>JAAONU010000008.1:8127871-8727871 GCA_012932295.1 Cyclina sinensis
TGTCAAAGACCAGCCTTCATTCAGGAAAATTATGAATACAGTAAGAAATAATCTCACGGGAAAGGCCTTTAGTATTATTTAAACTGTATTGCGTAAAAGAGGTAAATAATTGTGACTCTAGTTTTCTAGATTTCCCTCCCCAACACCTGATAAAGTATTTATGTATCGGTTTTGTTAATTTCTGTCGTTCTATATACTCCCGTGAATTGTGCAAACATATACATATACATAAATTTATCCGTGCATGCATAATAAGCGAGTTGTAAAATAAATTACAAGCAATAGTTTAAGTTTCCATTCATGCATTATATAATAACATGCATAGTGCATACCGAGTTGAAATATTCTAACTCGCACACATTGGATAGTTTTAATTCGGACAAAATCAGTTACCGTCAAAATCATTTGATGCAAACTCAAGATTTTTTTAAGATGACGTCAGATAGGCTTGACTAAGTGTATACATATCAACTTGAGCTGTGGACTGCCATCAAAAGCACCTTACTCTCCATCCTTGACTCATGTGTCCCATCAAAAATGACAAGTTCCAGATACAATCAGACATGGATCACTACAGAAGTGAAAAGAATCAACAGGAGAAAGAAAGGGTCCTATGTCAGAGCCAAGAAATCTAAGAAAACCAAGGATATTTGTAAGATACGAAAAGATCAAACAAGATTCAAGATTAACCCTTAACCTGCTGGAACCGAAAGTGATTAGCCTTTGCCACCAGTATAGAGCCAGGCCAGCCTGCACATCCGTGCAGTCTGACCAGGCTCTATACTGTTGGTAGTTCCATTTTTGTATTTTGATATCGAAATCCCTTAAACTTTGAAAGGACTGATCCAAATTCAAAGCTGGGCAAATCCATTACAAAATTTCAGCATGTTCAGGGTTAATATTGTCAGTCCAGTCTCATCCTCCAACCCCAAACGCTTCTGGAGCTTCATAAAAAGTAATAAAAAGAATGACAACAATGATGTTGCTCCACTCTAATCCAAGGATGGCCTGACATATGTGGATAGTGAGACGAAAGCCAACATCCTGAATGATCAGTTCTCATCAGTGTTTAACAAGGACGAAGACTAAAACTCTATACCAAACATGGGACCAAGCTCGCATCCAACAGTCACCAAAATTACAGTCACAGTGCCTGGCGTGCAGAAACTTTTGGCCGGTCTCGAACCACACAAGGCATGTGGCCCAGATAATATCCCAGGACGTCTGCTGAAAGAGCTCTCTGAAGAACTTGCTCCGGTGTTTTCACTGTTATTCCAGGCCTCTCTAGACCAAGTTACCATACCAGACGAATGGAAAACTTCCAGCGTGGTCCCTATCTTCAAGAAAGGAGACAGGAACAAGCCTGAGAATTACAGACCAGTGTCACTGACTGCTATTACCTGCAAACTCTTAGAACACATCATTGGTAGCCACATCATGAAACATATGGACCATTCTATCCTGACTGACGTCCATCATGGTTTTCGCAATAGGCGATCCTGTGAAACTCAACTTATTCTCACAGCACAAGACTTAGCCAAAAATCTAGATACCAAGGGGCAAGCAGATGTAATACTACTCGATTTCTCAAAAGCATTTGACAAAGTCTCTCATTCTCGTCTTCTCCACAAATTATATCATTATGGTATTAGAGGTAATATTCACAGCTGGATTGGCAGCTTCTTGTCAAATCGTTCACTGACAGTCAACCTAGATGGCACCAATTTGTCCACGGCACCAGATCAGTCAGGAGTACCGCATGGAAGTGTCCTAGGTCCGCTGTTATTCCTTCTTTTCATAAATGGCCTGCCAGGCTACGTATCTCCCGGCTCTGTTGTCAGGTTGTTTGCAGACGACTGCATACTTTATCGACACATCAAAACTGAGGAAGACGCTCTTGCACTACAGCAAGACTTGGGAAGTCTACAGAAATGGGAGAGAGAATGGCTCATGAAGTTCCACCCTGAGAAATGCCAAGTTCTTCATGTAACCAACAAGCGGATACCACCTACAGTCCCCTATACCATACACGATCATATATTAGAAGAAACTGATCATGCAAAGTACCTGGGTCTTAACTTCCATAAATCATTAAACTGGAACCACCACAGGAACAACATAACCAAGAAAGCGGAAAAACTCGTTCATTCATCAGTCGCAACATCTATCAGTGCCCAAGAAAAACCAAGGAGTTGTGCTTCACTACCCTGATCATGTCACTTCACGAGTATGTCCCTGTGATCTGGGATCCTCATACTGCTACCAATATACGGAAATTTGAGATGGTGCAGAGAAGATCGGCAAGAATGGTCTACTCGGACTACCGCAGAACAAGTAGTGTTACCGACATGCTACACCAGCTCCAGTGGCCGACCCTGCAAGAACGTAGAGCGCGGGCAAAGTTTACAATAATGTACAGGATCGTCTAAATGCTAGTTGACATCCCACATACACACCTCGCATCAATAACATCAGCTAGAGGTCACACCAGGAGTTATCTTGTTCCCTTTGCACACACACTCTCGTACAAGAGATCATTCTTTCCAGACATCATCAGCTTGTGACCAGACACAGCTGTAACATGCCCTACCATAGAGAGTTTCAAGGGTGTGATACAGTCAGTCACCCTGCGCTAGACCAGTACTGGATGCCGTTTTTAAATGCATGTAAAAAAAAGTTGCTTTTGTGAAACTTCACGTCCAGTACGAGTATACGCCACTAGATGTCTGTATTGTATCGGAAGAAGAAGAACAGCTTTTTTATAATTTATTAGCTGTACCCAAAAAGTGTATTAAACTGTATTACTTATAAAAAGTTCGAGAATAAAGCAGTGTGTTTTGTTTTTTTTATTAAGTTAACTTGTAGGTTTCCCTTTAAAGGCCTTTTAGTTTTGATTAATCTTTCGTCTGACAAGTCTACCATCAGGGGCTTGAAACTGGGACTGTAGCTACGTTCATGATTAACAACTGTGCAGTGTTACTTCCCCTGATTTTTGTCATAACCAATGTTCTAGAAACGATTGATGGATTAACATTTTGTAATCCTTGTCTATATAATCGGTACATGGTATGTCTGACATTGGGATTTTTGATAAATTTTGTCTTCAACCTGTGCCCTATTATTTTATTTTAATTCATTAGGACCAAGCTACAACTGACCCAAAATTCCCATCCTACCACCAGCCCCATTTGATAGCGATCTTGCGAATACCTTTCGGCTGTTTCTTTTTGTGATTTCTTACTTTATGGTACATAATTTGATTTGTTTAAATAATCATTAGATGTGTTGTCCTATCAGAGCAGGTCTAGACTTTTCATGAAGTTTTGCAAGGGGGAAAACCCAGCGCGGATACTCGACCGCATTAGATCTAGTTCCGATGTGCTAAAAATAGTTTCAAAGATCTGTGTCAGTAGTGCTACACAGATCTATAAACCTATATTGTGTTTATTACTGATCAGCAAATTTAGTACGTTTTGTGATATCGTAAAATCAAAGGCGAACAACCATTTTGGAAATTTCTATTTCATCGATCGATTTACATCTTCTCGTGACCTTGTCTGGCAGACTTCCAAGGTTAGAGAATTTTCATCTATAATACAGTACTTTACAAGTATACTACATGTGGTATAAAGTGTAATACAAAATGTGTGTTTAACAGTAGATAGCGAAAGATCTTAACATCAGGAAGTGCGCTGAGTTTATTTATAATGTGATAAAGTTGATGCATTGTTAATCTTATTATAATTTATACCTGCAGGATTGGTTTTCAGTCGAGGAAGGTTGTATTTTATAGTAGAACGCTTTGACTCATACATCGCGAATCGTATACAGTGTCTCGGCTGAAATTACTACGTTTAGGTAATAATACGGAGTGAATTATCTAGTGAGTTATTCAAGGGATCAACCTGTCAACATTCTTTGAATAGAAATGGGAATTTAAATAACAGGAGTATTATTTTCAGTGTCTTTGGAATAATTTGAAAAGGTACGTGTCAAATTTTCGTGTATCTTATTGAAATTTAAAACACTGTCCTTCCGAAGCAGGTCATTGTTTATGATTTTTTTTAATTTATGTTTCGCCACGATTGATCTTTCGTGTTCTTTGTGGTATGAAATAATTTATTATGATTACAGCTTATATTTTAACTATTCTTATATGAAGAGACACGATTCAAGTTAAACTATGTCATTTAGAGTCCAGCATTTTTTTCATTATTTGAATAGTGTATCAAAACAATTCGGACGTATCTTAAACTTGTAAAATGTTGGAATTAAAAGACAGAGAGTTAAACGCACTTAAACTATGGATTTTAAGATTGCCTAAGTCGAGACCGGGTAAAAACAGAAAGAAAGAAAAACATATTTTGCGATGGGTCTCACGGTCAATATTTTACGTCCGCTTTTTAAGAAACACAACAAAAGTTTCAATGCGTTGTGTATTCAGATTAAATTTCATGTACCTCATGTATTTAACAGTTTTCCTTCTTCTTTTAAAGATTAACTTTTGACTTAAACAGGTTTCTTTTCGTCTGTACAACACGCTGCTTTCTTTAATCAAGATAGTAGTCTAGAGGATTTAGGAAAAGAGGTATTTCTGAAAAAAAAACCCCTGATGGAGCAGGTGAACTCCTTAGTCGGCATAAGGAGACGTTACAATGTAGATAGATATATGGTGTGGAAATTAATATTGTGAATTTTATTAACAAGTTTCATCTAAAGATATAACCGAAGACAAAAACGTAGTGACGTTACCTTGGTAACGATAATGCGTTGCATATTACATTTAATAGCCTACCTTAGTTTTCTTGACCGAGTTTTAATGCGTTCGGTGTACCTTTTCTTGAAATCAGACTTGTTTTATCTCCCCGCTGTTACTGTAAAATCAATACTTTATAATCTCGTTTGCTTGTTTGAAAAAAAGAGAAGCAGTCATTCGATCTTTCCTGGAAGCGAACGAAATAAATACATATCTAATCTATCTGTATCTGAGTTTATTTATCGTCGTTACCGGTTTCCCATATGACCGACGCCCCCTGCAGAGATTAGTACAGAAAGCATCCCATTCAAGAGACATCCCTTGTTCTTTTGCTCACTGCGCACTACATAGGATCTTGGTTTAACGTTTCATGAGGAGCATATTTTTCATATCTGTCTTTATTTATTTGCAGAACAGAACAGATAATTTATATAGTCGTATCATATTAAGCATACTGACATCAACAAATTAAAGCATATTATAAACAAAGTACAAATGACAAAATGGTTTATACGGTAATAGTACGAGGTGATGTGATTTATTTGCAGGTGCTTATTCAAGATTTGATACTTACCGACGCGGTTCAAGTGACGTCACCATGGAGTTTATGGAACCCGAAGAGGAGGCGAAACTTATAGCTGAATTTAACAAAAGATTTCCTTACAAGGTACCCGTGTATATATCACAAACTCTGAAGTTTACAAGTATATGTTCATATTTATCTTTGTTTTCCCTGAAGAAAAAGGCGTGATTTATTTCACGGCGCAATAATTTTCCTTTTTACTAGTGTGATAAGTAGCCGTGTAGTAAACACACAGATGATATACCGGACTAAATATTCTGTCAGTTGCTTTCATAGTTTGATTGCAAAGAGATGAATTGCATCACTTTGTAAGTTTATTAACAAATCTATTCAAGACTATCTTTTAGATTTCAATTACCAAAATCATGACGAATTTCTATTGCTTGTTAAGACAAGAGTGAATGTTTACAAAACGTAAACAAATCGTATGCTAAATCATAACTGATAATACACAAACTGAGACAATGCCTTCGTCTTAGGAAGTAAATAACAATAAGTGAGTTTTTATACATATACAAAAGAGATTTCGTGTCACTTCCTTCAACTTCTAAATAAAAACATTTCAAACTGAGATCGCCATCTCAACACTTCCAGTGCTTTGATATTTTTTTTTTACATTTTGTATGCATTGTAAGCTAGAACTAGGTAACATTTTCGAGAATCCACCTGGCCTGTCACGAAAATTTGGTGTTGGTGATAATTTACTGATTGCGATATCGGAGAAAACGCAGCAAGCTGTTTTGATGTACGGAAACCTGTTTGTGCCACCTTAATTTATTTTCTCCATACCTGCTTTTGCAATATATCTTTTATTTTGTGCAGAAAAAAATGGCATGCCATTACGAAAGAATGAAGCACAGGGCGTACATAATATTCGGTCAAAGTTTATCTAGTGTAAATACAAAATGCATGTTTACTAAGATAACACATTCCTGCGCGTGTTGTCATTACTTGTCAGTGATAAAGCAAAAAACAACAACAACAAAAAACAATAACCTACATCGTGATACAGACAAGAAAGTCATTACTGTATATTCAGAGAATAATTGTTTGTTTTGTTGTATAAAATTCACTGAGTGAGCGCTTAAAGGGATATTTTCACAAGTGGCGAAGCCACAAGTTAAAATAACTTTTTTTTCTGTTCACGAGTGAAATATACCTCGATGTTACACCTTTATATTAAACTTACGCTGTTTCAAAGATGTCAAAATTGCATTTATTGACATATTGCTCAAAATTGTACAGGATGGCATCGGTGTTTTATATCACGAGGTCATGACTTGACGACTTTTTGATTCTGGCATAGTGAACGTGTAAAGAAAACGGTCTAGAAACTACAGTGAACATTTCACTGCAAGCAGTGTGAGTTTATCCTGATATAGTCCGCTGTTGTATGTCACACTAAATTACTTGATAGCATGAAAGAAAAAAAAAGAAAATTAGGTAAAACTTACAATATAGAAATATGTCAATATAATACATCAACTTCTTTTTTTAAACATGCACGTTAGTAAATGTATTTTTCCTTGGTGTTTCTAGGTTGAACTTCACGTGCATCTAGATGGATCTGTTCGACCCGAAACGGTCATAGATATTGCAAAGTAAGTACTACTTTAGCAACGCTATCAGGTCCATCGTTCGGATAACGCCATTGGTCTTTACCATTTACCGTGATTTCCACAATAACCTGTCTGCCAGTGCTTGGTCAGAGAGTCAAAGAAGCTGTCTTCTTGATCACTTATTCAACATAAACTAGGAAAACATCATTTCTAATTCAGGCTTCAAACGCCATTTATACTTCACGTGACATTCTGGGATTTTGTTATACAGAACAAGACCGGGTTTCAACTAGATTGTCAATAAATAGGTCACCGATCAATACAAGTAAATGAATGACCAATTTACATAATATTGAGATTGAGTATTGGATCTGTTCAATCAGTTCTATGCGTAGATTTTAGATTCTGGACACTGGAGAATAAGTCGGTGGCTGTGATAAGTCGAATTCAGGCAGTCAGATAATGTAATAGCTTCTGCCGTAAAAGTAAGGTTTTATGTAATATATTTACTTGTTTGTGTCTCTTAAATATATTCTGAACTAAGTGTGTCACTTTCAGTGTTATTTCTAAATGATAATAAAAGAATTTAGTTTTACATTTTCTATTTTTAAAGTCCATTATATAAGTTCAGATAGCGTTCTTGTCATTTCTATTCACCACCAAAAGGCAGGTGGCATGGTTGATTTTCATGTACTTTGATTATTTTTTGTCTCGTTCTCTGATTTTATGGTTTATCCTTCGCAAAGTGGATCTGTCAAAGACTCACTAGACGCAATTGTCTCAGCACTCGAAACCAACCTTTACAAAAACATTGAATTCATACCGTAACGCAAAAGAAACTTTTGCACTTTGGTTTCTATGAAAGCATTTGGTTACTTGTTAGATGTACACTTAGCTTTTTCGGCAGGCATTTGATTGTCTTCGAATGGCGAGAGAGTACGCGTTATTGCACACGTATATGAAATAGATAAATAAATGAGTAACTTAAAAGGGCTCTAAATCGACCTACTCTGATGTCATCAGCGATTAGTATCGAAGATCGAAAAATCCGGAAAGAACGTTGGCACGATTGCAGTTTTTCTATGGCGTTGCCAAAAAACAAACAAAAGGTTGCTTCCTGTTGGTTGTATAAATGTATTTTTCCATGCAGGGAGAGAGGAATGTTAGACTCACTACCTCATAAGACTGTGGATGAGCTGAACCGAGATGTGATCCTGGTAGAGCCAAGTAGTCTAGAACGTTTGCTTACGTCATTCGGATACTTCATGCCGATTATCAGGTAGTGTAACGATTACCTCCCTTTAAAGTTACAAAGTCGTCTGCGACGATTCTTATATGCTCACAGTGCAAAAGAAATACAAAATGTCATTCTGGTTATTTTTTACGCTTATTTTTAGTGCTGGTACGTTTGGCCTCGTTGCAAGGCCTAATGTGGTAGGCCAAATCAATATGTAAGATTTATAAATGATTGAACCCAATAAGTTACCATTAGGTCTCGAGCAAGAGGATACCATATACGCAAACGGATTTACGTCAACTAAAGTCAGATATACTAACGTGATATAAATCATATAAGATTTGAATGTTGCATTCAAAATGATTCAATTTACTACAGATTTAAGCTGGCAATTAGTTGTATGTTTTTCAATGACCATGTATTTCAATAGCTCATTCGTGATCATTTGATAACGTTGAGAAAAGATTTCCTGTACATCTAGGAGTGGTTTAAAATTTAATACTTTACTAGTTTGTGAATGTTGGGCAAATTAATATTGTGTGTATGAAAGTTTGAATTGATGATGCAATAAAAAGAGGTTTTACAAAAACTGAAAATTTAAACCTGTTATGTGTCATTTACACAGGAAACACTTAGCTATACCTTTAACATGCACATTGTATTTACTTTATGATGATTATAACATAATTGCATGACGTACAGGTTTTACACATCTATCAAACACAAATTGAGATAGAAAAAAAATCAAATACAGCCAATATGTTAGACTACATCTTATATATCTCTTAAATCAATCGATGTTTCTATAAAACCTTCAAAACAAAACTTCATGAGAGCGGGAAATTGGCGGTATAAAATGAAACCTTTCCTTCGAAATGCTTGTTTTTTAAATACTTAAATGTCTCATTGAAGTGCTATGCATTAGTTTAGCAATTGTTGTAATTTACTGGTAATGCCTAAGGCATGTGGTGAGGTTTTTTCGCAGTAAAGGCAGTTAAGTACAGTCACGTTTCGCTTTCTGAAATCTATACATGTTGTTTAAGGTGTTTATTTTGCTCAGACACTTATATTGTTTGATATACACTTATATAAACATATTTATATTTATTACAGGGTGATGTTTACTTCAATAACTGATAAAACTGATATGAAACGTTTTAAAGTGTTATTTAATTGAGACTTGAATTTCGTGAATTGCAATGTTTTTTTCGTGTTTGTAAACAGAATATATTCAGAGGAACTGCTGTATGTGTTGATAGCAACAATGGTACTCACTAGGCGGGGCGGATCACTGGTCCAGTGGTAATGCGCTGGACTGGTAATCCAGGGATCGCGAGATCGATCCTCTCGCTCCTCTGCTAGCACCACTTATTGTCCCTCGGATGAGACGTTAAACCGATTTCCTTTGTATCTGTGCAATACACCGAAAACGGAAATTAACCAGGAGTGTCTCTGGAAGAGGGTGCTTTCTGTATCTTGCATAATAATTCTCAGGGGGCTTTGGTCATATGGGCAAGCGGTACCGACGATCAATAAACTCAAATAGACTGATAGATTCTCTAGGCGTAAATGGTAGAGTATCAATTGATAGTATGTATTAGATGGAAACAAGATTTCAAAATATGATTTTAAATTTGGTACGATTAAAAAAATTGTAGATTATTGAAAGAACTCAACAATAATTTGTGACATTGGAAGAAGAAAAGTCATACCCCCCCCCCCACCCCCCCCCCCCCCCACACACACACACGAACACACACCTCCCCTCCTTTTTAAGCCATGTTTTACGCATAGACTGGGATTATTTCGCTTAGGAGAATTATAACGATGTGAATTTATTTTCCTTTCGTCAATGTATTGTCACAGAATCTCTCACTGATTTCAAGTCACAAGTCCGAGCCCAACTACCGATCACGACCAGTTATTTGTGTGATCAAACTGACATTATTCTTACAGAGGATAGGAGTCTAGATCTGGTCCCTGGTACCACAATTGGTGGTTTGTTAAACTGACTTCCTACTGTGACTTTTAATGTTAGAGGTTAAATTTATATGAACTAAACCTATTGTCAATGATTGTTGCGTATACAAACCATCTCTGTCTTTTTTTCTCAGCGGTTACAAACGGGCTGTCGAGAGAATTGCGTACGAGTTATGTGAAGATTGTGCTAAACATAATGTGAAGTACATGGAAGTACGTTACTCGCCTCATCTCTTCTCCAACTCCCTAACTGACCCCGAATTCGCACAAACCCCGGGAACATTCACACCACATGATGTCGTTGAGACCGTAAACGAGGCTTTAGCACGTGGTATGAAAGACTTCGATGTGAAAGTGAATACTATACTTTGTTGTATGACCAATAGACCAGGTAAGACACGCCTAATTTTAGGCGGATTATTTCTTATCAACTACCTGACGCATTCTTTAAAGAAATACGGGACCGATTTCAGAGCAAGCATTAGGCACATGACAGTTTAGTTTTTAAACTTATTTATTTTACATCGATTTGGAAGCAAGTTCTTGCAGCTGCTATTAATCACTGCCGATGACTGCTCCCTGGGTTCAAACAAGTACTCGCGCCGAAAGTGAGGTATGCGGAAAGTCACCGTAGACTCTCGCCCCTGGTGAGATTTGAACCAGTGAGCTCCAAACCGGGAGTCCGGAGCTCTAACCTCTCGACCAATGCTCCTCCCCAGATAGCCTAATAAATTTAGCGATGACGGTTTAACCCATTTTATAGACATTTTTATTGTTGTCAAATCGTAACGACATGGAAAAAGACATCATCTATCAAAAAATTTTCTCGGTGTCTGTTCGACAAGTCTGAATAGTAATAATTGGACTACTCCACAGATGGCAGTGAGACTGATATTAATAAAACATTGTTTTTAAGCCGGAGCCGTCGACCACCTTTGCGTTAGTGAAATTAACCTGACTATTGCCTAAGAAATCTTTTTTTAACAAATTACTTAAAAAATAATGCCTTGATTATAGTGGGTCCTTTTAATACCATAAGCAAAATGAACAGCACCAGATTTTTGAAAATTTGAGTATTGGAAATGCTTTGTACGGAGACAAATTAACATCATTCAAGTGATTGTGAAGAGAGAAGATTGTGATTGCCCTAGAGAGTGAATAATTCCTCTGGAAGCGTTCTTTTTTCTTCATAAAGAATTTTTGCGTATATCACTTCTGTCATTTCAGACTGGTCGAAGCAGGTACTGAACTTGTGTAAATGGTATAAGTGTAAAGGTGTGGTGGGTATAGACCTCGCGGGCCAGGAGTTCGAGCCAGGAACGCATTATGATGACTGTGAACACAAGCAGGCGTTCCGGGTAGGTTGGCTTTTCTTGAACTGTCTCATTTATTAAGAATTAAAGGTACTAGATATAAGCCAATTTATCTATTTCTATATTTGAGCTTATTTATCGTCGGTACTGGTTGTCCATTTTACCGACGTCCCCTTCAGAGATTAGTTATTTGACGATGTGGGGTATAGTTCAAGATACAGAAAGCATCCCGTTCTAGAGATCGACACCCCTGGTTCTTTTCCATGCCCAGTGAACAGCACGTGGTGCTGTGGTTTAAATTCTCGTCCGAAAAACAATTAGTAATGTTTGCGGAGGAGCGGGGAATCGGTCTCGCGAAGTTGTGTAAACCCTGTCCGCTGTAAGTGTCAGTTTTTGGCGCCAAAGTTGCACGTGTTCACGTAGATTGGCCGGAAGGAGGACAGAATTTACATATAACATTATCTTAACTTGGTTACTGCTGTCTGAAGTTATGATCAACTCTAGCGCCGTAATAACACAAATTATTCCTGTTTAGACAAAAGGTGGTTTGAAACTCTAGCAAAACTAAGAATATGCAATGGAAATGTTTTCCCATGAATTTTTATTAATTGCAACATAATTGTTTTTAAAGGTTAACTTAGAAAAGACATTATGGTGACGATTTTTTGTGGCTGTAATTTTGATAAATGATGTAATCTTGCCGTTAATGTCGTAGGAAAATCGCGTGATATTTTGTATTCTGTATCCTGTAACGCCATTATTAGAACACTGAAATTGTGATAATGGACACCATGAGTTTTATTTAGATTTTGAATTACATAAATACACAGTTAACAATAGATATACGACAGATGATACTTTCAAGTTACGAAATACTGATCGTTTCCCATCCTAAACCTGACGAGAGAAATATGTTAGTGGGTGTACAAATCCATCATAAATGTGTGGTCCTGTATGAAAGCAGCATAGTAACTTAAGGTAGTTTAAAAGTACAATGGTGTCGTTATTTCATTTCAAGTGAACTGAAGAAGTCACAACACAAGATTCACGTGGTTTCGACGTGTACTGGCTAGACTCTATAGCCTAAATATGTGGTGCATTACACGTTAACATCAAATGGAACACAAAGCGCTCTTAAAATTCACAATATCCCTTCAGAAAATATTTCTAGATTGCTGTTTATGGTTTACCAGTCAATATGAAATGTTTTTAGAGCTCTAAATTGGCAGCAACGAGAAGTCTAAATTCCGTACTAATGCCGTTTTCATCGTACTTTTTTTCGTGTCTAATTAAAATGCATGTTATCAATAACATTTCCAGGAAGCTGCGAGGTGGGGTATACGAAGGACGGTTCACGCCGGTGAAATTGGTACTGCCAGCGCTGTACAAGAGGTAAACCTATCAGTTATTTCTTTTTTGATGTCAATCCAAAAGCAACTAAATGCTAACAAGCTACTGAAATCTCATCGTCGGTGACCCCCGGTACATATTCCGCACAACTAGATAAGTAGAGTGAAACGGAATTGATCGAGCGTGGGTTTCCGACGATGATGAAATCTCTAGACTCTAGGGTCACGAATGTCCAAGGTCTGTTATAAAATTACATGCCCGTTAGAACAAATGTAATACGTGTATATCGTGTTATTTAAGTAAGTTTTATCTTTACCAGTGTAACAGGATCTCAAGTTGTTCAGCAATAAATTCTGGTTAGTAAGATAATTGAGACCCATAACATGCTTGTGTAATAAAAATAACAACATGACTTTGTAGTGCTAAATAGACTGTACAATACAGAGCTTATTAACAAATTATTATTATTAAAAAATACAATAGGTTATAAATGTACACAATCAGATTACGTAAGGACAGTGGAACAGAAATGAAGTCACAGTTCAGCAATACAAATCAAAGATTTGTAAATAAAAATAGATGACGCATACAATTCATTAATATATAAATTAATCTATATAACAGTTTCTATTCTTTTTCATAATTCCCTTCCTGGTACTGGTTGATACTGGTTTAAATGGAGTGTTACCTAACAGAAAGTGCCATAATTGTAGAATTTTAAAATCCTAAAAGCATGGATATTTGTTATCCAGGGTTTGAATGATAAAAAGTCCATTTTTATATGTATCACAGGTGAAGCAGGGTGTTGAACCTTTGACCCCTTTGAAAACAAGTAAAAAATATATGTTTTAAGTTCACGTTTAAAAACTAAATTCTGTTTAGAAAATTTTTAAGGGATGGGTACGTAGTATTATTTTTATTTTGAAACAATGTAATGTACTTTAAATGATTATTTTTTCAGGCATTGGACCACATGTGCGCTGAAAGGATTGGGCATGGTTATCACGCACTTGATGACCCTGAACTGTATCAGCGTATAATAAAGGAACAAGTCCACCTAGAAACATGCCCTATATCCAGCATTATGACAAAGGCTTGTGACAAAGACGAACAAAAACACCCTCTAAAGCAGTAAGTCGTAGCAATCATTCAGAAGACAGACAGACAGACAGACAGACAGAGATAAAAAGATTTGTTCATTGTGGTATACTGTTGAAGTCACAGTAATACTTACATCTTTGCAATACATATCTTAGAAGTACATTTTATGCAGTCTTGGGTTAACACAAGTGATAACGTTTATATGAGTATGATTTCATCACTCGTAAACAGATCTTCAAACTTATGGACTATTTTGTGCTTGATGGCTCACCTGGACAAGACTTGCTCAAACCTGGCATCAGATTTTGTAAAATAATATAAGATTATAACTTACATGAGTGCATTAACCTGATCTTGTACACTTATTCTTGAGCATTTGAACTCAGGTTAGCGATGCAGTCACACTATTGCCATCATGTTTTTTCCCCCAAGAGAGCCTAGTATAACCTTTCCTTGTTTTAATGATGTTCTCTTTTTACTCTAGATGAGCAGATTGGGCAAAAATGGAAACAACTTTTTAGTGAAAGAAATGTAATTCTTATATTTTTTGTATGTTTTTTTTTCTCTCCCTCAGATTTGTGAAAGATGGGGTGAACTATTCCATTAATACTGATGACCCAGTAGTTCTTGGCAATACACTGACAGATGACTATAAATTTGCTCAAGATATGGGACTGAGCGATGAAGACATTATTCGAGGGGTATGTGAAAATTACTAACACAACAAATGTAGCCTTTACTGAATGTCACTAAGTAGCATTTTTCAAAAAGCGTGATAAACATGTTTATTGCAAGCCACTGCCTTTTTGAAAAAAAATACTTTTTGACCAAAAATTCATTAAAACTAGTCTCAGAAAAGGGTAGTGATTCTCTTCAGGAAGACTTAAAAGCGTCAAAGTTCTCCAAATGACAGAACAGAATTTATTATTGAGATAGAATTATCAAGAGTAATTAGATTTTTTTTATCATTTTTATCTCACCTGAGCACAAAGTGCTCAAAGGTGAGCTTTTATGATCATTAATTGTCTGGCATATCTCGTCAACAATTCGACAAGCCAGCTTTGACAAAACATGACTGGGATATTGTTTGCATGAAGCTTTACCAAAGTTGTTCAAAGAATCATATTCCATCAAGAACTCTGGTTGCTATGGCAACAGAAAGGAAAAACTTTGAACATCTTGTCTGAAAGAGTGTTATCAAAACCCCCTTAGTCAAAACCCCCTTGGTCTAAAAAGGACATAGTTATCAAAACTATCTTGACAAAAATAACAAGGTGGTCAAAACCCTCTTGGTAAAAATGAAAACGGTAGTCAAAACCCCTTCAATGGGTATTCAAAAACCCCTTGGTGATATGAAAAAGTTAGGCAAATTTTATCAGAACATTTTTTTTATTAACATGGTACATAGATGTACATTGTAACATATTTGATTGAAAAAAAGATTTTAATGGCAGTTTTATTTTCAATTAAATGGTAAATATTTGTAAAATAAATATCACCAAAAATTTATTATAAGATAAAAAATTATTTTTTGATTTAAATGAATTAGGTGTTTTATTTAAAAAGTAAATATAGCAATATAAATAATGTGTTATCTTGTTCATTCATTCTAAATGTTGTAAATTAAAAAGGTCCTTTTTTCCCCCATCTGAATATTACTTAGTATGATTAATATCTCCTAATGAGTCCCCTCTCCTAATAATTCGTTGCTCAACACAGAAGTGACAGAAGATCAAAGAGAGGTAACTTAATGTAATAATTATCACAAATTGAGGAGAATTTGACAGAAATGACAAAGATCAAAGAGAGATCATACAATTTGAGTTACGTGATAATTATCACAAAATGAGGGGGGTTTTGACTGCCCTTTCATTTTTGCCAAGGAGGTTTTCACCACCTATTGAGGTGGTTTTGACCACCGTGTCATTTGTGCTGAGAGGGTTTTGACCACTAAGTCAATTTTAGACCAAGGCGGTTTTGACTAAGGGGGTTTTGAGTGTCCCCCTGTCTGAGCCTTTAGATTTGGTATGTAGCATTGTCTAGTGGACCTCTACCAAATTTGTTAAAATTATGCCCCCAGGGTCAAAATTGGCCAACAGCAGACCCAAAGCCAAAGTATTCAGGTGAGTGATCCAGGGCCTTGATTGCCCTCTTGTTTCACTAAGGCACCTTGAGATCTTCTTGCTAAGACATAAATTTAGCTAAAATGTAGAATAGTTCATTAACCAGTCATGTTATACAACAGTTATGACCATATACCCGTATAAAACCTCTACAAAACTTTTGCCTTTATATATTAAATATTTAGACCCAAAATACTGTTAATAGTCCTTAGAATTCATCATTGAATATATTTCCCCCTATTTCCTTGAAACCAACAAAAAAAAAAAATACCATTAAAATATATTTATCCTACATAAATGTATAATGTTTGTAATATCTGTCTGGCATTTTTTTGTTTCAGATATTTAATGCTGTTAGATCTAGTTTTGCATCTGAAAAAGACAAGCAAAAAATGGAAGAGGACCTTATCAAGGTGTATGGACAATATTAATGATTGTGATTGAATAGAATCCGAAGGTGATTGAATGTTATCAGATGGTATTTGATGCTATCCAGTGTTTGTGCTGTTTTCAGGACTACAGTGTGTGACGAAAATTCCAAACATTTGTGACATGTGAATTGTAAATTCATTTATATGTTGAAAAATGTCTCTTTTAAAATTCTTTCAAAATATCTTTGCTGTTATATTGTTGTGAACAAAGAGATGTGCATATGTGCTTAAATTGTATGATAAGTTGGAATAGAGTGGCGACTGTGGAACTTGAAAAACAAGAAAGGAAAAAAAGATCTGCTTATTTATGTAAATTGCTAGAAAGTGATTGTGTGAACAATTTGCTTCAGTCAGATGTTTGGTAAAAACTTAACAAAGTGTCCCATCAATGTTTAGGTATCTTGCTGATCACTACAAAAATGAAGTTTTGGTACAAAAATGTACATGTATTTTTTCCCTTTTATTATCTTTTTCAGAGAAGCTGATCATAGCTTGTACCTAGCTTTTCTTTTTGAGCTGTGCTGTGCAAAAATCAGGCCCTTGAACATGTTAGTGAGAAACTAGTTTTAAAATATGCAATCAGTGAAAGTAATTTCAAAATAGTATCAGTGCAGTAAATGTCAGATAAGTCAATAACACAGTTAATGTCATAAAAGTCAATATCAATTCAGTCAATGTCAGAAAGTCAGAGCCAGTGCAGACAATGTCATTAAAGTGATTATTAATGCTCAGATGTTAGTAAAGTCAATATCAGTTCAGTCAATGACGCAAAGGTCTATATCAGTTATGAGTTAAGTCTGTCTTTTGGCATTTTTCCCCTTTTTCAGGAATTTTATTTCCAAGTTTATAACTACAATACTTTTTAAAGGATATATACTTTCTACTACATGGTTATGGATAAAAGCAAATTGTCTTCATTATGAGCACAAAAACAGAGGGAGGCACAGTGCTTTGGAGGTAGATTGGTGAATAACCCTTTACTGCATAATTGATTTTTATTAACAGAATGTAAATGTAACCTTTAGCTTAACACTGGTGTGTGAAATAGTTTTTGCTTTTGTGACCAGTGCAGACCATGATCAGACTGCACAAATATAGTCTGCATTATTTGCTATTTAGTCCTTAATTCTTCAGTATAAATCTAATAAATGGTACAGTCTAAACTGAACCAGTGCCAGGTCCATTACAGAAATATAGAGTTAGGGTTAATAATCCACGGGCACTGGCTAGACTGTAGAACACTGCCATGTATTGAATGAATCTTCCATTTTTGCAAAGTAGTTTAAACCATCTGTGACTTTATTTTTACTAAATTTGATAAATCATGTCATAGGCAATACTCCAATCTCTAAAATTGTATCTTTACCATGAATCTTCATTGTTTACTAAGAAATGATGTCCTCAGAGGGATTAATAACTGCCAGTGGTGAAACACCATATTATTACCAGTAGTTATAATTTATTGTTCAGTACTCCTGACACTGCCCTGCCCCCATCCTCTCCACCCACTCAGTGCCATCCCTGAATTAAAATTTGTATTTTATTGTTCAATCCCCTTGAAACGTCCCACCCCAACACGTCTGTAAAGAAATCTACAAATATTTATCCCTCACCAATATGAATTACTTCATAAAACCTGGATTCAGACATTCCAAGATGACTGGTGATTCCTGGATGCAGTGACTCATTGGAAAAAAAAAATGAAGAAAGCTGTAATACTGATACAGATTTTTATGCCATGATCTTACAGAATGACAAAGATGTAGTCTTTCTTGAGAAAAACACCAGATTTTAATGCATTGCACGATTTAGTTAATAACCTTTTGTTGCATATGCAACATAACATAAAAAGAAACTGTACTGGTACACTATTTGTTAAAAAAACCAGAATTGCATTCCAGTTAACTAAACTTGAGTAATATTTTGATCACAATAACTGACCTCTGATGCTTCTTTTGTTTTTAAAGGCAAGAGTTATCTCTCCTGCCACAATGTAATTCAAAACTGTGTACAATAATTCAATTTGTTCACAATAACTGACCTCTGATGTTTGTTTTGTTTTTTAATGCAACAGTTATCTCTCTTGCGACAGTGTAATTCAAAACTATGTTCCATAATTGAATTTGTTCACAATAACTGACCTCTGATGCTTCTTGTTTTGGTTTTTAATGCTAGAGTTATCTCTCCTGCCACAGTGTAATTCAAAACTATGTTCCATAATTGAATTTGTTCACAATAACTGACCTCTGATGATTGTTTTGCATTTTAATGCTAGAGTTATCTCTCTTGCCACAGTGTAATTCAAAACTATGTTCCATAATTCAATTTGTTCACAATAACTGACCTCTGATGATTGTTTTGCATTTTAATGCAAGAGTTATCTCTCTTGCCACAGTAAAATTCAAAATTATGTTCCATAATTCAATTTGTTCACAATACTGACCTCTGATGCTTCTTGTTTTGGTTTTTAGTGCAAGAGTTATCTCTCCTGCCTCAGTGTAATTCAAAACTATGTCCAATTATTCAATTTTTGTTAAAAAAATTTATCCTCATTGTGTTATTTTTCAATAAAAAGAACCTGGATATATTTTTTTCGTCATTTTTGTTTTGATTTGTTTTGTTCTTCAAAGCCTTTTTGAAAATAGTTGAAGCACATGAATTAACATGCACCTAATGGTCAGACTACCACCAGAGATAAGGTAAGGTTCTCCAGTAAACATCCACATTCCATATTCTCAGTTCCTATGTTCTATTCCAGAAAGCAGTAACCAAGAGGGATTCAGATAAGTTGCAAAAACGTGTTTCCCTATCACGGTGAAATCAAAAGGTTGTAACTATAGCAGCTTATAAAAAATCCTCATTACAGTTTTGGGTCTTTTGTTTCAGCCTAGCAAGAAAGTAGGTTTCTTACTAAGGATGGAGGTTTTGTGATGGCAGTCTGACTTGGTACTTGTGTCAAATTTTTACAACTCTTACTGAAATGAAATGCTCCTCAATGGCATTAATATGTGGCTAGAGGGTGAAAGCAGAGGGTCTTACTGAAATGAAATGCTCCTTGATGGCATGAACATGTGGCTAAAGGCTGGAAGCAGAGGGTCTTACTGAAATGAAGTGCTCCTCGATGGCGTGAGCAACAGAAACTAGAATGCCCATGGGCAGCATGTCAAGCCAGCCAATGGAAAGCCACCTGTTGGGATTGGAAAGTGTGGGAAGATGATGATGGAAGGACAAGGCAGGTATATATGACATCTCTCTCAGGGAGCATAACAAATGTATCGCGGTATTTTCAAATTCTTCCATGCATGGAGAAGTAATGGTCCAGACAAGGTCTATCATCAACATTTTGGACCTTTGAGCTGTCACTGTGACCTTGACCTCTTGAGCTAGGAATCTGGTCTTGCATGCAACACACCATCTCATCAAGGTGAACAAATCTGCCAAAGTAGTTTAAAATCCTTCTATGCAGGGAGAAGTTATGGCCCAGACAAGATCAATCATCAAAATTTTGGACCTTTGACCTGGCACTGTGACCTTGAACTTTGAGCTGGGAACCTGGGTCTTGCACACAACACACCGTCTCATCAAGGTGAACAAATGTGCCAAGGTATTTCAAAATCCTTTCAGGCACAGAAGTTATGGCCCGGACAAGGCAATCTGGATAGACGCACACAGGTACATATGCCAAACAGTGGTACCAAATGTGATGATATGTCAAGCTATCCGCAAGCGGTTCGACAAAAACAATGTGACAATGCTTCTTGAACTGAGAGAAAAAAAATAATGGCTGGTAAATATACAGCAATGAATTTAATTATCAAATGAATATGCAGTCCTTACAAACAGACAGATATTCAATTTTTGTCTTTCCGTTTAACACCAGAACTTAACTTTCTGTCCAGTTAGAATGGTCCAGAGGCTTCAATTTCAATAATATAAAAATAGTAATACTGTAAACTTCAAAATTTTATTAATAACTGCAACATGATACAATCTTAAATTCATTAGTTGAAGAAAAAACATAAATCGTATTTTAATTTTTCACATTTTTATTTTTTTTAACTGACCTAGAATATTATGTTCAATAGTTCTTGTCATTCAAGTAAAGATATCTGCCAAGGATGTGACTGAACCATAATATTGAATTTTCAATATACAACTAGGAATTTAATATCGTTTCACTGCTAGTGATTGTGTTGTAATTATAAGAATAACAGTATCTTTAAACTGAATGATTTAACTAGTTGTTTTGTTTTTAACACTGACAATTCTTATGACTATATGTATAACTAATTTATTATGATTTAATATAATTCTACTTAAAAGTTACTCTGTAAATTGACTGAGTTTAGTCTTGCTTGATTTTTTTCCTTTCAGAAAATGAATCTACAACAATGGGTATTCATGATCTTAATAAGATTGTGCACACAGATCTTACTTTTCTTTGTCGTACTTAATTAATTATCAGGTCTTAAATGTACACTATGTAATAAACTTCAGACCTGAACAAAATATTGTTTTCCTTAAGCTTTTTCCTAAACAAAAAAACATGACCCATTTTAACATTCTTTAATCAAAGTTCTGTCTGACCATGCACATTTCTCATCTTACTGTAAATAACAGCATCTGGCAACATTCCAGACTGCAAACTTTTGAAACGTCTCAAAGCCACCGTTGTTCCAGAAAGGTATTTATTAGTAGTTACTGGTAAACAATTCAGATCCTTTCATTGCCATTGAGAAACAAGTCAGAATACAAGTTATCACACTTAAAATAAAAACTTAAAATAGTAATTCATACTTCAATTTGAAAAAATTTAAACATGTTGTTGAGAACTGTGTTGTATTTCAACAACTTTACAACATCAGGCTATAAGCCAAACTAGTAACACTTACAAAAATTGCTTTTCACCATGTTATATTCTTCTGCATACATTTTTTTGGTGATTTTGAAAAATTGTAAGTTCCCAACTGTTACAGAGCAATCTCTTTCATGTACCACAATACGATGACAAACAGCTAAGTTTTCTCTACGAGATTATTCTTCAGGAGGCTATAACCATAATACTGTCATGATTTCAAAACAAATTAACATACAGCAGATTCCTAATTTTTCCGTAAGAGGTTTACACTAGGACATTTCTGTCTGTCAGTCTGAACATCTGATTTCCTTAAATACAAAAGACTTGTTACTATAGTTTTGCACTAAGATTTTTTAAACTGTAAATCTGACTCGACGAGTACTTTGAGGGCCTCCACTGTTGATTTTGGTACAGTTTCCCCATCAACAGGGAGGAATGGCATGAGTCCATTGGTCAGCATGCTTTTACTGTCTATCTTTTGCAAAAATGCTACCTGTAAAGAGGAGAAAAATCTGTATACCATTCATCGACAATAATATCACTGGAAATGATGTATACTCCTCTACACCACAAATCCCACCACCACCCTCTAACTGTCCCTTGAAAGGTGGCAGTTGTTACATAAGTTTTTTATATATAATGATCATTTAAGTAGAATCTGAGTAGAAACTTGTGAAACAATTTCTATCTTTGAGTACAAATGTGGCAACGTTTGACCTGTAAGCCTTTCTGCTTTCATCCGAAGAGTCACATTCAAAATTATTACATGGTCTATATCAGTGAATGGTTATGTACAAAACAAATTTCTTTAAATTAAATAAAGTAATTCTTAAATGTCATAAATTAATGATGTCAGTTTAAAATAATCAACATGATTTAATACCTGCTTTCGGATATAGGCGACCATTGTTTCTAAATTAGTAGGGTCTACATCAGCTCTGAGATCAAACAGAGAACGCCACACAGCGCCAGCAAGGTGTCTGTCTGAACCCAACACACCCTGTAACCAACAATAAATTGTTATTTATTTTGGTAGGTAATATTTACACATCTTTCACCAGTATATCTATGAATATATATATATATATATATATATATATATATGTGGGATGGCAGTACCCTTCGATTCACCATTTTTGCTGTGTCAGACACAGCTTTAAACTCTTTTCTTTAAATGACATACCAGTATTAACAGTCACAGTGTGCCTGAACATTTCAAATAAATCCATTTGCATTGAAGCTTACTCTCTGATAAAAAAAATCATTATATCTCTTCTTTTACTCAAAATATATTCATTGTCAAAAGAAGTATTACTTTAGTAAAGTTAATATGGTAAAAGTCTCCTTTAAATTCTTCTGCAGATTGTGCTGAGTTTATGTGCTGAGTTTATGTGCTGAGTTTATGTGCTGACTTCATGTGCTGACTTAATGTGCTGACTTCATGTGCTGACTTTATGTGCTGACTTCATGTGCTGACTTTATGTGCTGAGTTTATGTTCTGACTTTATGTGCTGAGTTTATGTGCTGACTTCATGTGCTGACTTCATGTGCTGACTTCATGTGCTGACTTCATGTGCTGACTTCATGTGCTGACTTCATGTGCTGACTTTATGTGCTGAGTTTATGTTCTGACTTTATGTGCTGACTTTATGTGCTGACTTTACTATATTTCTAAATATAAACTAACGAACATTACTTTGACTAAAACATAATTACAAATAGTTTAATTCTTCTTTTGAACAAAATATCAATTTGAAAAAGTCACAATGTAATGACATCAACTTACTTCATCATAATTTAACAAAGCAGCAAGGAACATTTGGTACAGCATTTCTAATTCCTCTCCTTTCACAGATATCTTCCATTCTTTCTGAAAAGACAATGACGGTGATAAACCTTCCAACACTCATGTTAACAATGACATTCATAAAAGGGATATAACTCTAAAACATGGCAAGTGGTAAATCTTTTATAGAGATAAAATAAAAATTTTATTCTTTGAACTGGTGAAGGAGAGTCCTAGAATTGTATTTTTCACTTTGTTGCATCATTGTTTCCAGCAAACTGTACTTGGCAAACTAAATGATGTTTTTTTTATTTTCATTGTACATCTTAATTTCCTTCTATTGTGAGTTGCCTGATCACATTTTGCCAGTACTTGTTTTATTCCTGAAATTTATTAATATAGCTTCAAAATTTAGTTACAGAAAGACAGTGAATGGTTTACTGACTGCAAGGCAAAATCAGGATATTTAATTATTTCATTGTAAACCTAACTATTATATTATAAGGTGGTGAAAATCATTACTAAATTTTTAAATAGGCAAACCCTAAAATTCGAAAATTCCATTTCTTTCAAAATGATAATGAATAAATCATGACCTGTTGTTAAGGTGTCAGGAAATTAATATAACACACAATGCTTTCTGCTTGAAAAGCCCAAAAATTCTTAACACCCCTTGGACATATAATTATTCCTTCTTGCTTTTTATACAGTATATTTAAATACTGTCACATTTTGAAAGGACACATTCACACAGGAATAAAGACACAAAAATATTAGAGTTACTATTAGAACAGAACAAACAATTTACCCCTATCTCTTTCGATTTTGCCTTCATGTCTGTGTTGAAATTTTCTATGATTTCATTCCTCACAATCTTACCCTCTCTGCCTTCAGTGGATAACCTCACCATTATCAACCTGAAATAACACAATAACACAACATTACTTTCTTTTACACAAAGACCCAGGAAAGTCACTTGTCCACCACTCAAGTTCAGGAGGTCATATATCCTTCACTTTAGTTCAGTTGCTATCGCTCCTAAGGTTCTGCATGGGATGGACCTTTGAAATGCTTCATGACAGAAATATTCCTTCCAAGATAATTTGTCATATAAGGAACTGTAATCAAAAACACTTCTCAAAGCAAACTGGCTGGCAAAAGAAGATCCCAAAAGCTCACAATGAAAACACTTTCCTTGTCAGGTTAAACATGTAGCTAACTTCACACAAAAACAATCAAAGAGTGATAAAACTAATTGCTATGTAACAAGATGACACCATGTTACAAAAACATTTTTAGTCTTTTGTGAACTGTAAGGACTACTGTTTGACATGAACAAATCTGACGCAATAAAAATTTGAAAACTTGAGCATGTCCCTTGCCAATTAGGTGAATCCTGTTTCAATAGTTTTTTATTCACGTAATGTTAGAAATATAAAACTATGAATACGCGCATGCAGCAGTGATGCAGAACTATAGGTTCAGTTATAGATTTTGTTACTAAAAAGATTATCATAAAAATGCTACATCACAAAGCAGGAACTATTTCATGAGGAGATTTCTATGTACTCACCAAATATGAAGAGTTGTAAGTTTGTGCCAAGATGCCATTGTGTCTGGCAGTTCAACATCTGAAATGAGATTTAACACTCAAGTATATATTCAAATTAAAAACAGTCTCATGTTTTTCCGTCAATTACAGTTTTGATATTTTTAAAGAAACAAGCTATGGCTCTTCAAAAGTTGATCACAGAATGTAAAAAATTACCTATTTCAAAATACATAAAGATTAACAAGTGAAAAATCTGGATGAAATCTTTATTATAATAATAAAATTAATGATCTTGCAAGAAAAGGAAATGTACGTGATAAGAAAATTTGAAAGCTATGTAGATATGTTTATCTACAATTGGTGATTATGCCAATCTACAGACAAACATGATGCATTCCCTAGAAAACAAAAGCTTTCTTTCTTTCTTAGAAACTGTACCTTTTTTCAGTTCCTGGACTCATTTGACATGTACAGTACAAAGGGCAGTTATTTTTTATTGCATAAAATTAACCATTAACCTTTAATTTCATTTCATCGTGGGAGTTATTTTTCTATGTAACAGGTGTGTAACAAATTTGGTATCTAGTGGGCATACCAACTCTGACAACATTTATGTTGCACACTGAGTTGAGATCCTCATTCACAAAATTCAAGGGATTTCTTTGTAATTTTTGATGTTGCTTACAATCAATTACACTTATATAATTATTTATTAATATATTACCTACATTCATACATTTCTTCAAACAAAAATAAAACATACATTACAAATTAAGTCCGAGATTTCAACGCACAAACGTACAGCATTAATTTCCTACAGAGTCATAGATTTCAACATACAAACCCATAACCTACTGTCACAGATTTCAATACAAAAGCATATAGCACACAACTTAAAGTTATAGACTTTAACACAATAACATACAGCATACATAACCTAAGCACCTATGGAAATATTTTGCCCAAAGGAGGAGGCAGCGGCCAATTTTGACAGACAGATTAGTTCTTAGTCCAAAGGAAAGAGACTTTGGCCAAATTTTAGATTTAAGGTGATTTTATCAATATAACATCTCCCACTGTGAGGATACTGACAAATTGCCATTGTTCTAGGGTGAGGATTTAGACTCAAAAAAAAAGAAAAAAAAAATTAAATTCCTTTGGGAAAGGACAGCCTTACCCCTCCCTGTGGTAAAACACTGAGAGATGCACTATAGTCATAGATTTCCACACATAAGCGAATGTAATAATTTTACTTACAGTCATAGATTTTATTGTATCTGGATGCTTCTGCAGCAGACAGGTAAAGTCTGAAACCACTGTACTGTAAAGTCTGAAAACGTAACAAAGAACAAGTAATGAAACTACATGTACAATCACCAATAATCCAATCCAGATACGACTCACAAAAGAACACATCAACTCAATTTTAAAAATTTCACTTGTTGAAGTGTCCGTGCAGAATTGTGAAATGGGGTTGAAGATCTTTAATGGCTTCGAAAACTTGTCCCCTTGCTGTAATTAGTGTTCTAAAAATATGGCACTGATTTAACAATTCCAGGGAGAGGGGTGGTGGTAATGGTTGCCATAGCATGACTGATGGTGATGTACTTTCACCTATCTTCAGTGTATTTTACTGCAATTTAAACAGGGAAAATTCAACTAGGCCAAACAGCTACCTAGTATACATGTCAAATTTAATTATTTAATTCTATGCTAGTTTATACGTTATGTTTATATTTATTAACCCATAGCTGTAATTCTCTCACACTTAACACTGACTGCACTCTATGTAAAATCCATCTGTATGGTAATATTTCTATCAAATTCTTATAAAAAGGCCATAGTTAGAAAACTGTCTAGAAAAGAATTGCCCCTAATATCTGTAAGATACAGTATATTGACCAAAAAAGGGGTTTTGCAGCATTAGTCTGGAGGGTAGCATAATACAACAAATGATAGCCTACAAGCTACATGTGTTCTTGCCATGATTTAAGGTGCCACATCGTATACTTTTGTTCTCACAGCAGATTCACAGCAACAGTTAAGTAAAAGGGGAAAACAGTACAACTGACCCATCAACTTCAACACTACTATGAAACTTTACTTAGAATACTGAAAGTTATTATTATACATAACCATGTTATCTTACAGGTACTTACTACCCTAAAATTTCATCACAAGAAACAATACAGCACTAGGATTTAATTATACAAAAAGGGAAAATGGTTTAAGAAGCTGGCTAGATGTACTTACTGAGGGAAAATAGCGTAAGCTGCCTTTGAAACCCATATTATTTTTCATTTTCTCAAAAAATCCAACGTCTTCCTCATTGTCAGCCTGTGCTGGTATGGACAAGAATCTCTAGAGAAAATACAGTAAATTATAGGAATCAAATTTAGGACCAAATTTCAACATATTCAAATGTACACAGTTACAGTTTTCTGGTCCTTTTATTCTTAGTAATTGCAATTAAAATGAATTATCATTAATTAAAAACAACTTTTTTTAGTTTTCAAAATGAAAAATTTGACAACTAGCAGTTGAACAAATTAAAAGACTTGTGCAAATAGGCATTACCTTTTTAAATAACATTTTGCCATATCAAGTTATTGATATTTGCCCTGCCTGCTTTCTGTCTTATACATGTAGCAAAGCATTACAGTAAGTTGGATCTCTTAAAAAAAATAACTGTAGCTTCATTATCAATGGTACTGCTTCCCAATATGTAAAACCCTCAAAAGAGTTTAATTACAGAGCATTTGCAAATCATATCTATCAAATTCTGTTAAACTCAAAACAGATTACTAAGTAAATTTCAGGCTCAAGCAACCTTTATAATGTACAAACCTACAGTCAAGCCTTGACAGACCTGATTTTTTTTTCTACACCACATCATTTGTCCAGATTAAGTGTCAAAGAACATTTTTATTGCATACTGTCATTCAGTTATATGAAGATTTGTTTAATTTTGTTTCTACTATTTAATGTCACAATGCCCAAAGGTATGGGTTGTCTGTAGAAGGAAACAATGAAGAATTACCTTTAAAACACTGGAATTTACACCTGAAATATTCAGCCAGTTTCTTGATGAATACATTCTCAGGCCATTCAACCTCAATGTTCTGTACAATCCTATTTTACCAGTCATTTTTAATCAATGGGGTCTGAAAATCAAGAAAAATTTAAACTTTCAATCAAGGAGATCAATTATGCTTAAAGAAATACATGTACAGGGAAATCAAATTGTGCATTTTCCTGGTAAAGTCCACCGTGTCACTGGGTAACCGAAAATATAGCATAACATGCAGACATGTAGATATTATTTTTCACTACAACAGAACCCTTGATAATATCTAAATTCATAAGAAAAGAAAAAAAAAATATGTGAACTGAAAAGCTTTGATATCAGTTAAGTATAGCTGAGCTTCCGAACTTCCAAATTTAAAATAAATAGAATTTGATACTTTAGAAAAAAATCTCGAGTTAGATATTATGTATATTTCATGACTGTCACATATTTTTGCTACCCTGCAATTGCCAATTCCTTAAAAGAAACAGGATGCGCGAGACATTCCTCTCGGGTAATGATTTCTTTAAGTTCATATAAATTGTGTAAGCCATTCTACTGCCATGACAGTCTTACATTGTTTTGAAAGAAGATTTTACCAATGACAGACACCTACAAATGATTTTTTCTATTTTGTATACTATCACTTTGGCAAACTTCTCAGTTACCAAATTTTAAAGACTCAGCAATTAGAATCATTACCGAACAAATCGGTAACACGACAAATCGGTAACATGATTTTATATAGTAAAAAATGGAGAAATCGGTAACAATAGAAATAAATATATTGTATGTACCAAGAAAGGTGATTAAGTAGGTGTGAAAAGGAATGCTGAGGTACACTGCTCTTCAGAGAAAGTGATGGAGTAGGTGTGAATAGCACCTTTGATGACTGAGAATACTTTAATTGGTGTTCTGCCATGGTAAGTCAAAAGACTGATGGAGGACATTGTTCAGACAGTTTTTATTTAAAAATCTGTCTTTGATGAAAATGAGTGAAAAACATACTTCTTTAATTTAAAACAAACAAGCGCTATCACAAAGTTTTTTCTTTTCATCCTAAAAGTAAGTATGATTATAATATTATAGAATCAACTTTAATAATTTAAATAATGATAATTGCATGACAAACACAAATTATATAATTACCTGTTGAAACAAACTAATAGGCCTAACTTCTTTATCGACCAACACGTGATGTTAGCACCTTTTTATAACGAGCAGTGTACCACAATATGCCTTTTCACACCTTCTTAATCACCTTTCTTGGTACAAACAATATTTCTATTGTTACAAATTTCTCCTTTTTTTTACTATATAAAATCATGTTACCGATTTGTCGTGTCACTGATTTGTAGGTAAATCATTAGAATTAATCGAAAAATTCTACATCTTTGATGATTCATTATATAAAAGGTTCAGCATGCAAATATCATTAAACTATTAATCATGAAGATTAATATTTCTGACTTACCAGTCGTAACTAACATGTAATTATGTAAAGGCTGGTGAAACAGACGTTGCGTAACTGTTCCCCACCCACAGCTGTTGGCGCTGTAAAGTTTACGGCAGTCTCCTTCACTATTCTCAGTAAGTTTGTCCGGAAAAATCAGTTTCTGACAACCGCGAGCCAAAACGCATGGCAAATAAAAGACACAGATAAATGTTTTTCTATGCTCTGCAAAGTTTTCAATTTAATCTCAACGTTTGTGCAGCTGTGTTTATCCGATAGCTCTTCTTCTTGCGAGAACGTCTTTGTCATCTAGGCGCTTGTAACTACATTCAGGTTATACACGGCTAAAAATGTTAAAGGTATACACTGCAGTCAATTCAAAATGGCAAAGTTTCCAGTTTTCTTGACGGTTTTAAATATTTTTTCGCCTTATTCGTTGGTTATAATCCAACAATTTGACAATGATCATGTTGGTTTTTGAGCTAGAAAAATCAGTTGTCTCTGTACGGAAATTATCTTCTTCTGTCAACATTTGAGACTAGATAATACGAACCTGTCTTTAACTTTCAATTTATATTTAAATATATATTTTTTTATAATAAAAAGCACCAATAAGGCAAAAATTTAGTTACCTTTTTACTATACTGGTACAATTTTACCGACCCGTTGAATAATCTATTTATTTTATGACTATGACACGGCGTAACCAGTATTGTAACAAAGTAATTTGAGACAAACTCTTCAGTGACAAAGAAACCAGATAATATAAGAAAGAAAAAAATAAACAACACTTAAGAAGTATAACCTAAAATTCCTTCAAATTCGTGTAAATGTAAATGATACTGAATGAATCGTCACAAAATTCCTTCAAAATCGTGTATATGTAAATGATATTGAATAATTAAGTTGTTACCCGTTGCCAAGGCGTCAGACAACAATCCTAATTAAAGTTAATCAGGTAAACTCAATGCATTTATATAAGTCTCGCTAAATATAGTTATAATATCACCAGATATAATATGTTGGGGCTATATTGGATTCACGTGCGTTGGTCATCGGACCGTCCGGCCGTCGGTAGAAAAAAAATTGTCGGGACTATTTCTCAGCAAATATTTCTCAGATTTCAATAATACTTTGCAAGCATCATAAGTATGCATGTCGTTGTCACGTCCAACTCAGATAATTTTTCACTGAGATATGGACCTTTGATTTTTTACACATTGTCCGGACTGTTATCATCAACTATTATTCTCATTTTAATAATACTAGTAGTTGTGCATGGTGTTGCTCTTTTCAACTGCCATCAATTTTCAAGGAGTATAGACCTTTGATTTTTTAATATATAAATTTGTCCATGCTATTTCTCAGCTACTATTTGTCAGATTTTAATAATAGTTTGCAAAAATCGTAGTTATACCCCCAAATAGAATATGGGCTTTAATGGATCGGTCAGTCCGGCCGGCCGTAGACAAAATTTCTCGGGACTATTTCTCAGCAACAGTTTCTACTTCTCAGATTTTAATAATACTTTTCAAGAATCATAAGTACGTACAAGCCTAGTTTTGCACATTGTTATCAAGTCCCCCTCCGATAATTCTTCACTGTGTTTTGACCCTTTTACACATTAATTTGACCGGACTGTTTCTCGCCAACCATTATTATGCCCCCACTTCAAAGAAGAGGGGGTATATTGCTTTGCAAATGTCTGTCGGTCGGTCCGTCGGTCCGTAGACCAAATGGTTTCCGACCAATAACTAAAGAATGCTTAGGCCTAGGAACTTCAAACTTGGTAGGATGATTGTCCATCACCAGTAGATGACCCCTATTGATTTTGGGGTCAAGGGGTCAAAGGTCAAGGTCACATTGATCTTGTAGGTAGAAACGGTTTCCGACCAATAACTAGAGAACACTTTGACCTAGGTTCACCAAACTTGGTATGCTCGTTGGTCATCACCAGTTGATGATCCCTATTGATTTTGAGATCATTAGGTCAAAGGTCAAGATCACACGGACCTTCATCCTAAAAACGGTTTCCGATCAATAACTAGAGAACGGTTTGACCTAGGTTCATCAAACTCGGTAGGCTGGTTGGTCATCTCCAGTAGATGACCCCTATTGATTTTGAGGTCATAAGGTAAAAGGTCAAGCTCACAGGGACCTTGATCCTAAAAACGGTTTCCGATCAATAACTAGAGAACGCTTTGACCTAGGTTCACCAAACTTGGTATGCTGATTGGTCATCACCAGTAAATGATCCCTATTGACTTTGAGGTCATTAGGTCAAAAGTCAAGATCACAGAGACTTTCATCCTTAAAACGGTTTCCAACCAATTACTAGAGAACGCTTTGACCTAGGTTCACCAAACTTGGTACGCTGGTTGGTCATCACCAGTAGATGACCCTTATTGATTTTGAGGTCATTAGGTCAAAGGTCAAGCTCACAGGGACCTCCATCCTAAAAACGGATTCTGATCAATAACTAGAGAACGCTTTGACCTAGGTTCACCAAACTTGGTACACTGGTTGGTCATCACCAGTAGATGATCCCTATTGACTTTGAGGTCATTAGGTCAAAGGTCAAGATCACAGAGACTTTCATCTTAAAAACGGTTTCCGACCAATAACTAGAGAACGCTTAGGCCTAGAAACTTCAAACTCGGTAGGATGGTTGTCCATCACCAGTAGATGACCCCTATTGATTTTGGGGTCAAGATGTCAAAGGCCAAGGTCACATTGACCTTGTAGGTAAAAAACGGTTTCCAATCAATAACTTGACAACCCATGCGCCGTTGACCCTCAAACTTCATATCTGCATTTGTCTTGGCCAGTCGATGACCCCTATTGATTTTGGGGTCAAAGGTCAAGGTCACATGTATGTCAAAACAGTTCAGACCAATTACTTGGCTACCAAATGGCATCGGGTTTTGTGGACTGTGAGACTTACATTTTAGATAACATGTATATTTGGTCACTAGGTCAAAAGTCAGTCACAATAATCTGGCCACGTGACTAATTGGCTGCCGACAGGGGGCATACATGTTTTACAAACATATCTTGTTAAGACTTAAATTGCAAGAACCATAAGTATCAAGCTTAGTTGTTCATGTTGTTGTTGCTTTCTACTGTAATGATTTTTTCACTGAGTTATGGGCCTTTGATTCTTTTACTACGTAAATTTGTTCTGTTCCAGTCCAATGAATTTTCATTGAGTTAAATCCCCTTGATATTTTTACATATTAAGGAAAAATGTTTGTCCAGTGTAAGTTTGTCTGTGCTTTTGTGGCAATTATATAGTGTATAATCAAATTTCTTTAGTACTTAGCCCAGATTTGCATGTTCTCATCAGGAAGTGTTTGTAATGATTTCTGCTAAAGCTACCTATGCGGTCAAGGGCTAAAGCCACCGATGTGGTAAAGGGTTAAAGGCACATGTGGTAAAGGGTTAAAGCCACATGTGGCTCCCCCACACTTTATAGCTACTATTATAGCAGACAAACTATAAATGTAGAAACTATTGTGTCGAAGCGGTATCTAGGGGTATTCATCACCTTTAGTGATAGCTCTTGTTGTTGTGGTATTTAGGTGGATGGCCATTTATTACAAGTCAACAGATTTAAAGAGTGTCTTTATGCCTAAAAGTAAAATGAAATTGAACTTAATTCTTCTTTAAATTATCAGCTAGTTTTATGTTTAGAGAATGATCACGAAAATATGTAAATACTACAGTTTTAGGACTTAATTAAGCGAAACGAGATGTGTATGTATGAACAACAACGCACTCCAAAAGACTAAGAAAAGAACAGCACCACAGGTCAACATATCTTGTATGTTGTGATGTCTACCAGAACGTCAATTTTCAGTAATAAGTTCGAAAACTACAGCATTAGTCGTTAAGCCCTGGTCACCTAAAAACTTATCTTAATGTGTAATTTCAGCTCAAAATAATGTAAGTGTTTAAAATGACCAACATGCATGTCAACCAAGATAAATACTGAAAACACAGTGAATTTTCAGAAATAATTTAAGTTGGATAGAACACAGGCATCTTTCACCAAATTTCGATATATAAATGAAAACATACCTTCGAGTACAATAGGAAATTTGATTTATGACTTAGTTAGTATAGTCATAAAAGAGGTTTGCGATGTGCAGCATTACTCTAAGGGAGCAAAAAATTTTTCTCGTTGAATATACAATGCAATTCATAAAAAAGAAACACATTGATCGTGTTTATTCATTTTAAGGATAAACGTCAGTGCAAATTGAATACTGGACAATAGATTATATTCACGTTCATCTTGACCATTAATATTATATATTTTAACTAATGCCGTGTATTGTATATCTCCTACTTCAAATACAAACTGTAATTCATCAAGCAAAATTTTACTTGAGTACTCATGAGTTAGTTTCATTTTGTTTTCATTCATTAACTTTTTAACCAAAAAGATATTGAATTTGAAAATAATTTTGGAACTCAATTAATTTAAATTATTTCAAATATGTTTTAGAGTTTGTAACAGTTTTTACCCTTACTTGTGTTTTAATAAACACCTTTTATGGCCGATGTTAAGGTCGTAGTTTGGGCCGCTTAGTTTACATAGTCCGTTCAAGTTGTCCGGAAGATAAACCGTGTCCGCATCGGAGGTTTGTGAACTTTGAACTTCATCAGTTGCTGAGGGAAAGTAGGTATAACAAGTGCATTTAAAGTGAATCACACCTGTGAAACTGTTAGGTGGATGACAGAAAGTAAGATTGAGATGAGCTGCTTGTGTTTTACTGGTTTTTAAAAACTGTCTTTTTACGGATATGCATGTTAAAAATATAACAAGAGCGCGGCAATTTTGGCCCTCACCATAACGTAACCAGGTGATATTCGCAACATAAATCAATCGTAACAGGATCAGCGCGGTTAAGAATGAAAAAGTAAATCTAGTGCCATAAATTCAAATTTTGATTTGGTATCGGGGTTTAATTCCAATCATTCTGTTGTTCTATGAAGGTTTGTGTTTTGAAACTGAATGATGACATAAAATTGAATGTAATGAATCTCTCACCAAGTCTCTTGTGATGTCACATTCTGTGCCTCTGCAGCCAAGAAAAATCATCAAAAACAGGTCTGATTTGCTGGAAGTGATAATAAAAGTTGATTTTTAACTAATGAATTTTTCATTCTCATAGAAACACATTTTTGAATGTTGGTAACCTAATTAATTTGGTATTGACGGTTTTGTTCTATCAAAAATTTTCTCCATGTCTCTATGACGAGTCTAGTAAGTTGGACTAGAATGTCGGATGTTATGAGCCAGTGTCTTTATGCTTAGGCACCACTTTACCAGATGTTATAGGCCGTTATTTTTTCCATGATTTGATTTATTTTACAGTAAAATATGAATGATAATATGATGAATATGGTGTATTTTTAAGAATTATTATTTTATTGAAGTATTATATGACCGACGTCACGGGAAAAAGGGCACTCGGGCATTTGGTATACTATTGAAATATACTGAATTGAAAATCAGCAAAAATGGTAAAATTTTTGTGCTCTTCCAATCTAAAATTAATTTGAAATCTTGATAGCCTGAATATTGTCCTTCACAAAAATGACTTTTTTGTATCAAATTCCTTGATTACCATTACCATGGCAACAGTTTTTGGGGACAGGTTTTCCTTGTATAAAATGATATCAGTTGATCAAAACACAATTTTGAATGATAACAATAATATTTTTGTAAAAATGTTGGATACACTGAAAAGGTATAGAATCTTAAAAATAAAATATGTAAAATTTAAGTGTCCGAAATCTGCCATGTTAATCTAATTCCAGCGGGAACGTAGATATAATCTGACGTCAAATTAGGGTATGTGACGTCATTCTAAAGAACATCAAATTTGACCATCATGTTCCTCTTAAACATAAAAGTACGTCGTATTTGCACTATGCAGGAAGCTGAAATTTTCAGACATTAATTCTGAGATATCATTTGTTCAAAAAAGTAAAAAGGTCAGTTTCTAAAAGTTATGTCGGAGTGCCCTTTTTCCTGTGTCGTTGGTCATATAATATATCCTCTGTAACCCTATTATTGGTGACGGACACATAGTTGTCCCAACAGCTTCATATATGTATATACATTATAGTCGCACAGTTTTAACTGAAATAACACTGTGAGTAAAAATATAACATAACCCAAACTTAATTTTGATGTTCGTAGTTTGTGGTGAGTGATATCTGCCCATTTTTGCTTAATTAATGCCACATGTATCAAATAAGTTAATAAGCCATGATTATCAAATAATTAGCACCACAGATACTTTCAGTTGTAATTATCTTAGACAGTTATGCAAAGTATGAGAAAAACATTATTCAAGTTTAGTTGTAGTATATAATCTGGTATTTTGGAGTTGATCATCAGTGGCTTGAGACTAACCTCAGTCATGTCCAACACTATCAGTAGACTAGTGTGCTGTCTTGCACTATCCTCCACAACACAGAATAACTAATCTCTGCAGGGGGCATCAGTCATATGCACAAACCGTACTGATGATAAATAAACTCTAATGTAGACAGTTCAATCTTCTGTATTAATCAATAAGGGGCGGTTCAGGTGGAAAAAGTCATGTGCTCTGCTTTGAAAGTTTAGTTACAGTGTAAGCAGTAAGCATTCTGCATATTGTTGCAATATGATCATAGTCTGCACTGATTAGTTCAGTTTTCAACAAATATATAATAAAATGGTAAATTGGTGTATCTAGATTGAGTGTGGGGTTCAGGTCTGTTAACAAAATTAACAGGGTAAGCTTTAGATTACTGACTACTACAACACTGAGGTCTTCTGTAAGAAATTATCATCAATACCAAAGTATGTTTAAAAAATTCAGCAGCCTTGTGAAGTTTAGATTACTGACCAGTACAGTCAGTACCAGTAGGTTAGGTAAAATCAAAACACATCTTTCATTAAGAGTTTACTTTTGAAATGATTCAGAAGAAAGATGTGTCAGACAAACTCAGATATGCTGTTTTTGGAACTGGATGTATGTAAAAGGACACAGTAGATATTCTAAAATTTACCTTATTTTGTTTGAGTTTAGGTTTCTGAAGCAGTATGCAGTCAGAGAGAGACATGGGCTTTGTCAGTGTCCTTGGTATGCCGACAAGCGTTCTGAAATATGGCAAGATTTTGACAGATACAAAAGCCTTGTTTCTGGTTATACCAGGTTAGTGTGGTGTTTTTCATGTTTAAAATTTAATTATAATTCATCATTTAGAGAAAGATCTTGCAATTTTTGTGTCAACCCTTAACCTGCTGGAACTGAAAGGGATTAGCCTTTGCCACCAGTATAGAGCCAGGCCAGCCTGCACATCCGTGCAGTCTGACCAGGCTCTATACTGTTGGTAGCTCCATTTTTGTATTTTGATATTGAAATCCCTTAAACTTTGAATGGACTCTTCCAAATTCAAAGCTGGGCAAATCCATTACAAAGTTTCAGCATGTTCAGGGTTAAATATTCTTAAGTTTGGGAATTTGGAAATAGAAGTCAGAATCTGAAGAAAGGAGTATGAACCTGCATTTCTCATTCTTAATTGCATTTAGGAATTTTGACATTACATTAAGGTCTGTTAGATTGAAAAAGTATAATGGATTAGTTAAGTGCTAAGTTCAGGTTTTAAAATCATTTAAATTTATTCATGTAGGCAGTACATAATATATCCATTGAAGCTGTCGGATGTTTTTATGTACTAGTTCCTTTCATTCGACATTTCAGTGAATTCTGTAATATAGTGAAATTATTATCTAAAGACGAACTTTTGAAGCATAGATCTAATTATTGGGAAGGAAACATTGAACTGTGCTTTTGCACTGGTCTTATTATTCCATTATTATTGATAGGAAATGATGTTCCTTGGCTTCAAAATTTATTTTGCCCCAGAGTCACTTGACTTTATATAGGCTTTCACTGGAATGCAGGTTTGTTGAAAAAAAGAGGTCAAGTAAGCAATGGACAAAAGTGTCAGCACTTTTCTGATTGGGAAAAAGGCGTTTTTTTATTTTAAATAGAACTGGAATCTGATATTTTGCTTTTAAATTAAAGCAAGAATAGTAAGAAATAATTCATAGTTGCTTTAACTTCAGGTAAATCAGTAGAAAGTGTTAGTTAACAAATTTTAATGACAGAAGATAGGACAAAGATATTTTCTTCACTTCACAAGTGAGAAACAGGTCAATCTTGGCCACCATTTCCTTTTTTTTGGGAATTTCATGGAAAGTGGGAGGGATGGGGTGGGGGGGGGGGGGGGGTACCCGGTAAGAAATGTACCCTTATTTTGATTTGTGAATGGGGCCTATTTTGACCTTAAATTGGTTAGAAAAAAGTCATTGATAAGACGTACTGAAAATGTTTAGAGTATTGAAGTTAAACCTTTGTTGCGACAGGGCTCTGGTTGCGATGATAATGAGCTTATACTGGAAAATACTTTCGAGGTTAAAAAGTCTGCTAACAAAAACACAGTTGGTTGGTACCTTTTGTTTTGTAAAGTTACTTCTCCTGAATGGTCAGTAGTTCATTTCTCTTAAAAGTGTTGTTACTTAGAAGTCTCACTCGTATATGGACAATACAAGCAGTTTCTGTCACCATTCATTTACAAAACTTCTATGAAATAAATATATCATTATTTTCGATTCATGGTCATGTAATATGAAATTTATTTCTATTGTTATTAGAAATAGAGTGGTGAGTCACCACTAAATCCCATAACACAGGGGAATACATGTACCCTAAAACTAATTAGTGATATACTGCTAATTTATATCAAAGACATTGTGGGTGTGATAAAGCCGTGTTATATTTTTTATATAACACTTCTGAAATAACACTTTGACGTCAACGTCATTAGCAATATGCTTATGACGTTCACACGTATACGGACAATACAAGCAGTTTCTGTCACCATTCATTTACAAAACTTCTGTGATATAAATAAAACATTATTTTCAATTCATGGTCATGTAATATGAAATTTGTTACACTTTGTTATTAGAAAACGATAAAAACAGAACCTCATTCTTATGATTTTCAAATAACTTGTGCAGTGAATCCCATATTACATGACCACTGGTTTAATATCCTGTATATATTTTATTGGCTAATTCTCTATACAGTGGAAAATAATTGATAAAGTGAAGAATATCAAAAACATTTCCTTTGAGCATAATGACAAAAAAGAAGACTTTAGTGTTCATTTGGAATAAATCACTATTCATCCAAAAAATTGTAAAACAGCAACTCTCTATATAAAGAGAAACATAAAGGCACTGTAAACTGTAGGCACCCATGGAATCAATATTCATAAATTAATGTGAGAATAGAGTGGTTTTTGTGTCGCCTGCTCGAAGTAGCTGCAACTTTTAGGGATTACTTCTCCGTTGTCCGTCTGTACGTTCATCCGTCCGTCCTTCACAAAACTTGTCCGGACTACATGTACTCCTCAGAAACTAAAGATGCAATTTCATTCAAACTTTACAGGAATTATCAGCACCAAGTCTAGTTGTCCATATTGTCGGCATTTTCCAGTCCAGTAATTTTTGTGAGAGTTATAGCCCTTTTATGATTTTTATTTTTAAAGTTTGTCTGGACTACTTCTCTTATACTACTAAAGCAATTTAAATGAAATGTTACAGGATTGTTCTGTACCTCAAGTACTTGCGCATTTCTTACAGGTTTTTCGGTTTAATGATTTTTGGCTGAGTTATGGCCCTTGAATAAAAAATGCGTTTTAGCCTACAAACTGTCCAATCACCTCTCAATACTACTAGTGTGTAATTGGCTATCATCAGGCGACACATGTGATCACTGATCGCCCTTGTTTAGCCAGTGATGGAACTGGGTTTTGAGCACAGATAGTTGGACAGTACAAGACAGATATCTTTATGTATTTTTTCCTTGTTTTCAGGTAATCCTGGAGTGATTGAATACTATGATCATTTCATGAGTCATCTGTATACAAGCTGTAAATGCACCATACCAGTATGGGGTGTATCACATGCAGGGCATGTTCTGCCCCCTGGTGGGAACAAGGCTTTACATAGTAAACCCCTTTGAATATTTTGATCAGTCTTTACACTGGGTTGAATGTTTGGACTGTTTGATTTTAAAGATTTTTTAGCCAACAAAAAGTGTAGATAACCTAAAAATATATGTATAATAATACTGGTTTTAACACCTCTTGCAGTTCAGAATTGTTTCACAGTCTGTTTAGCTAAGACTAAGAGCAGAATTTTTAAAGCAGAAAATGCTAATTTAAATTCCAAATGAGTGATGATTTCATTCAAAGATCAGGTTCCATCATGATTACATTGTGGATTCACTGGACTGTACCTGGCTTAGAGTGTGCTGCACATGCTTTTTGAAAGGGACATGAGAGAGTAAGAGAAAACATGAGTAACACTTCTGTGCTTTTCTTCACTTTTCAGATAAGCTGAGCTATGACGTATGCTCTCTGTCTGGTCAGATCAGAAGCAAAGTGGCCTTCATCAGAGAAAACATTCCAAAAAATGTAAAGTTGTTTCTCATTGGGCATTCCATTGGCTGTTACATCATTCTTAAGATCCTTGACCAATTAGAACAGCCAATAGGACGATGCTTTATGTTGTTTCCAACAATAGAAAGAATGGCTGTGTCACCAAATGGTAGAGTATATACCCCTGTGTTAAAATATCTACGTTGGCTAGCACCATTGTTTATCTCTGGCACCAAACTTATACCAGAAATGACCAAGAAATGGCTTATCAGGCGCCATTTTAAGGATGAGAATGTTCCAGAATGTGTGATTGCAGCAACAGTAGGCCTCATTAACCCATTTTGTGTGAGTAATTCTTTATACATGGCTCATCAAGAAATGCAGACAGTTACAAATTTGGATAGAGCACTTGTTTCAAGTCATTTGGATCACCTTAGTTTTTATTTTGGGAAGTCCGATGATTGGTGTCCACCGCATTATGGTGAAAATTTTAAAAAGTTGTTTCCAACTTGTGATGTGCGTGTCTGTGAAAACGGCTTTAGTCATGCATATGTGATAGATGCTAGTCTAGACATGGCAGACATTGTCTCAAAATGGGCAAAAGACTTCATGTGACATTTAGAAACACCAAGTGCTCTTTAAGGGAAAGTCTCAAACTATTCAAAATAAATCAAAAACACTCAAATCTACCAAGTGCCAACCATGGGGATGTCTCAAAATTGTCACAGGACTTCATAAGACAGACATTATACATGTAAGTGCTAGTCAGGGATAAACTGCAATTGATGTTAATCATTTCCTAGCTCATGAAAATCTAGGACGTCTGTGATATCTGTATTTCATTATCAAAATAAGTACATTTTGACTTTGACTAAATGATAAGGTGGTAATGTTTTTCTACTGTACAACTTTAAAAAGATGGCTGAAGCAAGTTTTCATCAATGAAGTTTAATTCTGGCAATGTTAAGAGAAAGATAATGGCATCCTTTGTCTCGAAATTACAGTACAGTGTGGATTTGTGATTACCACTTTTAGAAAAAATCAGAAGATCTTGACAGTACAGCTAGGATATGCTTTGAATATTCATTGAAATACACTCATCTAGAAATTAAAAATAGTTTTCTGCAATGCAGTATGAGATAAATTCGAAGGTTAACATCTGAACACTTGCATTGCTGTTTGTAAAGAAACACTCAGAATGATTTCAGTGAAGTGAAACAGTAAAAAATTGCAGCTGAATCATCAACAGACTGGTTTGAAATTAATGGATTATGGAAGAATTGAGTAAATGTGTTTGTTCAGACTTGATAGGAAAAGTGGTAAATTCATTCTCTGAACAAGATGCTTAAAGATAGTATTACTTTTTTGCTGAATTTGGAGAGCAAAGACAGGTAATTGTAAACAGAGTGAATAGCAGTATTGCAGCAGTACTGTGAGTAGATTTTATGCTACTTTCTGCTATACAGCTGAAGTTAATTACTCTGAATCTCTGACTTAAATGTAACTCTGCAGACCATTAATATATTGTTAATATGCTCCCCTAACGGCGAGCATATAGTTGCCTCTTTGTCCGTCTGTCCGTCTGTCAAAATTTTGTCTGGAGCATAACACAAAAACTATGAGAGGTATCAACTTGAAACTTTATAAGTAGATAGATCTCATTGATAAGCAGTGCAGTGCACAAGAACCATAACTCTTGCTTTATTAATTCTTGAGTTATTGCCTTTTAAAATTTCTCATACTTATTTTTTGTCCGGGGCATATCTCACAAAGTATAAGAGATATTAACATGAAACTTAATTGGTAGATAGATCTGTATGAGAAGAAGTGCAGCGTGCAAAAACCGTAACTCTATTTTGCATAATTTAGGAGTTACTGCCCTTTGTTATTTTTCATACTTTAGAAAAATACATATTAAACAATAGCCCTTTTGGAATTGGCATTTATTCGGGGAGCATCCATCGGTTCTACCGATTTCTTGTTTAGTTTTTAAAGAGTACAAAAAGTCAGAGACACTTGGTCAGTAACTTGAGTTGTCTGTAGTCCATATGTTTTTGAGGTGGGTCAGAAAGATACAAACTTCTTGCAAACTTGAAAGAACAGTTTTTATATTTCTTTTCTTTTTTATTACTTTTTGATATATCAGAGTAAAGATACTAATTCTGTTCGAAGCAATGTATTAATTTACTGCAAATTGTGGCGAATTATTTATTTTTACAGAATGACCAACCTCATGTAACTAAAGAAACATGTAAATATGGACAGGTTTATTGTATTTCTTACAAGGGACAGAGTGTTGCAATATTTTATGTGGAATATATTCTTGTATGCATCATGCATCACAAGCATAATAGTAACTTCTGTTTTAGAAATTCAAATTTGGCAATAAATGTTAGCTCAACAACTTTTGGTATATAGTTACTGTTGTATTGTTAATTAAATAACACATGAACATGTCCTGCACCTTGTATGAGATACATATATGGTCAGTAGTTAAGTAATAGTGCAAGCAATGTCATATTAGTGATGATATATAAAATTGTAAACATATTTGCTGGCAATGGATGGCAATGTAGTAATGAACTTGACAAACATCTATGTGGTACCCTCATTTTCAAACAGTAATTTGATATGTATACCTCTTATCAAGAATGAACTGAAAATCACTTGCCACTATTAGCTTTAAGTTAGAACTGTTGGAAATAGTTTAAGGTCATATCTTGACCCTTACCAGTTAGTGTTAGTTAACAGAACATTGCACATGGTGCAGAAATATGTTAAGAGTTGTTTTAGTTTGTGCAAAATATTGTGTTAAAGAAAATATCAATTACACACAAATTGGGCTATAACAATTCTATCTTTCCCACATAAGGAGGGACAAATATTCTTTGCTGTAATTTCACACTGAAATAACTCATTAACAAGTTTTGTACCAACAAAAATAATTTCATCACTTAAATGTTCTGTATTGTGGTACAATAACTTCAATGACCCCAGAATGTTTTCTGATGAAATATAATTATGGTACTTTGTCAATATAATTTTTCAAGATAAATCTTGCCTTTTCTTTAAGTATGAAGACCTTAATTCTGGTGTTTGGTTCATTTATAAACTGACAAAGTTTTCATTTGCTATAGACAAACATATTGTATTACTTTTTTTGAGTCTCTCTTACAATCTTAGTTGGAGTAACAGATTTCAGTAACAACTCAGGATGACTAGTTTTCAACATTATTTTCCGGTACCTGTTCAGGTTAAGGTATTTCTTGTGTTTCAGACAGTTCCTGAAGGTCAAAGCCTTGTAATATTTTTAGATCTTCACTAGTCTGATGAGTCAGAGCTGTCTGTGTCAAACAACATATGAATTGCTGTGAATCTATGAAGTCAAGCTTGCAACACATCACTGTTGGCAAGAATTCACTTCGCTTCCATGAGTAGAAATTTGTAACTACAGACTTTGGTGTAAAACACAGTGCACAAATTTTCCTTAAGTGTTAAGCAGAACCAGTGTTTACCTTTGCTTTATAAAATTTGCAGTCTCCTTCCAAACTCTCAAGTTGTGACTGGTTGAAAATATCGGATTCCAAATTTCGAGCAAATAAATCAACTGCTTTACCACCATCGTGTATAGGTCTCTTCAAACTGTGCAAATAGTCATCAGTTCCTTTTGCCACATTTCTTCTCTCTGTTTGTGCAACAGCAGAGCTTGCTGACCATTAAGATTGATAGTGTGTGCAAAACATTTCATATGCGGATGCATCTCAGCTAATTTTGATTCTAATGCCATATTTGCAGTACCATCTGTACAGATGGTATAAGCACTGAAGGCAGTGAATTTGTTTGTTTGGGTCACAGAACCAGTAATCAGTGTTGCCAATATTTTCTTTTCCTTCCATTTTGCAGAAAGGTTGTTTAAAAGTGTTCATATCTCATAATTATTGGTTGATCCTATAAGGGACTGAATACTCCTCTACAAGTACATGCTGCACCAGTGTACTCAGTATTAAACTTTGAAAACTGCTTTCCTGTCGATACTCCCACATATCACTTTGTCAATAGAGTATTATGTAGTTTCATGTTAATACATGATATTGCCTTAAAGTTATGAACAATAAATATGAAAAATTACAACGGACAATAACTTCAAAATTATGCATAAGAACGTCATGGTTCATACTTCTGCACTGCACTTTATCAATGAAATTTATCAAAGTGCAGCAATTTTTTTCACCTTATTGAGAACAGGTCCCTAGTGTACCGGTCATATTGGGAATTTTCGAGTTGTGAACCCTAGTGAAAACATACATCTGGAATTCCATTTCAATACCACAGGTATTTTTAAATGGAAAAGTTTTGGTATTCCACTGGAAAACCACTTGTTTTCCAGTGGAATTCCATCTTATATTCCAGTGGAATAAGTAAAAATACCATTGAAAAATTTCAGTGGAATTCCACCTGAATACCAGTAGAATTCCACTGAATACCAGTGTAATTCCATCTGTATACCAGTGGAATTCTTCCTGAATACCAGTGGAATTCCATCAAAATACCAGTGGAATTCCATCTGAAATACCAGTGGAATTCCAGCAAAATACCACTTGAATACCAGTAGAATTCCACTGAATACCAGTGGAATTCCATCTTTATACCAGTGGAATTCTTTCTGAATACCAGTGGAATTCCATCAAAATACCAGTGGAATTCCATCTGAAATACCAGTGGAATTCCATATGAATAACATTAGAATTTCCATCTGAATACCAGTTGAATTCCATTTAAATTCACTCGAATTCTATCTAAATTCCAGCAAAATATGAGTAGAACCATTAAAACAAGTAAATTCAATCATTTTGCATAAGCAATCTCAACATTGTTCTAATCAGTTATCCTATAAACTTGCTCCTGGTTGGAAATTATTGAATTCTATCAAACAGGTTCTTGTTGATAAGGATCATTAGAAAATATTTTTATGTTTTTATAACAAGGCTTTATAGGCTTTACTTTTCTGGAAAACTGACCAGTTTAATTTTTTTTTAAGGCAATCTAAACTTCAAACAAAAAAGGAATCTAACACTCAATAACATTTCCAGTCCTGTTTACTCCATTTTTTAACAACATTTGTATCTATACACAAATCGAATAAGTCAATCAATCTTGTAGCCTTTCCATAAGGTATTTCCCCGCCAAAAATTTACGTATTTTGTCAGCGAGTCTCCCTGCTATCTCTACCCACTCTTTCGCTTCTTCTTGTTGTGAAGCTGCAGGGAAATGGCAGAATATGAAGCCTGTAATTACATCAAATATTGTCATTTCATCTGAAAATCATGGTATTTATAAAAGTTAAAAACATTTATCTTCCAATCAAAATTGTGAGTTGAAAAGGAAATTTTGCATTTTAAATGTCGCATTCCTTTTCAAAATAATTTTGTTTGATTCTACTTTTTATAAAGACTCTACCTTGGAATCACTGCCTGTGCTGTGCTTGTTTTCAATTGAATTATTATGGCAACTGTAATTTAATACTTAATGTTCTTTACATGAATGGCAAAATTTAAAAAATCTTACTTCTTAAGGCTTCCCGTTTATTACTGTCCCAGGCATTTTTGTTGTGCCTGATGTTCCCTTTTATAGTGCATGTCCTGGCCTCTTCTTTTGTTAAAAGAAGTTCAAGAACACTGGGGGCTAGTTTTGTTCTTGTTTTGGATATTTTGATGCAAGTTTCCAACTTGCCTGCATCTGCCCACACACCAAGGCGTATAGGTCCAACAGATGCTAATCCTTCAATGCAAAAAAAGAATACAGTAAATATAATTTACAAGCATTATAAAATACATCATTTGTTTAAAAATGTGACTCACAGACTTTTGCCTAAATATTTTTTTCTTTGAAATGGAAGATTTCAGACAATTAACAGACATGTTACCTTTTTTACACACCTTAAAAATGAAAGAAAAATTATTTAAAAGGTTTCAAATCTATTTTTCAGTCAGAATCTCATAAACAATTTAGAAGGCAAACTGATGCGAAGAGAACTTTTGTTTTATTTCTTTACATATATCTGTAGGTCTACTTACCTTGTTCTTCACTGTGCCCTTCATCAACTGGACAAACTATGTCCACTCCAGAGGGTTGCTTGATATCCTCAATTCTCTCAATAAAAGAAACACGCCCTGCAATACTGGGTCTTTCACGCTCATGGACTAAAAACATACAAGTTACTTACATGTACACTTCACTGCACGCAGAAAATTTGATTTTCATGTTCTTAATCAAGTATAGATGGTCATTTAATCAAAATAGGCTTAAATGAACAACATTGCATCCCTTTCAAGGTAAATCTGCAAACATGCTCAGATTAAGAGACATGGTTGTTGTGTGAACAAAACTCAAGACCACAGTTAATGTGATGCTGAAAAAACTGCTAGTACAGGATCTACCTTTTAAGTTACAGAAAAATTGCATTTATATATAAATACATCTAACTTGATAATAGATGATTGAGATTTGCATCTTGCTATGACAAATGTATCAATAATTACATATACCTTGAGTGAATTCTGCTACAGAAGGTGATCTTTGGAGGAAATCTGCTCCACGAGGTGATTTTTGGACAAAACTTGCCCAAGGTGATTTAGGTAACTTGGTTGCCGTAAACATTGGGGACTTCTGAACTGCCATCACCGGAGTCCCCGATTCAAAAGCACTTGCATTCTACATACAAAAATTTCAACAAAAGTTTTGTACATATATCTGTATTATTTTCAATAACAATGAATATGAACAATGAGAATTTCAAGTAGTATACTTAGTGGTCAGAGAATTACAAAAAAAGATAATTAAGAAATGCATATAAAAGTGTGTCAGACAAACGGACAGATTTAGCGGCAACTATATGCTCGCCCTTCAGGGAGCAAAAAGATATGTCATCAACGTTAGTTTATGTGCAAGCAAAACCAAGCACTGACTCATTTTACACATTCTATTACACGTATTACTGTTCCTCATCTACACTGTTTTCTCCTTCCTCAACACAGTCTTGTTTTTTTCTTTCTTACACTTAGATACAGCCTGCTCTGGAAAGTTCTGTTTCATGGTTGTGCGAGCAGTCCTTGCCTTGGACAACAATTTTGATGAATTCATCTTTGCTTAAATTGTGAGTCTCACTTGCAAATGCTGAAAAGAACAGTATTTTACCTAATATGTCAGAGTAAGACATGTAATGCTGATCGTCTTTGTAGATTGGGTAAGGGAGCCACTCAAGTAATTTGGGGGGGAGGGGGGGGGGTGTTGTTGGAGAACAACAGGCGGGGTCACTACACTTACAAATTTGAAATATATATAGTGCCTCTGTCTACAGTGATTTTTAAGCCATGCCGGAAATGTTTCCACGGACTCGGTATGCTTTCTTTGAAGTTTACTAAAGTCAAGGTCTGGGAACAATGCCCTAAGGTGCTTCTGAATTAGCTCAATCTCATTCTCTGATACTGGGTCCTCAATCACGAAAGGAGTTCCCTTTGTATGATACAATATTATACCTTCCGCATGCTGAGCAAATTGTCTGCTGAAAATTTTGTCTGCTTAAAGAGCTTGGAACCTGACCAGAAGCCAAGTTAAATACTCGGCGTCTGGTCTGGTTCCAAGCTGTTTGCAAAACATGTTTCTTATTTTACCTGAATGATATAATTCCCGTCGTCTTTCACTACACTCTTGTGAAGTTTAAGGTTTCTGTTGATGCACATCTCTACAATGTCATTATACAACTCATCCTTCCTGTTATTGCCGTTCAAAAGAAATACATGTATGAAATTTTCAAGTTGTGAAAACAGTTCAGACAGCAAAAATACTTTGACCAGAAAATCAAAATTCCATTTTGCCTCAACAAATAAATCTGGAGCTGATGTTAAAATAATCTATATTTTCAGTGGCGGTATGACCGAGTGGTTAAAGTGTTGGACCAGTGGCCGAGTGATTAACACTTTGGACCAGTGTTCTATAAGATCCTTGTCTGCGTGGGTTTGAATCCCCGTAAGGGGCTGGCCGTTGTTTCCTTGAGCAAAAAACTTAATACTCATTGCTATGTACTGGGTGGTTCTAGGAAGCCGATTCCAGAGTTTTTCTACAAGCTAAGAGCTTTCAGCACAATCAACTTAATATAAACCAAATAATTTCTAGACAATTTTAAAATAATTACTAAGGTGCAATTTCAAAATCAATTCAGCAAACACGTTGGAAAAATATTTTTTCTATTTTTAATTTAGTATCTGTTTGAAAGATTAAAGTATGCATACCAAGATGACTTTTTCTCCGGTAACACCTCTGTTCCTGCCAGTAGGATGTTGAAAACATTTAATTTCATATGTGTTCCTAACTCTTTGCCTTTATTAGGAGGATTTTCCTCTGTAGGTGTGGTGGTTCTAGTTCTACTAGAAGCCCTTCAGGTCTGGATCAACAGCAAACATTGACGTATCAGATGAATTGATTACTGTCTGTAACAGAGCATGAATACAGAATCTCAATGAAACTTCTCTATCATCACCAAAAAAGAGAGTGGGTGGACCAATTTTAGTATAAAAAAGGAAGTGCCTCCCCGACCGGGCCCAGCTGGGGAGACCCCAGGTCTCCCGAGCCGGCTCTCAAATTATATACAGTCACATTATTAGTGTTTTTCATGACATTCAGCAGTGTTCAAAACCAAAAACAAACTGCTTGACCGTTCACTGATTGGCACTGAACAGGTCTGGTACCAGGTTATATGGCCGAATTACGGACAAAACGGACCATGGACAAAACGGACCAGACAAAACGGACCATTTTTGGGGACAAAACGGACCATAATATGAGACGAAACGGACCATATCCTTGGACAAAACGGTGCAGCTATGATGTATTTTGCGACAATAACAAATTACATAAGACACATGTAATTGTAATTAACTACAATTTGGAAACAAAAGAAAAACAAACATCAAATTACAATTTCTTTTAAAATTTCTTCTTCATGAATCTAATATACAATATATTCAGTTTTGATGAAAAATACGGACAGTTAATTTCAAATTATTATACTAACATTACTCGAATTAAAAATATAAGTTTAACATATGTGCTGATGTATGGGCCATGTTCACTTATAAATTATATTTACTTTTATATGATGCATTATTCTACACACCTGCAACACCTCAGGATGGAAGCCAAAAATACATACTTAACTAGTATGATTGCAAATTTTACTTTCTTTTGTAAGATGCATTATACTTCACCCCTTAAATGTCTCATAATGGAAGCTGATATAAATTTAACTGGAGTAAAAAAAAAAATTTTTTTGGATGGTCCGTTTTGTCCCTGGATATGGTCCGTTTCGTCTAACATTATGGTCCGTTTTGTCCCCAAAAATGGTCCGTTTTGTCTGGTCCGTTTTGTCCATGGTCCGTTTTGTCCGTCAGGCATATGGCCATATAGACAATGGAAAGATATTCTGAGAAAGTTCCACTGATGCTGCAGCAATCCCGGTCGGTAGATATTGTTTAATGTTTAATATCAATAATTTTTTGCATCATAATCTTTCAAACCAGAGAATGATTTTTCAGTGTGAATAAATCATTTTTGATAGGTTAATTTACCGATCTACCTTTGATGTAAGTTTGAACGATTTACATACTGAGCACTTTGCGTCGATTTCAACATGGATTTTATCATCATGCATCTCAGTGAACAATTGCTTGGGAGTTTTTAGGCTATCCATGAGTTTGATTTCAGACGCCCCGGCGAAGTGATTGCATTTTTCCAACCGAATTGCCAGCAGGCATCTTGCGACGCCATTTTATAACGTAGAAACGCGATGAGAATTTTACGAATAAAAATATTACGAATAAAAATATCGTTGTCATCTATCACAAAGTGTGGCTATTACCCGGTATTATCCGTACCGGGTTCTCAAAAAACGAAAATGGCCATAAACAATTTGCGGTGGGGGTAAAAAAGTATGGTCGGTTGGGTCACCAGAAACAAGAGTATTTTTTTTGTTTTAGGCCTAAGCAACAAGGACGTACTGTAGGTCCATATTTGCCTGCCATGCTTTTTAAGAGTGTTGCACTGTGGCTGTTGATTCCTTTTTCAGATGGGTTTTGTTTCGAATATTTTAGGAACCTTGAGTGTAGATCTAGCTCTAGATCTTCTAAACATTCGTCAAATGTCATGCTTTTTGTTCAGGTTTCATATTGTTGAAGAATGTAGAAATTTCGTCCAAATGGTTTTGATGAAGTTTCTTTTCCTCCTCAGTTTCTGTTTCTAAATGGTACAGTACACATGTTTCATACACAAGGTGATTGGTAAATTGAAGCGGCACACAGGCTTGTTATTTTTCCTGCAAGTATGAGAATGTGAAGGTACTTGCAGCTGGACCAGGTCAGCAATAGTTTCTGTATCTTCACATGTCAAATATCTATTTACAAACTCTAAAACCTTTTCTTCATCATCATCATCAAGGTGTGGAGCATCTTTAATCCATATGAGCATGTGGATGTGTGGAGAACCTCTCGTCTGGTACTCTACTTTGTAGAAGTAGTCTTCAATTTTTCCAGTGGGGTTGCTTTGAATTACATAAGACATCTGAGATGAATGTCCTGACTTGGTAGTCAAAATGGTGGCACAAGTCACAGTGTCTTTTTGAATTAGTTCTTGTTTTTTGAACCAAGTGAACTCTACAATCTCTTTGTCAGTATAGGTCTCCTTGTCCACAGTCTGGTCTAATATTTGTAGAAGGTGTTTACAGCTGGTGAGAAAGAGGCAAACCATGTGGGAATACCAAGGATCCTGATAAGAGCAAAAAGATCTTTTTCACCCTTTGCCAATAAGGAGGGCTACCACGGAGATCTCGAAATATTCTGAATCCAAAGTCTGTATGAATGATTTTCTGAAGATTATCAGGTTGCTTCAAATATCCAATTGTAAGGTTTTTTGGTGTCATTTGTTGTTTTTCTCAAACAGATTGAGCCCTTGTCCAAAATGTGTTTCATTTGTAAATGTTTTGCCTTATAGAAAATATTTGGAATATGTCCAGCAACTCTTCGATCAGACCTCCTTAGTTCTGACTTGAATAACTCACTAGTATGATTTCTTACTTGATAGTCTTGTGGTTTTCTTCTTGCTTCACCACAAAACAGAGATGGAAATGCAAGAGATTCTGCGTTTTTATCCAAAAAGATGCTTAATGGGCAGCTACCTTCATCTTGTGCAACTGACAATACTTCACGACTGTCATCCATGAAATCTATTGGCTGCAGCATTGTGTCTCTGATGCCTACAATTATAGAGTCAGGTAAGTCTCGGTCAAACACGTTTTCATCACCTTGTACTTGATTGTTGTTTTTCTATATGAAGTGTAGGACTGAAGGTATTCTGATCTTGGTCATTTGAGTCTGTTTCAGTATTGTGTTTGTTCTGTACAAACTCATCGCAGTTTGTTTCATCTGGTAAGGTAGCAGAACAGGTCCAGTTTTCATTTAGTTTAATGCCTTCAGCTCGATAAAGTGGATTGTTCTGAACAAATTATTTCACAGCATCAATGACTTTTTGTGGCCGTATATATTCATAGGAATAGTGACCTCTGTAGGATAGTTTCCTTTTCAGTTTAACAGCAATGATTTCACTTTCATTTTCTGTTCTTGGCAGCATTTTAAAAGTTCTGTTAAGATTTGTGGGGACATTGACAATGTTTCCACTAATGCTTTGTTGTCCTCCATATTGATGTTGCCTAATCTGCATGAATGGGATTCTTGCTGCAACTAAACGTTCCTCAGCTTGGGTTAAATCCAGCTCTGGAGGTTGAATTGGAAATTGCACACCATTTGCCTTACTTAATGGTGGGATTTTATTGTTTAGTAAGTATCTTTTACATGTGGTACAAATATATTGACAACCATCACTACTTGGTTTTCACAGAATTGAATACTTCTTCAAATTTTCTGTAAGAAATTGTACAGTTGTCCTTGTAAATGGGATACATATTTCTTTCCATGTCCTTTGTTGCTTTTGAAGTAATAACTGACACTTGCTTCTATACCAAAGTTGATATCAACATGTACATACATAGCTTGGACCATTTTTCACACTAGTAACTTAATCATATTTCTTTCCTGTCGGTTTCTTTTCATTTCCTTTTCACGTTCCCTATATGATTGTGTTTGGCAATCTTGCCTTTTTTCTTGATTTTCCTTTATTTGATAAGTTGGAGATTTTTTGTCTGTTTTTCATCTTTCTTTGATTTTTGTAATTCTCTGTTCTGTATCTCGGTTTTTCTTTCTTTTTGAATTCTTGTGCTTGTCATATTCTAATCTGTTTTGTATTTTCCTTTTTTTGTTTGTATTTCTTGGAAGCATACCTTTCCATTTCTTTTTGTTTAAAAAGATCTGTTTTTCTTTTCCCAATATTTTGCATTTTCCTGCTTTGTTCACATGCTGACAACAGTAGAAAGCAAAAGCTATAGCGTGCATTCCACAGTTTGGAAAGGTTTGTTGACTTACACATTGTTCTTACACAACTTTTTGTAGATCGACATAAAAAAATAATTTTAACGTTGGCATAAGTTGTTGCACTCTTGTTGAGGAAGTCAATGAGTGAAGGACATGAATCGGTTTGGTACATGGGTCTTGCCAAGTTGTAACCCAATGTTCATTTACAAAGTGTATATTTACTGAATGTTTGCCCAGTAGAACACAAGGTGGTGGCTTAACAGTGTAGGCTAAAAAAACTTCTACTTCTGCTGGTAATATAGCACCAACTTCAACACTGGGAAAGGAACACTGCAGAACGTGCAGGAAATAGCAGATTACATCACTTATAAGTTCATCATTTTTTATGAGTTTCTTTATTTCACAAGGTTCAAGGCTAGGCCTTAACAGTCGTATATTGTCTGTATGAAGGTTTATGGGTACAAAATCTCTGATAAGTGCTGAATATCTGTTTACATGTAACAGATTGAGAGCATTTGTGGTTTATTAAAGTCTGATTCGATTTGAATATCTTCTTGCAATTCACACACTGACTGTTGAATGTTGCTGTTGTATGTAACTATGCACTCCCTGGTTTGTCAGGAGGAAAAAGATTTTTTATGTCAAATGCAGTACTGTCCTGAAATGATAAAAAAGTAACTTTGTAGATCAAGAATAAGAAAATCATCCAGGTTTTTCAAAATTACGGAACAATAACAGTTGACTAGAATCAGATTTTTTCACTTCTTAACAGAGTTTCAGTGACTATTTTTTCTTGAAAAAAAACAACTTGAATTTCTAAAATTTAAAAACACTACAACACTACTTAATTCACAGAACAATAACAGTTGTCTAGAATCTCCTTTTCACTCGGTCACTGGGACTCTGTTGAGAAAGGTAAAGTGAGCAATTTTTCTTGAAAAAAATACCCATTTCTAAAATTAAAAAACTACAACAGTTTACTTAAATCACAGAAAATAACAGTTGACTAGAATCACTTTTTTTCACTCATTCATTCAGTGGGACTCTGTCCAGAAGTGTAGAGTAAGCATTTTTCTTGAAAAAAATACTCCATTTCTGAACCAAACCCTACAATTTGAAACTTAAAATATTGTCTCCTGTTGAATGGATGCACCCTAGGGTTTAAGAATTAAAGATTTTGAAAAACCCATGTTATCTGGGGTACTGAAATGCTGTAAATATGCAACCGGGGCCTTTGGGCCAGCCGACTCTTGGGTTTGGGGACTCTGATGGTAAAGCTTGTACCGGTTATGGGGAATTAGTCCAGAGCCCCTTTGTTGTCCAAGTTAAAGGGTTGCGGGATCCACACTACACCCTATGTGCTGAGTGTGGAAAGCTGAATAGTAAATGTCAGTGAAAACACAAATCGTTTCTTCTGTTCCAATATTTTCTTTAATAGATGTTCAATGGTATTTCATCAAATTTTGTAATATTCAGTTATTGTGATTCATATAAAATCAATGTTCCCTTTTTCCTGATCCTTTGACAATCACTATATTTCTAATTTTAAATCTAAGTTCATAAATAATTATTTCTATTCCTATCCTATGGCAGTCTGTTTACAGTCTTTCCTTATCCAACGTTAAACCAACTCTGAATTTCTGTTACTAGGATAAAATTTTAAGTAAAACATTTTACCCAATGAAATAAAAGTTACATGAAAGAAAACTGACCAATAAAAAGATTCCAAGACATCAATAAGGCTTAATTTTGTAGCCAGGGAAATAGCCTTATGGCTTCTCACCCTGATCAATAATAATAATAAAATTTATTTACTAAACAAAGAAATTGGCCCAAGCTGTGAAACTGCCAATCTGTCTTAAGATAAACTCTGTTATTTCAAAGTCATATAAGAGTAAAAGAATTTCCTGTCAAAACTTGTCACCTTTTACTTTTAGTGTGAAAGAGTAAATAACTTATTTCCTTAAGTTACTTGAAAGGTCTTACAAATAAAGACTTTACTATTGAAAAAGTCATAATAAAAAAAAACATGTTAAAACAACATTCACACAAACATACATACCAAACAATTTTTTATGTTATATTTAATATTTACAGAATTTATATATCATTTTATTTTTCATTATTTTTCTATTTTTATTTATTTATTATTTAATAAAACATGAGGTGAAATATGCCCACTGTGACAAATACCCAAAAAATTACTTTACTTTAAATGAGCTGAAGTTGTAGTGTCACGACACATTAAACTGGACACAATGGCTCTGAATGCTGCTGGCAAGAAAAACAGTAAGCAGTGGCTTTTAAAACGAAAAATCAATACTTTGTGGGCTATTATAAACAAGATATTCATATATCATAAATGTGGACTTTTTAACTTTTCTTGAGTATGTTCAAGGTTTCATTTCAATCTCAGTAGAATTAGATTATTATTTTTTGTTTCTGAACCCACTTCTGGACAGAGTGTACCTTATCTGTGATCTCTTTGTTAGCAGAGTGATATTTGTCCTTCAAAATGCTAACCATCATGCTATATAGCCTGACAGCTGGATACAACTGATCCATGCGCGCTATGGCATCTTTCAGTTCAGCCTGTGTGTGTTTGTTGTAGAGATCTACAGATGAAGGTGATGCCTCCATCTCTCTAGGACTTGATATTGGTGATTTTAATGGAGTCGCCAATTTTCTGGGTGACTTTCCTTGGTGTCATTGATTCTCTGGATTCTCTGGTCAAAGTTTTTTTTGGCGTTTTCTTTGTTTCTGAGCTGTTTTGTTCAAGAGATGTCAGCTTCTAATCAGCTTTTCTCTTCAGTCTCCGAACTTCATCTTTCAGTGACAAGAACTCTCTTCTTGAAACACAACTGAAAACCAAAGTAGGTCAAAAGTCAAGGACATGATGTAAAAGTATAAAACAAGGTTAAACTTTTTAAAAAGGTCAAAAATCAAGGTGATTAGGCCGGGGAGAGAGTGTATATCAAAATCCCCTTGATCATAATCCCCTTGGTTGAAAAATGACATAGTGATCGAAATCCCCTCAACAGAAATGACAGGGTGTTCATAATCCCCTTGATGGATAGTCAAAATCCCCTTGGCAAAAATGATGGGGTGGTCAAAATCCCCTCAACTTGTGAAAAACAACCCCCTTTACTCAATATTCTTTTTCCTTTGATCTTTTGTCACTCCAGCTAAACTATTGTGTTACATAAAGAAATGTTGCAAACAGCAGTTACATTGAGTAGAGGAAAGAGTATGGAGTATACTTTAGCAATAAAATATTTGGAGACCGTGATTGTATTGATTAGGGGGAGCTGATTAAGGGATCAATGTGTCTGCTTTTGTAGACTTTTGCGATGGAGACAATAAAGATCTTTCTAATACATAATTGGTCTGGGTAAGATGTATTTTAAAAAGGATTTCATTTCCTGGTTCCTTCATAATAAAGTTTGAACATAAAAATAAAGTTGACCTCATGTTGGTGCAAACATGTTGTTTTTCATTCAGCATAAAATATACATTTGTACTTCAATATTTGTCTATTTTTTTAACCAATGAATTTAAGAAATCATGGTACGAATATATCATTTTTTAAATCTCAAATTTCTTTATAATACTCCAATGTTGTCATTTTCATGTTAATATAAAGCTCACTGATGTAATTTTCAGACAGAAACATGCCTATAGAAACATAGGCCTAAAACCAGACATAATATTTCACTCTTATTTATTTTCTGACAGCACATTTTACATATGTTAGCACATTCACAGAATTTACTTAGCACCGACATTATTTTATTCTGATAATCTGTCCCAGAGCACCCAAGAAGTCTTCAAGGGATTTAATGCCACTTGCGTACTGTGAGCACAAAACTTTCAGTCTCTGCTGGTGAGCTTTAGTGGCCTTCTTCACTCGTTTCTGTAGAAGTTCACCACGATTACATCTCAGAATTTCAGCTGCCACCATTTTTGCATCCTTTTCAACACATTTCACAACTGTCCAAAGTGAAGGATTTGAATGTCCAACAAGGTGCTTAAACCCATTGTTCCAAGATTCACACTGGTTATTTGTTCTGTCCTGGTCAGTCATTGTGGCACTGTGCACATTCCAAATTGGTGGAGGAAATCTTGGAGAGGAGCGTTGGAACCTCATATTTCCATTAGCAGTGATGACTGCGCGAAAGGATCCATTTACATAGTTGGAGTCAAAATACTCAACCAGACACTGTAGATGATCTGGGGCCTGTTCACGTAGTAACGTCAAGCCTTCTTGCACATCGCTGCATGGAAGAAACGCCAGACCGTCAAGCTTTCCGCAGAAGGATTTCACATCATCATCATTGTTGTAGTCAGACTGAAGACCCTCTGCTTGCACTCTTCTCCAAGTAGCTTGAGTTAGATGGTAAAAACATCCCTAGATGGTGTAAAAAAAAGGTTTTAATATGCTGTTTAAATAGTCTTTTACATATTATAAAACAATTAAACAAGAATATGAATTATATAAAGTTAGTTAAAGGCTATAATAAACTCGTATAATAATATTATTACCTGGATATGAATGTTGCTGGCCAATACAGTTCTCACAGCATTGTGTATAGCTATCTCATAGTCTGCCATAATGTGCTCTGGGTTAGGTCGGATACCTCGCTGCAGACAGGCATCTAGTAGGGCAGTCAGCATTTCTTCATACACCAGCTGTTGCTTTGACGGAAGGAGTGCGTAGACAACTGAGACACAGGATTCACCTAAAGGTACACGGATGACAAAAAGTTGTTGGAACTGAGAGGGCGCTGTAGAGTGGGTGCCATCCATAAACCATCTGGATGCACTATCTAGGAGGCGAAGACCGTCATTAGTGGCGAAGATGAGAATACGGTTGTCTGGAGACTCGTTGTCGTAGATGACATTACTTGCAAACTCAACAGGGAAAGGAACAGGAACATCTCTGATTGTTGATGGGTTCTTAGGTGCTGTTCCTCTCTTGGCGCGTCTCACAGTTTGCTTCAAACTCTTGACGGAACTGGCAGCAATAACCTGAAGTAAAAATAAAGCAACAGTTTTCATGCACTCAATTCAATTATTTCATTTTCCTATTTCACAGTTGTTTGTCTGGCCTTTGTGTCTGTACATTCTGGGCATTTAACATATTCATCAGTATTGTCATTATATCATTAATATCATCATTAAAAGTAATCTTACTAATATAAATTTCCAAAGTGGTTTATTTCATGAGAAGGCCCATGTGCATTTTACAGGGCATGTTGAAATTTAAAAAAGAACAATTTTGAAATTTACAGGATTTCTATGAATCTTATTTATTAACTCACCTCTGTAGGCTGCAGTGATAATTTATCTGTTACTATCTGTCCGGGTTTACCACGGTTAGCTTCAGCAGATGCTTTTATCTCACTGCGGACTTTAAGTGCCTGCATTGCAAATTTGTCAGGAGCATGACTGTGCGCGGTTTCAGATTTGACAGAAGACACCTAGAAATAGAACATAAAGTTAGCATGCTGAATTTAATAATTACCTATTATAATTAAGATTTATGCATACTTTTATTATGATGTGCTTTATGTCTCCATTAATATTTTCATGTAATCTCTTTTGCTTTACATAAAAAGAGTGCTATACAAAGGTTAAAAAAAATAATAAGACGAAAAAAATTAATTCAGGCATAACTTGCACAATTGATACATATTAGTTTATCTCATGTTCAGTTCGTGCAGGGTTTCTTTCCCCGGGCTTGGTTATCTACCAGTGGTGAATCGGATGTTTTATTGTCTATGCTGCCAGAGATGTTAAGGTATTCCTACTGTGATTGATTTGTTTCCATGGGTTGGTATTTCTGTCTTTTGGGTTGCGGTTCTTCGTCTTCTTCCGATATTGGGTATTCGGGCTGGTACATGCAGCCGCCTAACTGCATATGCTGATACTGAGAGCCGTGCCTTATCTGGCAACCGTAGCATGTTGTTTCTTCTTGTTCTTCTTGTTGTGTTGGTTCCGGGGAAGGGATGGGTGATGGCTGTGGTGTTTTAACAAGTTCTGTGATGGGTACTGGATTTTCTTCGTACTGTGTCTCTCTGGTGGCGTAGACCGGGATGTGTGTCTGGGTTTGTTTTTCAAGTTTGACTGGCTTTGGAGTCTGTGTTGATTGGGTTGAGGAGTACGGTGCTGTTTCTGTCTTTGTTGTTGTTGTTGTTGTTGTGAGATCGAGGGGAATGGTTTTCAGATCATCATCTGTCGTCCAGTCTTCGTCCGTGGATGCTGGATCGTTCGACGTGTAGTCGGTGAAAATGGCCTCTTGTGTCTGTGTTTTGTCTAATATTTGAAAGGCTTGTTGAAAGAAGAGAGGGTGGGGTCTACCTAGTTGACTGTAGTGTTTCGTGACGGAGCTCGTTCGGAGGTTGAGATAGGCTTTCATCCTGTTGAGTAGGGGCTCTTTCTGGTTGGCTACTTCGCGCCATAATGGATGATTGTTGGTTAGGAGGACTGGTTTGCGTCCCATTAGCTGTGATGGTTTATTTTTAATGTTTACTTGAGTTGGCTCTCCTCCCAGGATGTTTTTATACACTTCGGCTTTGGCCGGACTCTCAATGGTAAGTTCATTAATCATAATTAATGGAAAATTCACTGCTTCGCCAAAAGGAAAATCCTTTGACGTCGTATGATAACCGACCTTACTGTCGATTGGGACTATGCCTTTTAGTAGGAACGTCTTGCCGGCATTGGATGCGCCCTGAAGGTATAATGTATTTACCTTTTGTTGCGTCATTTTCAGTATGCTATGCATGTCGCTGAGTAACTGTGCGGGGTCTACGTGTTGTTCTTGGCACCATTCTGAGAAGTATTTCTTGGTTTGCTGAGGGGTCATCATATCTGTTGGATCCAGGGGCTTGTAAGACATATACCAGTTGTAATATTTCTGGTCTTCTATTATGTTTGTGATTGAACATTCCTCCCTCGCCGTCGTGTATATTCTGTTCCAGTTGATGTCGCGAGTAAGGGTGACAAGTGTGTCATGGTCTGGGGTGTTATGTGTCGCTTTAAACAAGTCTTCTTTCGTCTCACGCTGATATTTGTTCATAAGCGCTATACACTTCTCTATTTTTTGATAGAGGGTCGGTCTCTTTTCAAGCTTCTTTGGTGCTTCTGTTGGTGTCGTCGGCACGTAGTTGGTTATTTCTTCACAGTTTGAGCCTAAGTAGTGTCTAGGTGGACGGACGATGTATCCTGCGAAGTTAAGAGGCGAGCGTATCTGTTCACTTTTTACTTCGATGTTGTGTGTCTTGAGTGCATTCAGAAGTTTCTTGTAGGTGTATGTGGCGTGTATCTTATAATCAGGCTTTGTCATCAGATGAAGATGATTTTCATGAAACGTACAGTGAGGGTCCGCCTGGCCGTCGTGTATAGAGGCTGCAGTTTTCGTCGTGTTCATGTACTGTTTAATGGCGTTAACAATATATTTGTCGTCGTGGCTCAGCTCATCGTAGAGAGGTTGCGGCGTTTTCCATTGGGTGATTGTTGTTCGTTCTAATGCTCCGTCTGCCGGTTCCCACGGCCTGGTCATCGGGCGGTTGTTGAGTGGGTTGTACATGGGGTTGTTTGTGCTTTGGTCTATTATGTGCACATACGGCCGGAAGTGGTCTGCCATGATGTGTGGAGGTAGTTTGTTGATTATCGTTGAGTAATAGAGTTCTGTCATCTGAAAGTAGAATTAAGGGAGTATGTCGTTTTTTCTGAGACACATTCTTGGTTGCGGTATTTCTTCTACTATTTGTTCTACTTGTTGTCGGATGTTTTGTATTTCTGATCGTCCGTCTTGTTCGAATGACTTCATTTGTGTGATTGTTTCTTTAAATGTTTCTTTTTCTGTTGACCACTGACTGACTATGTTGTGTATTGTCTGTTGTACTGTGTGTACTGTCTGCGTGACGTCACGTATCGATCCCGTTACGTTTTTGATTGCCGTGGTGGCGTCTGCTACGTCTTTTATTACGGAGTTGTATTCGTCGACTGTCAAGTTCTTGATTGTCTTTCCTGCGCTGAGTATGTCTGTGAATATTCCGAATATGTCACTGAGTACTTCTAGTGCTGATCTGTGCGCGGGGTGGTCCCTGTCATGTGCGTCCATGTATTCGTTGTATTTCTGTGCTATTTCTGTGACCTTGACCATGATTGCGTCTGTCGTTCTGTATACGTGTTGCCAGTTTGTCTGATTTAGTTTACTGTCTACTAATGTCTGTAGCCAAGGTTCGAAGTTTTGTCTGTGGTTGGTGTTTCGGCGTATCATAGCTTTTAAGTTTGCCTTTTGCTGTTGTATGTCTGCTATGTCTCTGGCGTTGTTGTCTGTTGCTGTGAGATTTTGGTGATGTTGTCAATGAGTGTTGTGAATTTGAGTTCTATGTTTTGTTTCAGTCTTTCTATGTCTGCGTTGTTGTCTGCGGGTGGTGGTGTTGGTCGTCTGAGTAGTGCTGTGATCTTTTGTTCTATGTCGTGTAAGTTTGTCGTGAAGGTTTTGTCACTGTTGATTCTTTCTGTTTGTTCTTTTGCCATGGATTCTGTAATGTTCTTGATGTGTGATTCGACTGTGTGGATGTGTGCTTCTAGTGACTGTATCTTTGCTAGACTGTGCATGTTGATGTGCATGCGTAGTGTAGACTGTAGAGTCTGTACTGTTTTTTGCAGTTGTAGTGTGTTGCTAGGTTTTTCGCGGATGAATATCGCTGCTGTGCATCTGTGTGTTTTGTCGTTTGCCGGTTGTAATGAGTCGTCCCAGTTTATTTGCAGGGTGGGGTTACCTTGTTCGTCAATTTGTGTCTGAGGTATTATCTGTCCCATTTTCCATATCGTTATTCTTGTCCGGGGTGCTGTCATGATTTGTCTGAATTGTAAGGTGCATATTTCGTATTCGACGTCATGTGTTTGTTAGTAGTGTCTGTACGGTAGCTGAACCTCGCGTCCCTGGTTGCCTTCTTTGGTCGTCGTCGTCTATGTAAGCTGAAGGCCATACCATCCACTGCCATGTCTGTGCTGTCTGTTCGTAATTCTGTACCGGTATTAGTTTGCCTACGTTCGAGTTGATGTCTGGGTATAATACTATGTTGCCGTATGGCATTTTCTCCCATTTGTATAGGTCTTCCAGTATCGGGGTCTCGTGGTGTTTCGTCAATAGGTCCTGTGGATCTAGTGAAGTGTATTTGCCTGTGTAGATCGTGTTGATGTAGGTCATTATTTCGTGCGGGCATGATTGTGTATTGTATGGGTTGAGACATACTTCCGGTATTGGTGCTCTGTCTTTTCGTATCCAGTATATCGGTGCTGTTTGTTTTGTATATGCGTATTTATGTGGTAATAAATGATCGTATCTGTGTTGTTGCGGGTTTGGTGTTACTAATGTTGCTAGTTGTAATGTCTTGTCTCCTGGGTGCGATGGTGTTGATATATCCATTAACTGTCAGTGAATGGTTGCGTCAAGTCTTCGTAAGGGTTTTCGGATGCAACCTGTGTTGCGGCCGTGTCCTGTCTGGGTTCTACTGTAGATATGTCTGGGTTAATTGTCGTCACGCGCCAAGTGCCTTCTGATGTGGCAGTTATTTTTACTGGTAAGTCTTTCTGTTGTCTTTGGTCTATTATTGTTCCGTTGTCTACCTTAAGTTTCTTTGCTTTCTTTTCTTGGGCTGTTGGTGACTGTCCTTTTCGTTTAGGTATTTGTTTAACTCTTGTCTGTGTGTTTGTGCTTGTCAATACTGTTGCCTCTGGTATTGCGTTGGAGTTGTTGGGTACTGTCTCTGTGGCACTGTAGAAGTCGAAATCTGGAGATAGATTTTGATAGGCGTCACTTAGTACGTTTCTGTACCGTGAGGTATTGTCACGTGGTTGTCTGTCTTCTTCATAGTTTTTGTCGTCTAGTTTTTTGTCGTCCATGTTGTAACCTATGCCTACGCCTTTTATTGTTACAAGTCTTGGGTTAACCCATACGTGTCTCGTTTTTGGTGCGGCGGCGCGTTTCCAAGGGTCTATGTTTGCTAGTTGTATTGCTCTGTCTCTTAACGCGAGTTGGTAGTGTCCTAGGGATGGATTTGTTCTGAATTTGAGAGTGCTAGTGTATATACAGCGTATTTGCGCCGTTATATGTACGTGTCCGGTTGGGCTGTGAAAGTCTTGTATTTTTACTATTAGTGGAAGGGGTTCATCTAAGAAGTTATGATTGACGAACGTTTGTGCATTGCACTCTATGTAGCCTGTTTTGATTGGGCAGTCAGTGGCCGGATGCTGATTGGCTAGTTCCGCGTCTTCATTTACGTCTTCGTTGAATACCCCTATGGGGTACCAGCGGCATTTTGCGCTTGCGTATGTTGTTCCGTAACTGTACGTCATACCGGGTGATATTCTTTCTACTGTTAACATTCCTTGCAGTGTAGAGAACGCGTCGTTTTTTAACATTTGTTTGTCTAATGTGTCTGAGCAACTGTATGTGTACTGTCTACCTAAGTCTATAATACACCAGCTTAAGTTTACCCTCTTCTTGCGTTTCCGGTATATTTCGTATCAGTTTATTGTTGACGTCATATAAATTGTCCCCTATTGTTCGCGGTAGAATGTTCCATTCTCTAAAGTATCTGTTTGGGTCGGTGTATATCCACATGGGTGCGTTTTGAATGAAGGTAGTCTGTGGGGCGGAAGCGTCTATCAAGTTTATTGTTTCCTGCATGGGTGTATAGTCTTGTATTGTTACGCGTTGTGAGACCGGTTGACAGAGTGCTGCCCTGTTCCAGGCCTCGTACCAGTTTTCTGGTATCATGCTTGCGCGAAAAGTTGTATACGGTACGAATTGTCCACCAAAGTCTATTTGGACTGAGGGTTCTTGACCTTCGTTATATTGTAACATTGCTCCGTCGCGTTCCATTCCGTTGTCTATGTAATGCCAAAATGGCCGACTGTATGTCATTTCGTATTCTTCCTGTCCAGTCTGTTTTACTATTATTTCCGGTGGTAATGTTTGTGTCGTTACAGGTTGTCCTGCCGCTGCTGGCGGTCGTACTGGTGTCGCTACGTTAGGTGCGTTTGAAGTCGAGTCAGTCATAATTATTTATTTTAAAATGTTTACTCACTGTTTTTGGCTGTGTGCAATCCTCCTTTTTAATCCTTTCCTTTCGAATTGTCCTAGCACTATGACCTTTTGGGCGTTGTCGCTTTCTTTTATAGTGATCTATTTTAAGCTATTGGTCGGATAGTTGTTTTGTTGTTCGTGGCGTGTTTTCATTGGTTGATTTGAAAATAAACAAGTTTCCGTGATTGATTTTCGTTTCGGGTGTTTTCGGTTTTGTTCGGTTGTTTTCGGAATGTTTCGTTATAGGTGTTTAGTATTAGAGTAGCTATAATTAGTAGTCATTTTGGGTGGCGTAGGGTTGTTATTGTTTTTCATTCTAGTGAGAAGGACATATCTTTTACCCGGTGGCGAAGTAGACTATCCACAAATACATTATATGGGGTAGAGTATTTGTGGATAGTCTACTTCGCCACCGGGTAAAAGACCACTCACTTTTGCCTTACAAGCTGTTAACTCATATAGCTCAAAAGCCAAGTAATGTAATTCATCTCAAAGTCAGGACAACCTTTCACAAATGTAGATGCTGTAGAATAGATAGATTCTTCAATAACTCATCATTATTTCTTCAAAAAGTCGAGCTAACAACAGGACCATGACGGATTAGATATTCACTTACTCTTTGTGTAAATCTTCAGGTTGATTTAACTTCAGTGTTCTCTTTGACAGCAAGGACTCAGCAAGGCCTTTCTGGACATTTCTTTGCAACACAGCTGTAAAAGTGAAAACAGGTTAAATATGGATTTGGCCCAGTCATGAGAAAAAAGGCCTCACAGTGTACGCAAAATGCGTCGAATCACCTGAGTTTTGTAAAACTCAATTTATAGGCCTGGTAAAAAATCTTATGATTTTATAAAGAACATAGAAGAAATTTATGACTTTTCGTTTTGAGCCAGCCATGCTCTGTTTAATTTACAACGGGGTAATACTTAAAAACAGCCTGCTGTCTGTCTTTAGGCACCTTGAGAAAACTGTGCATATGTAAGGAGTGGTTCAATTTGCATATGACGGAACAAGAACACAAATATGAGGTGGAAATGTCATTTATTTTTGAATGACTTTGAAACAAAATTATATTATCAATAAGCCAATGGAACTATCGATTTTAAAGAGAACTGGGATCATATGCATAGGTGTGTGATACTAGACGCCACTTCAACGACCGTTGACCACCCACCCCACTCCTGGAATATGCACAATTGTAAAGTTAACAAAAATAGTAGCAATAAGATATGCAAAAATAGGGCTGCTTAACTAATACTTTTTAAGAAATCTGATAATAGATTCAACCGAACTCCATACAATAAGCAAGTACAACATGCCTATGTGATACAAACAACAGTATGATTAATGGTACACACAACAGTCTTATACTTAAGTTCTTCTAACTAGTATTATAATAATACGTTCAGCATATAGTACATTTGTTATTCTGAATTCATGGCAGCCTTATGCTGGACCAAACGTTCAGCATATAGTACATTTGTTATTCTGAATTCATGGCAGCCTTATGCTGGACCATACGTTCAGCATATAGTACATTTGTTATTCTGAATTCATGGCAGCCTTATGCTGGACCAAACGTTCAGCATATAGTACATTTGTTATTCTGAATTCATGGCAGCCTTATGCTGGACCATATGTTCAGGATATAGTACATTTGTTATTCTGAATTCATGGCAGCCTTATGCTGGACCGTACGTTTAACATGTAGTACAATTGTTATTCTGAATCATGGCAGCCTTATGCTGGACCATCAAAAGTTAATGTACTAAAACTATGTAAATGCAACCTTCTGCTGAACAGTAGTTCGAGTCCAAATCAGGTATAGTCATGTATGAAAAAGGGGTGTATTTACGACCCCTGTAAGGGCACTGTGAGTCAAGTAAGTTTTATTGAAGGTAACCGAACATAGTTCTGAAGTGCTTGCGAAAAATTTTCATCTGCCCATTCGCTTAATAGCTTCCTCAGAATAACCCTTTTGACAAGTGTAAGTTGCCGCCCCAATACGAAAGGAATTGGATTTGTAATACTGTGGATTATAACCAAGGTATTGAATTGTATTGCGTAAATGTGTATTGAAAAAAGAATAAGTTACACATTCCCCACTGGGAAATTGGAACAAGGGGCCAAGCGTATGTTTTGCAAGTTAAACATAGCACACATAGCAGCTACAGGACACAACCTTTTGTCGCTAACATTAGGTGGAATAAATAATGTGACTGGGTGAATAAGATGAACATCTTCTCTCTGAATTATGTTTGTTTTATCAGATTGCGTTTTAGCAGATATTTCCCCAATACGAAGAAAACCATAAAATGCCACAAGTGCCATTGCTAAAAAAATAAGGCGCTCTGTTAGTAAAGGGACTGTGACAGGTAGGGCAGCTGACAGCTGCATGAGGATGATGAATGTAATTGGTAACCTTGTATCTCTAGGCATAGGCAAAAGTTTATCAGCCCCTTTCAAAAATTGCCTAACAAGAAAACTGTGGGCACAATCATCAAAGCCAAAGGATTTTTGAATATAACTTAGAGCAGATACATGTGATGCGATGGTGTTTACCCCATATTCTAAATTAAACAGGTTGGCCAGAAAATTGACCAGACAAGGTTCAGCAATTGGAAAACCAACTTGGTAGCCATTAGAATTGCAAAATGCAGAGTACTTACACCAGTATTTGTAGTAAGTTTGTTTTGTCCTATCTGCTAATGCACAAGTTAGAATTTGACGTGCAGATGGGCTTAAATGTGAAGTAAATCCACTGGAACACTTGTTTTTGTCTGGACTAAGTTTGGTTGGCATTGAAAAGCCTCCTGCAATTGAAAACGAGAAAGATGGTCAGCAACCCAATTTGACTTGCCGGGAACGTGACAAGACCGAAATAGTATGTTCTTCTGCATACAGCTTAGAACTAACCTGCGAACAAGTGACATCATTACAGGGTCTTTTGAAGTCATCTTGTTTATAACATTCACTGTAGCCATATTATCAGAATAAAACATTATCTTACGGTTTGCCATTTTATTGTCCCAAATTTCTATGGCAAGTACAACAGGAAACAGTTCTAAAATGTTGATATGAAAATCCTTTAAATGATCTGGCCACATTTCAGCAAGCCATTCCTTCCCAAAAATGGCAGCAAACCCTAAAATAGATGCAGCATCAGTAAAAAGATTGATTGTTTCGGAATTTGACCAATTGTCCTGAAGAAACATGCATTTACCATTAAATGACTGCATAAACTAGAGCCACATGCTTAAGTCCGCACATACTCCCTTATTGAGCCTTACTTTGTAATGGGGGTAGCTAATACCAATTGTAAGATCATACAAACGCCGCAAAAATGTGCAACCTGGGACAACACATGATGTTGCAAAATTTAGCAAACCAAGCAGGGACTGTAGCTCACGCAAAGATACTTTCTTTTTTAAACGAAACATCTGCAGTACTTTAACAATCTTTTTCACCTTATCATCTGGCAAACGAGTAACCATATTGACAGAGTCAACTTCAATACCATATATAACTAAGCAAGTGGTAGGAAATGAAGTTTTTTCATGTTTGATGGGAATACCCACATCTTGAGCAAGTTTGATAAATGCTTGTAAGGAATTCAAACACAATGATGTATCTTTGTGACCAATGAAGAGGAAATCATCTATTATGTTACTCATCATTGCACCATATTTGGTCTCAAGAATCCATTGCAAGGCATTAGAAAACCTGGTGAATACCTGGCATGACATAGACAGTCCCATGGGTAAGCAGGCATCTATACTGTTTCTTTACTTTATCAATCCAAGAAAAACCTAATAAATAACGGTCCAGAGGGTGTATAGGGATTAACCTGAAAGCATCCGCAATATCTGTCTTTGCGAGTAGACAAACATGACCACATTGTTTAACCTTTTGCACCACAGTATCAACAGAATCATAAAGCACCTGTGAAAATTCCTTATCAATGAGATTATTAACCAAGTTTTTCTTAGGGAATGAAAGGTCATGAATTAACCTGAAAGTGCCAGGGTCCTTTTTAGGCACAACCGCCAGTGGAGAACAAACTAAGTTCACTGGACGGTCCATATAAGGCCCTAATACACGACCTTTGGCAACTTCTTCCTGAATTTTAAGCTTCACAACTTCTGTTTGTGCTAGTGCAGAGGGGTGGTTTTTACAATCTCTGGGACTTATTGTTTTGTTAACAGGAATGCGAAAGCCATTCGCAAAACCATTAACCAGGAATTGAATTTCCACGGGGTCATAACCTTGTAAATATGCCTGTAACACCTCACTGTTTACTGGTGTTGGTATTGTTTCGTTTTGAACGAAAAGGCTGGTTACCTTCAGATGGAGTAGTAGTAGAGCTTGCTGAAACTGCTGCTATACCTGATGTCCTAGTGTTTGAGAAACATTTAAACTTAGGGTGATTCCTTCCACACCTCTCACAGATATGTTCATATCGACAACCCCGAAAATTACAGCCTTGGGGTTTATTAAAGTTGAAACAAGGAAGGGGCTTTTTCCTGGGAAAAGGTGACTGCACAGTACCATGCTTATTTGACAGTGAGTGGGTTGTGGCCTTAACGTAAAGTTCAGTATGCATAGTACCCCATTGTAAGGGTTGGTACTGCTTGTGAGCTCGAAATGAACGATCATAAAAGTTAAAAGCAGCAGTTCCATAAGCTCTGTCAAGATCTCTGATAAGGCTGCAGTAAGCCAACAGACCAGAAATCTCACTTGCATGTTTTTCTTTGTAAATATCTAAGAATATATGGAATGCTGTTAGCCATTGCCCTATGGGCAATAATTTTTCTTCCTGTTTTGGAGACACAATAGACAAAGTTTTGCCAGACATGTTTATCAATAAATCTGCAGGGACAGATTTCTTTTGTGAGAGCAAGTCATGAAATTCAATGAACTGATTATTCCATATAGCCTGTTTAACTTTAATATCCACAAATGCACCTGGCATTAAGCTGTAGGGGGCCATGTTCTGGATGTTTGCTATACCTGAAGGAGTTGCTGCCGGGGACTCAATCTGATCTTGAGCTAATAGGCTCCTCACTTGGCAGTCAACACTTCCAATAGAGTCTGTGGCACAACAGTCTAAATCTGGACTACTTGGTTCAAGCCTTGCAGGGACGGCCTGCAAGGACTGATCTGTTTGGCTTTGACATGGTCTGTTAGTAGCTTGCGGTAACAAACCCTGTCGTGAAAGTTCATCTATCACTAGCGACACAATTTCAGCTATTTGACAGCTTGTCCCAGACTGCTGCTTTTCAGAGTCAGTATTTTCTGAGCCAGACAAACCTTTGTTTTTGCTAACAGTGTTTGCACTACATGTCTTTTTGGCTTGTTTTTTTACTACTGGAGTGGTGCTGGAACTAGCAACCTTCCTTTTTATACCGCCACCACAAAATGTGGGGGGGGGAGGGCTATAATGGATTCGCTTTGTCGCCTCCGTCGGTCGGTCCGTCCGTCTCCATTATCGTGTCCGCTCTATAAATCCTATACCAATTGAAGGATTTTCTTCAAACTTGGCTGAAATGTTCACCTCAACTAAGGGATGTGCAGAACCCATGTTGCTCATGTGTCAACTCAAGGTCAAGGTCACAATTGAAGGTCAAATATCAAACAATCAAATATTAGACATTATGTCGTGTCCGCTCTGTAAGTCCTACACTAATTGAAAGATTTTCTTTAATGTTGGCTCAAATGTTCACCTCAAAAAGGGGATGTGCAGAACCCATGTTACCCTTTTGCCGGCTTAAGGTCAAGGTCACACTTGAAGGTCAAAAATTGACTTATAAAATATTCTTAAATTTTAACATGTATTTGAATATTTCTGAAACTAGAAAACGTATTTGCTTGAAACTTAAAATATATATGAAGTGTCACAATTAGGATATGCAGGTCAAGTTTCATAACTCTGTATTGCATTTTGACAAAGTTATGCCCCTTTTTAAGTCTTCAAATTTACATAAAATCAAATATTAGACAATATGTCTTGTCCGCTCTATTAATCCTATACTAATGCAAGAAATTTCTTCAAACTTTACTCAAATGTTCAACTCAACAAGGTTATGTGCAGAACCCATGTTACCTTTGTGCCGGCTTAATGTCAAGGTCACACTTGAAGGTCAAAATTGACTTAGGAAATGTTCTTAAATTTTAACATGTACTTGAATATTTCTGAAACTAGCACAGGTATTTGCTTAAAACTTAAAAGATATATGAGGTATCACAAGTAAGATATGCAGGTCAAGTTTCATAACTCTGTATTGCATTTTGACAAAGTTATGCCCCTTTTTAAGTCTTTTAATTTACTTACAATCAATACTAGACAATATGTCGTGTCCGCTCTATAAATTCTATACTAATGGAAGGATTTTCTTCAAACTTGACTCAAATGTTCACCCCAACTGGGCAGTGTGCAGAACCCATCTTACCCGTGTGCCAGCTTAAGGTCAAGGCCACACTTGAAGGTCAAAAATTGACTACCGTATATTTCCGGCCATAAGACGAGATTTTTGGACCAAAATATTCACTTTGAAGTTGGGGGGTCGACTTATAGCTGAGGCATCAAATGCAACCCTTATTTTTTTCCATTTCCCGGTCAATAACGGTGCTTTACGCATGCCCAGCGTCGAATTTTCATTACTTTTCAACCGACGACACTCCCAAACCCATGAATGTATCGGTTATAGAACTTTGAAAAATTGCTGAATTGCCGTAAAATGCAAACATCCAGACCACCAAATGCAGCCATTACTGCTTGTCAGCAACTGTTATTCATTAATGCTAATTGCCAGTTATCAAAAACTTACACTTCTTTTGTTACGCCTGTTACGATTTTTTTTTAAGTCCATGCTAACAACATTTTTCCTTTAATGTTCTATTTGTAAACAGGCTCTTTCATACATGTGTAATTATCTGCTCCAAATTTTCACCTTTTCCTTCCCTTTGAAGTCTGTCACGTGTCGGTCTGCTCTGTCTGAAGTGTGTAAATAACAGAAAACCCATTGCCAGATGTCTTTCCTTTGATCTCTGACATAAAGCCGACGCATGAATCGAGACCGCCACTACCTAATATTGATCGGTGGTTGGTCAAGGAAAATGGAAGGGAAGTTTGATTGACGGCGTGGGCGGAGTCGCGGCAACATAAACTGTTAGACACAAATTGATTCAATTATTCTCAGTTTTTGACACTTTTATTGCGCTTGTTAACGCTGATTTATAAATGTAAAAAAAGTGAATTCATATCATTATGGATTATAAACTGGAAGCCTGGTTCATAAACTCTATTGGATTCCAATTCTAATTAATTTTAAATAGTGCGGGATTTACGTGATAACGTACGTAGGTAAATCAGTAACTGTTAAAATTAATTCACAGTTTTGTTGTAATGTTTGCAAATGTTTGCATCATTATGATTTTAGTAGGATATAAATGAAAATAAATTGTTATGTTTGAATTTGTTTACTGATTACTGTTAATTGGCCGCGCATTATAGAAGCCAACAATTCAAGTTATCAATTAGTACGGCACTAATTACCGTTCGTTGCGCATTACAGTAAATATTGATATTTTAACAAAACAAAGAAATGTGTGCATTAAACTAATAAAACACTCGTTTTTTTTTAAAAAGTAATCTGTGCCTTTCCATTTTTTTTTTTCATTTCTACATGTCTAAAAGTGAACAGAATACGCAAAGAACTCGTGCATTTAGCTCGAGATACAGTCCACGGCCGTATTTGGCCGATGTTTTCTAGTATGTAATTCCATAGAGTGAAGGTTTCTAACCACCTGTCCATCCATCTCTGGTCACCCCTCGACTTATAGACGGAGCCAGAGCAAAACCTCAGATTTTGGGGCAACTTTTAACCCTCGACCTATGGCTGGAGTAGACTTATGGCCGGAAATATACGGTAAGAAAATGTTCTGAAATTTTAACATAAACTTGAATATTTCTAAAACTAGAACAAGTAAGCTCAGTATGCAAAGTTTTTCCACTCTTAATTACATTTTGACATAATTATGCTATTTTCTTAACTTCACTGCTTTTGTTTGTTTTAGTACATTGGGAAAATGAATAGTTATTTGTAACTGTTTCGAACATGATTTGACAATATATTTTTATACTATTACCTGTACAATTTGTTTGTTTTTTTCACCAGAGATAATTTCTTTTTATGTATATGTATTTGTGCCACTAAAGTTATTCCCTTAACCACCTTTCCATGTCGTCTTCTGTCAAGGACATTGGTGGGGGTATGAATCGCATTCAGCGATAATTCTAGTTTTTGCTGGCATGCTGACCTGGAAGGAAGGAAGGAAAAACAATGTAGGATTTGACTTTTAAGCATTTAACAAGATTACCTGTTCTAGCTACTCATGACAGAAACCTGAACTGACAACTGACATCACTAATTCTCATTTTAAGAAAACTGTTTCATAGGAACACACTGACATGTTTTCTTCATGTTAAAAAAATGGAAGGAAAAAACATAAGGAGAGGAATCAGTAATGAATATGCATGAAAACATTCAAGTGGTATGCTGATTGTATATCACAAGGCTAACAGATTTAACAGTTTCCTAGGCATACCATGGCAGTTAATACTGCCCAACAATTAACAAAGAACTGGCTACCACGGATGTGAAATCCCGCCAGATGTTAACAGTTAAAGTTTATAAGCAGTCTGTCTTTTAATGGCAAAGCACCCTAATTCACTGCACCTGTATAATACCATTGATCAATTTCATTTGTGCAGGCTACCACAGATGAAAATCCCACCTGACTTGAAATATAATATGCATGCATATCATGCACGACCACAGCCAGCTACCAGGGAGACCAACTCCCACCCGCACATACAAGCCCTGGCTACCATGGGTATGACTCCCACTGGAAAAACCAGATTCATACAGAATACATTTCCATTATTCCAATAAAATCTCAAATATACATGTATGCATGTACTATGTGAAATGACAGCCAGCTACCACGGAGACCAAATCCCACCAGCACCATACAAGGTCTGACTACCATGGATATGGATCCCACCAGCCAGATCCTATACATACATAATACCATCTCCACCAAAATACCTCAGCTACTACAGCTTTAACTATTATATGTTCCATTATTCCAAATGCAGATCCACATGTACTAAGTAAATAGAACAATGTAAAATGTCACTGTTGGTAAATGGAGACTCCTTATTGGAACCAATTTCTAACACGAATAATGCAATCTCGAATACTACGCATGTACTTAGCATTGCTGTATTCAGAAAGATGCACACCATCAGCACGGAATAGGGACTGGTTACATTTCCAAAAGCCTCTTTGTTTCCAGAATATAATGGGCAAGTTAGAGTCATCAGGGCTCGACAAATCTTTTGGAAGCAACTCGCCCTGCAGGACAAGCAGCTCCGAATTTTCACTCGTCCTGCTGCAATTAGTACTCGTCCTGTAGTTTACTTAGCAAAAAGCAATAAACTGATAACTTTGTATAAATCGACTCCTCCTTGCTGAACATGCGCCGATTTTTGCATTGTGACATTAAAAAAAGAGATTCTGAGATTTTCACGTAAACATCCATCTTTTTTAAAGCAATGGGGAACATTAGTGAATTATCTACCCTGAATACTCTCTGATATTACATTGGTCCTTCCATTTGGATTCCTCTGCTTTTATCGCTATTTTCTCTTTTGGTATGGTGATAATTAAGCCTAATTTATTGCAACAGTGGTAGTGAGATAACACATCAAGTCTAGCACATGTTTTGTTAACACCATCATCTTTGTTTTTTGATAATCCTAACTTTTTATTTAATATATAAGTGACAATTTTCACAATTAAAAGTCAAGACCATCACAATAAGAAACAAGGAAAAAGTCAGAGGATTCCAACTGAAAGGACCAAAGTACTATTTGGTCTACCTTTGATGTTATCTGAGTAAGGGAGATAATTTGTTATCAGGAATGTCCCTCATAAAATTCGGTGTGTGCGGTACATACCGGATTCTCCGCAGGGAGTTTTTAGCTACCTATGTGATCATAAGGGAACTGGACAGATTTTAGCACTGCATGGAATAAATCAACATCCGGTTTGCGCATCAGATGCAGGAATTATTTTATGAATTGTGTTCCATTTCATGTTTGTTTGAAACTTGAATTTTATCATTTTTGGCCCTAGAAATTCCACTCGTCCTGCAGGACGAGCACTGTCGGAAGATTTACTCGCCCTTAGTCAATTTTTACTCGTAAATACGAGCGGACGAGTGGATTTGTCGAGCTCTGGTCATTGATCAATTTCTCAAGTTCAATGTTAGCGGCAACAACATGCTTATTGTAATCTTCTTATGCAACATTGTGGCGTGGCAAAACCTGAAGGATTACCACTATTCTAACACTCAAACCAGAGAGTAAGTAATGGGCATGAGATACTAAATCACGTGCAAACAACTCTGGAGAGTAACAGGCGTCGCAGAGGTCATTTGTAATAAAAAAAATTATGTAGATACAATGTATTTGTTGTACATCATGTTGTTCTCTCGTTATTGAATTACCATGAACAAAAATACTCTAAATCACGGCAAATCATAGTCGTATTAAATTCGAAAATAGAGTAGATATGCAAGTTCATGGTTGTGTAAACCACTTTTAAGTCAATACTGAATAACCTCGATGTTCGGCATGTACGAAAAGTAACAAGAGACAACAATGAAAATGTCAACTTTTGTTTCTTACACCATGAAAACTTAATCCTTGTCAATATCTCCTTACAAAACTAGGTGTTACTATTTATAGCTTTTCCGAAAATGAGAATTGAAAGTAGAGAGCAAGCTTCCAAAAGCATGCAGCATTAGATCATGTGATGTGGAAAAGGTGGTAAAATACTGGGATTTTTTTAAGGAAAATTACTCAAGCTTGCTGTCAAAGGTTAGCTCTTGAATTACAACCAATAAAAATACGGTGTTGTATCACGTGTAAAGATCATAGGTCACGGGAATTGTGATTGACAGGTTGTTCCTTTGAGGCTACATATAGGTTTCACAACAATATTACGATATCAAAGATTGTGAAATTCATCCCCAAATGATAGAAATATAAAAGGGAAGTGTTGAGCCACTGAAATTTACAAGTGTTTGTTATTCTTCGAAAAAATATATTTATACAAGATCTGTAGATTTCACTTTCAAACCAGAGCTCAGATTGGTTTATAAACTAGTTTGAAAAAAGGTGATTTAGTTTGTATTTAGGTATGTTATTCACACAGGTGTCAGCTGTGATTTTGAGTTAATCTGAAGACATGGCGCCCTTTGTAAAAAGTTGAAAGCCGCTATTGAGTGATGTAATTTCTTTGACAGTTAAAGCAGTTCACTTAAAATAACCCTGATAATTAGCATGTGTAACAAGCAATTGTTGTTAGGAATGTTCTAATTTGCGACGGTTTTGGATAGTTCAAGGGAACAAGGATGCTGTAGTAGTATACTCTGTAGTATGTAGTTTGTGTCTATCGACGCGGTCACTCCAAATTTTACAATCAAAACAAAGGTAACGTTATTCATTTTAAATGCCGTTTCAATATTTTTATATCTAAAATTTTAACTAATGTTATTACCATTTAAATATTTTGGTTGAATTAAAGTCATCTTGTAAAATAAGAACACGGTGAAAATTTTATAAAATAAACATTTATTTTTGAGCTATAGTTATAATGGCCATCGCATTCTGCCGCGAGAAACAGGTATCCGATTTTATCTATAATTTAAATATAATCTTCGGTATTTTGTCCGCGGTGGAAACAACTGGACACCGCGGATCGCGGCGGAAATTAGCCCTCTCCTCGCGGACATTCGCTGCATTTGTCCGCGATAAGAAAAAAATGTCCGTGGTGGTATCGCGGAAAAGGCAGAATCCGCGCTGAGCGTACTGTAGTTAAGTATTGTATTTTTAATAAATATATAAATATATAATTTAAACTCAGGATCTGCCTTAAATTTAAGACACATTTATCTAAAAAGATATATAAGCATTATATTATAAACGAAAATCATTCATGCATGACTCATGCCAAAATTTATCCTTAAAAAATATACAGTCATAAAATACAGTTTAATTCAATTTATTTAAAAAGTACTGTTTCACAGCAAGCTTAAAAGCAGGCAGAGATTTTGAGTGAGTTATACTGGCTGGTAAATTGTTCCACAGTGAACAGCCTATGTAAGAAAATGACTTTAATCCAAACCCTTTAACCTTAGGAACTGAATAAGCCCCCTTTTTACAAAGCCGTGTGTTATAACCATGGACAGTATCTTGAGGAATGAAGTTATCACTCAAGTAGGCTGGGGCTAAGCCAAGTTTGATTTTAAAAACATGACATAAAATAATTTGTTCCACACGATGTTTTACTGGTAACCAATTTAACAACTTGAAATGTTCTGTACCAATATGGGATCTATTGTTTATATTGAGTACAAATCTCATCAACTTACTCTGTGTTATTTGGAGTTTATTTTTTAAAGTCTTTGTTAACCCATGATACCATATTGGACACGAATAGTCAAAATAACACTGTATTAAAGACATAACCAATAATCTTTTAGTATGTTGGGTAAAGAAATCCCTTTTTCTGTAAAGAAACTTCAAGCTGGCATTTGCCTTTTGAAGAATGCTTTGTGCCATGACCTCAAATGATAGGTGTTAATTGGTCAAGAATTGCACCTAAAAACTTAACAGAAGATGTGGGCTTTATATCCGTACCATTACATGTAACCTGAAGGTTAGAATCATGTTTAAGTTTAAACTTGGACCCAAAAAGAATAGACTCTGTCTTGCCAAGATGCAAAGACAGTTTATTATCAATTAACCAATCACTAATAAGACTCATGTCATAAGATAGAATTTCTTCAACTTCAGATTTATTTTTACCAGATACAAGAATGCCTGAGTCATCAGCATATAACAAAAGCTGCACTGTAATAAACACCCCTTCCTTTTGTATTTCTTTTTGAATCTCATTCCAAAGCACTGAATGAGCCTTTGTAAAAGTAAATTTGTCCTCCATTGATGCTCTTAAGGACAAGAGCAATCTTTCCTCACTTTCATTCCATTGATGAATTGGCTGATTCTCACTAGTCTTAACTGACTGGTTGACAGATTCTTCATAAAAGTTACTCTGTATCTCAGACTGCCCACATGCACTGGCTGAAAAAGATGAAATGACACTAAGTGTTAAAAAGAAGGAAAAAAACAGATGAATTTGTATACCCAGCCAAATGTGTTTTTGGTACCGATGGGAAAAAAGTCACTTTTTCTTTTTCATGGGGGAGGTGTGTGTGTAGGTAGGTTAGACTACTATCTCTGATGCTGGACTTCACATCCTGAACAATTGCATGACTTTGATATAGATCAATTCCAGAACAGTAACTGTTTTTCCTCAGTTAAGTCTGACAAAACACCGAGGCCTATTACTTCACTTGCATGAACAATATTATTATTAGGTGTTATGCATCCCAGTAACATTTATATGCATTAACACATAGTGGATTGTTTGCCTCTTTTGAGTCAGTTGTTGTATAACCACAAACGGTTATTAAATTGAGGATGTTGATATACCAAGTTACTTGTATACAAATTGTGACCTACCGGCAACACATTTGTGTTTCTGTATTTCTTAATCTGCAAAACATGGTTAAATGTTCCGAGTGTGTTTAGTGGTGCTTAGTTACATTGTTTTCGTACCTGAAGATGATGTGCCTTCACTCTTTTCTGGTAGTATTATCATAGAAACAGCCAAACTGCCTGAACAAAAATGTTCACAATATTATTATGAATCAGCAGAAGCTACATATAACGGGGACACGTCAGTACACCTTACATGGTTATGATATACACTACACGATAGTGTATATTACCGGTATGTAAATTCATGCTGTGAAGTTGTTTGATGTCTTTTAATGAGTATGTGTTACACAGTATGAAAACACAACTTCTGGTGGAACTGTCGAAACATGATTGAGTCAGAAATGTGACCACATTGCAAAAACATATACTGTAACTGAATATATTAAGTATACTAACTAAGTTCCTTACTTTAACATCAATCAGAGCAAGAACTAACCAAAAATACTACATTACTGCATTTTACAAGCAGTTTAGCATTACCAAAATGGCAAAACTTGAAAACATTTTAGCTCTGTCTTCCTTATGAACTTATTGTACTATTGTTTGTGAATCAGTCATGGAGGTGCTTCCTGTTATGAACCTTCAAGGCTAAATAAGGATAACAAATCATATGCTTTCATATTGTTGTTTGGCTAATATGCAAAGCAGTAATTAAACTGTATTGTTCAATGGGGTTTTTAACTGAACAAATGCCAACTTTTATAACTGTTTTCTTAGAAATTATAAGACCCATTTGGTGGGGAAAAATTACTGTGTTCCTTGAAAATGATGGTATTTCTGCAAATATTTCATACATGTCGAGCACAGAGTACATTTCCCTTTAAATGTGCCATTTGTGGTAGCAAACCATTTATTTGATGGTCAGGTTCTATTTTCCATCGACATGGGAATACCTGTATAACACTTAAACCTAGAAATCACAAAAAATATTAACTCCTATTTGTATTGCACCTTCATTATATGCACTTACGATTCTCTTACCCAGGTCCTTATCTGAAAACAATTACAATTATTTTGTTAGAAACATTGTTGTTGAGTCCAGTGAGCATCAAAATACAAGTGTTAGGAATCGACATAAGAGTCTAAATTGATTATTGGTCAGTGTACTCAGAGTTGCACACTTTTCATGGAAAACGTACAATTAAATAAGAAAATGCATGTTTTGTGTTATTTCCTGATTTTTTCCTGACAATATGATCATTTTAACTTCAGCATCATGATACTTTCATTTTTAGCTCACCTGAGCCTTTGGCTCATGGTGAGCTATTGTGACTGGACTTTGTCTGGCGTCTGTCGTCCGTCAACAATTTCATTCAAACGACATCTCCTCTGAAACCTCTGGGCCAAATTTGATGAAACTTGCCTGGGATGTTCCTTGCATGAAGCTCTACTAAATTTATTCAAAGAATTCAATTCCATTAAGAACTCTGGTTGTTATGGCAACTTAAAGGAAAAACTTTGAAAATCTTCTTGTCCGAAACCACAAGGCCCTGAGCCTTAAGATTTGGTATGTAGCATTGTCTAGTGGACCTCTATCAAGTTGTTCAAGTTGTGCCCCTGAGGTCAAATTTGGAACCACCCCGGGGGTCAATTGATTTTACATAGGCTTATATAGTGAAACTTTAAAAATCTTCTTGTCTGAAACCACAAGGCCCTGAGCCTTAAGATTATGGGACATTGTCTAGTGAACCTCTACCAAGTTTGTTCAAATTATGCCACTGGGGTCAAATTTGGCCCCGCCCCGGTTGTCAACTGATTTAACATAGTGAATTTTTAAAAATCTTCTTGTCTGAAACCACAAGGCCCTGAGCCTTAAGATTTGGTATGTACATGTAGCAATGTCTTGTGGACCTCTACCAAGTTTGTTCAAATTAAGCCCCTGGGGTCAAATTTGGCTCCTACCCGGGGGTTAAAGGATTTTACATAGGCTTATATAGTAAAACTTTAAAAATCTTCTTGTCTGAAACCACAAGGCTCCGAGATCTAAGATTTGGTATGTAGCATTGTCTTGTGGACCTCGACCAAGTTTGTTCAAATTATGCCCCTGAGGTCAAATTTGGCTCTGCCCCTGGGGTCAACTTATTTTACATAGGGAAAACTTTGAAAATCTTCTTGTTTGTATAAAATATGAGATCTTTGAATATCTTCAGTTAGAAAATGTAATGTTGCATCTGATGTTTGCTAAACGGTAGACCCTCAGGCAAAGTACTCAGGTGAGCGATCCAGGGCCATCATTGTACTCTTGTTTCTTATGATGATGTCATATCATCTGGTGCACTTGCTTGAATATAACTCAAGTGGGCCAATTTTGTCACAAAGTGTACCCAGTTTCGCACACCTTCACATTTTATCAAGAAAACTCAACAGGTTAAATCTATCTATTAACAGTCATATAACAACTTTATTTAAATAATTTAGAACATTTTCTTCTATGTTATAACTTTTACATTTATAGAAAATTATCAGTTAACACAATCACTGTCTGTGCCATTTTTAGCTTACAAACCTTTAGCATTTACAAGGTAAGCAGGCTAATGAAAAGACCAAAAAAAAAAAGGGTAAGAACTTAAAATATGTTGTAAATACATCATGGTGAAATATAATAACACAACTGAATCAAAGTTATTGATAACTCCGAACATCTGAATGTGTCACATTTCCCAGACACCTTTTAGAAGCAGACTATAGGTCAGCTATTTTGTTGACCTTGATTCAAAGTCATGGATACGAACAAATAAAAAGTAAAGATAAATAAATACATACATTATAACTGAAATGAATTGAATTTTAAATACCTCCTCTTATAATTTGCCGAACACTTTCTCTCTCAACAGCTACATGCTTTTGGCCCCTCCATGTAGAAGAATACAGAGTTCTATGTACCTGAAAGTAAGATAAATTAATTTAAATCTTGATGGCAGATTTAGTCAGAAACTTACAATAAATAAAGGCTTCAAAGACGACAACAGCAGCTACTGAAAAAATATTGTTTGATGTCCTCTGACTATAAATAACACAAAAATAAAAAAAATTAAAGATGAGCAGGCCAGCAACATCATCATGGACAAAAAGTCATCCTTGACAGCCAATGGAAGGCATATTATCAGAAATCATACCCCCTGGACCATCACCTCTAAGATCCCCCTTGGAAAAACAGCCCAAGACAACTATGCAAGACCTGTCATTAGATATCATACCCCCTGGACAGATTCTCTATGATGCTTCCCCCCACCTTGGACAATGATTTATTCTCGACAGCAGATGGACACATATCATCTGAAATCTTACCCCCTGGACAGTCACCTCCAAGACCCTCCACTTGGACAAACAGCCCTGGACAACTTTGAAAGACCTGTCATCAGATATCATACCCTCTCTCAGACCCCCCCCCCCCCCCCCCCCCCATTCATCAACCTCCCAAATCATCAATAATCAAACTTGGACAGTTGGACAAAGAGTTATCCTGGACAGCCACTGGAAGACATATCATTAGAAATAACATCCTGGACAGTCATCTATAAGACCAACCCTTGGACAGTCTCTCTCAGACCCCCTCATCTAACTTGGACACTTGGGCAAAGAGTTATTCTGAACAGCCGTTGGAAGACATATCATTAGAAATAACACCATGGACAGTCAGCTCTAAGACACCCCTTGGACAAACAGCCCTGGACAACTTTGAAAGACCTGTCATCAGATATTATACCCCCTGGATAGTATCTCTCAGACCCCCCCCCCCTTCCACAAACAGCTCTGAACAGTATGGAGACCTGTCATCAGATATCATACCCCTTGGACAGTCTCTCTCATACAGCCCTCCCACAACTTGGACAAAGAGTTATCCTGCACAGCTGTTGGAAGACATATCAGCAGAAATCATACCCCCTGGACAGTCACCTCTAAGACCCCCTTGGACAAACAGCCCTGGACAACTTTGAAAAACCTTTAATCAGATATGATATCCCATTTACAGTCTCTCTCAGAAGCCCCCTCCCCTTGGACAAAGAGTTATCCTGGACAGCCGTTGGAAGACATATCATCAGAAAGGGTTAGGGGACAGTCACCTCTAACACCTCCTATTGGACAAAAAGCCCTGGACAACTATGTGAAAGACCTGTCATCAGATATTATACCCCCTGGACAGGTAGCCTCTCTCAGATGCCCCCACCCCCTCGGCAAACAGTTATCCTTACAGCTGATGGAACATCAGAAATCATATATCATCAGATATTACCTGGACAGTCACTTCTAAGACACCCATCCATTGTGCATACAGGAAATATTTTCATTGAGTAGAGAAGGCATTTCTTATATGTATCTATTTAAATAGTCGTTCAAAAACCATAGAGAAGCAGGTGTTGTGTTACTTAAAGTGTTAAGTCTTTAGTCCAGCCAGTGTAACCATAGTCTGCTTAAATTCTTAAATCGGGTTACCCATCCTTCCATTTTTACAAAAATATAATAATGTTTTTGATAGGCAAAGTAACTAAAATGTATTTGCTTATCAGTGTGCTTGTTGCATATCCTTAGCAGGCCAAAAACTAGAAGGCATTACAGGTAATATTTTATTAATAAAACTTAGCCAGAAATTTGCCTTCTAAATAAACAGATAATTTGTAATATTGAACATTATGATGTTATCCAAGAATCTATTGGGACATTTTAAGAAGTGAGAAAAGGACATTCAGACAATAAGAAACAAGGTAAGTTCCTACAATTTATTTGCTTACACACCTTGTGTTCATTTTAAATTGAATAAGTAGTAAAAAATAGTTTAAAATATTTGACAAAGACTTTAATTTTGTACAAAAATTTCTATCAAAACAGTTGGATTCTTCCCTGGAATTAAATGTGACTTATAACTAGTTTTCAACAGATATTTTACTAGTCATGGATTGTCAAAAACTAATAAGTAGACACAGTGACCGGTTTCTTACATTCGGATCAGTGAAATCATCAGTCTTGTTTCCATTTACTAATGTCACAGTTTGCTGGTATTTTATTCATTATAAAAAATGAAAACAGTTCTTCAGGAAATCAGTTTAAATTCGAACCTTGTAAATATGATTATCCACCCTATCTCTACCATGGTTGCTTAACCAGAATGGGACATGAAAGCAAACAAAACTGTAGGTTTAAACTAACTGAAATGAATAGTTTAATTACACACAAGTAGACATAAAAAATTGGAAACCATTAAAGGGAATGCACTCCAGATTTGAGCTAAAATCAATTTCTGTTCAGAAGTGAAAATGTCTTAATATAACTGTAAAACACATTTAAATGTTTCTATGATGTTAACAAAAAAATCAGAGAAAAGATATGTTGTGCGTGGGATCTGATCCTGGGATCTTCACTTCAGTAAAAATTTTCCCAGTGTCGTAACTGACTGCACCATGGAGGAAGTTACATTTGAAGGTTAATTTAAAAGATTAAGTATTATTTTCTACCCTGTCATTAATTGGGTAATGACAATAAATTAAAAAAATCTAATTATTGTTGCATCTTTCAATGTCAGACTTAGTTTTAATGCCTTCTATATAATGGTAAATAACTAGAGTTAAAATATATTTTCAACTTATTTTTTTTGCATCCAAGTAACTCTGGAGTGCAGTCCCTCTAGATTGTGTCATTGATGATAAATACAAAAACATTTTCCACTCGTCAAGGTTGAAAGGTAGACATAAAAGATGACAAACTCAAGTTTTACTTTGAGAATACCATCATGTATAACTGAACATTTTGTAGCAGAAAAAGGAACTCATTTGATAACACAAATAACAAAAATAAGTGTCAAAAACAAGAGTGAAAAATAGATTTCAATCTTCAAAGGGACATTCATGGGTTGTAATTAAGGAATATTTCCTGCTTTGAAAACATATACTGCAGGTGAGTGTTTATATATGACTTATATCTTAATTGTATAAAATACATCTAATTTTTGATTTTTAAATAAAATTAAAATATTTAGACTTCATATCTTTATATCCTTTTACTAATTGTCCTGCCATTTTAGTATCTGGTACAATGAACAGTAATAGTGCCCACTGAAACAAAGTATCTCCTTGTTCTTTTTTGAATAACTGAAGGCATTATTAAAGTAGTCTTATTCTGAAGAAGTATTATTTTGGAAAGTCTTTAAAATGGAAATGATATGATAACTTAAATTTTATGCTTAAATCACTAAATGTACATTAAACCAGCAATGACTGTATCCTTTACTTGTTACTTTATGTGCATTTTTACATATGTATATGATGTATGTCCAGCTCAGTTAATATGCTTTTTTATTCATTAAACTCATACACATCTTTTAATTTTTTCACCTCCTGAACAACCTCTTCTACTTCTTCTTCACTGAGCTGCACATACTCGACATCCTCTTTATCATCTACAGTTTTCTCCTCTGTTCTTGATAGCGCTTTCACAGCAGCATCCTGACTTTTTCTTAATTCTGATAATTTTGGTGGAAGTTCACTGAGTTCAGCAATGGTCAGCCGAATTTAGTTTGTTTGCCTTCCCTGCTTTTTCAATAATTTTTGCAGTTTCAGTCACTTTCTTTAGTGCTTGCTTCATTCTGTCAACATTCCTCAGTACAGAAGGACTTGAACTATTTTTTGCTTTTTCGCAGATAAGTTCACACTTCCGTAGGCGCCACTCAAAGTCAGCAGCTCCATTTATTTCTGTTTTAGATAACTAGCCTATCACTTATCTCAATTAAAAATGGTAAGCGATATTTGTCAAATCCTTTTGCCATTTTTATTTCATGATCAGAGTAGATTCTGATTCCCTTTCGTCTCGCGTGCTTGTACAATGAAGGTGAACAATTAATCATGGAAGTGATCAATTTCTGTGAGCCTAGAATAAAGAAAAATTAATTATACTATATGCGAATTAAAAGGAAACATGTAAATTTATCGAATTGGTATCTCCTGCTGAATCATACAAATCAGTGGAATGAGGCTATTAAATCTTTTATCTATGAACTGTACTTTTACTCTATGAAATCTCTCCTCCTTAGTGATGTCTATGCACCCATGAATATACAATTTGTTACCTTAAATGTATTTTGAGATGTGTTTCAAACAAAATTCACGTACAAAACTAACAAAGGGAATAACAGTAAAATACAGTACTGCTAATTTAATGCACAGATTTGACAAATAATGCTAATTTAATGCATTACTTTTAAAAATAATTCGCCCCATGTCTGCTACCCTGTCAAGGAGATTCGGTTAGTACTGGTAGATTGGTATAGGAAAGAACTCGAATCTTGTAATGAAATTGTGACCATGTGGCCATTTTGACTTGAGGATCGATTTAAATCACCTATATTGTAGCTAAATGGTGTAAACAAATATCGCAACTCTTCACATAAGCTCGTGGCTATAATCTGAAAAAATAAATACAGTTTTTGATTCACTCAATTTTCTTCGTTTTCGGTTGCCGCCATCTTGCCCGCCGTTCTGAACATGCCTCGTGGTTGTATCGAACTATCGTTAAGCGCGTAGGAGTCAAAGGTTAAATTATGACGTAACTGAGCCAAACCGTGCGTGTTCGTTTGTCAACATTGTTAAGCTTGTTGAAATCGCGTTCATAATCGAAGTAGGCCTGTAACTGCTGATATGATGCGGGAGTATGTGTTATACCAAATTGAATATCATTCTCAAATAGGCCTCTGTGGCAATCAGTTATGAAATATGGTTATCAGCATTATGGAAATGGGTACCATTGAACACAAAAATAATTATGAACAGCAAAGATGACATGACCTTACATTAAAATAAGCAAGTTATCCTTTGGAAAGAAATCTTTTACATTAGGTTAACTCTGGAATCACTTAATTACTGCTGCACCCTTTGCCTTGTGCTGGGACAAGTCTGTTAGAGTGGATAAATAGGTTTTGTCACAAACATTTCAGTTTCTACATTACGAAGGCAGATTGATCATAGGTAATAAATGAGACATTTTAGCACAAAATAATACTGCGTTAACAACTCCACTGGCTTCTTTAGATGTAAGTGCTTCTAGATATATACATTTTTTTTAAAGAAATACCTCTTCTGTAATCCTGTACTGCCTGTTTTATTTTTATTCTCATTCCAATAGTTGTGACTCCTAAATTTTCGAAGTCTTCATCTATAAGATCATTTATCTGATCTAACGCTACCTGCAAACTATAACAAATGTGTTTAGTACACTCATGTATTTCATAAGTATCAACACAATTAGTTGGCAAGGGTAACAGTATTTGTATCCGAAACTCTGCTCCTCATTTTCATTAAATAAAAACAGAACAGCACAACAGAGCAATATCCAAATAATGACATGTGATATCTTTTATTAGTGTACTTATGTGGTTGTAAGTACAGATTTGACTGGAATTATCTTTGTAGGCATGTGTTTTTGGTCAGTGGTAAATTTGTTATAAAGATTAACATTTGAACAAGTAAATGTTGTCTTTCACTGTGAAATACCTATAAACGAGTGGGGGCATCTGTGTCCTATGGACACATTTCTAGTTAACCTTAAGAATGATTTTTCTTTACTGTCAAACAAGAATTTGAAAATGTGCGGCTATTTCCAGCTATTGTTAATGCTGGCTTGAAACATGAAATGTGCCTGTGCCTTTCAGTTAACTTTACTGTGTTTCTGGATGTAAACTTCGCTTTCTCCAATAATATCTGAAAATAAAGCAGAAACTAAAAGTAATGCTTCGTACTTTATAGGTTATAGTTCGTATATTAGAATACCTATGATAGAAGCATTTGGGCTGAAGACTACTGGAGACAAACACATTGTTTTTGTAGTCCTGATAAAATAAATAAAATCCACAATTAGTTGTCAGTAAACAAATGAATAACATAACATTATGCAATATTTAGGCATATAGATATTCTTTTATCCTCATTGCTGTTACTTACAGTTCATAATAAGATGATTTGCTGCGGTAATAGTGTTTGCTTCGGTTTTCCTTAATTCTTCATCAACTTCAGGATACTCATCCCCAGTTACCTAAGAATAATTACTGACAAAGTAATAATGATTGAAGGGTAACATATTGAAAACTTCATATTTGTTGTCAAGGTGGTATAGTTTTTCATAGTAAGCTGTTCTCCGTAAAGCTGCAGTTACAAAATGTATCTACCTTGTAAGTCTAACTGATATGTTAATCTAATCAAGCTGTAGACATTTCATATGGATTTTGCTATAAAGTTTAAAATACACTTATTGAATTAATTTAACTACTATCTGATGATAGCATTAGTTTTATTTCTTTCAAACAATGTTTACATAAGGTTAAATGTATCTTACTTATCTCCTCCATTATAGCTAATATTGTTAATATAGTCCTCAGACTTACTGAAGAGAAATCAATTACATGTATATACATCACTTTCTGCATATCAGGTTCACATTAAATGGGCATTACTTAAAATAGCAGTGTCGATAATTTCAAAGAAATGTACAGTATAAGAACATGTATAATAGAAAATATTCATGAATGGAATTGTGTTGCCTCGTTAAATACCTATATTTTTCATGAATATATAGAAAAATTAAACAGATACTCAAAAAGATATGGGTGGGCATTTTGTCAAATTCATGAAAACTCTATTCATGATGCTTGTAACATTTAATGTTTGTGTCATTTTTACAATTTTAGGTGTTTAATATCATACTTTACATAATGTTACAATAACAGATACAGTATCTTGTTAAAAATTATTAATCATAATCAGAAGATTACAGGGTAACACTTTCTTATCCAAAAAAATGCCTGTTTCAGAGGAATGATTTGTTTTCTTTATTCTTTTTTTTTTCTTCAGTTTGGAAGATGTGCCCAATTTACATCATTTATCATGATATGATTTATTGTCACTAAAATAAATAGCAAATGTTTTGTAAACACTTAAATTTACTATTTTCCTGCAGGTTACTGCGCTTTGCTTACCCACTATCAGCATGGAATTTTTTTTTAATCTTCTCATTTGCCATTGACGGAATAACATTGTGGAGTGAGTATATTGCTTTTGGACTGTAAATATACAATTAACATGGGGTTTAAGTGAATAGGTTTTTCAAAGGTCATTGTACACATGTTTGTCCTAAAGCAAAAAGCTTTTCCTCTCTAATTTTGTTCCATACTGTCTTACAAATAGCATCTAGTACAAGTAATACATGTTTGTTTCCAAATGGCTAATCAACTGATTGTTACAGGTCCAAAAAAGTAACTTGAAGTAGTATTTCTACATATTGTTTCCGATTATATAAACTGGTATCCTGTAATCCAGTTTTCAGCAAGGAATGTTGAATGTTAGATGCGAATTGTACTATGTTGATGTATAAATCATATGTAAGTATTCATGTACATGTCAAAAATAATTCAGCTACACTTACTTCTGCTTCTTCTGAAACCTATTGTATAAGTTGTCTCTTAAGAGATGAACAGCCTGTAAGTAGAATTCAGATTACAATACACTGTACTGACAAAATTTACAATGACATGAAGACATGATTATGAATATATATTTCTGCTGAGTATATAATAATAATGAAACTTTCACTAATATGATATCTGTTAGTTCATATAAAGATTTAATACTTCCAAACTTTGCACGGAGCATATGTCGCTGTAGCCATGGTACTCCACTGAATAACAAACAAGATTCAGATCTTTAAAGGAGAAAATTAATTGAAATGTTATATGAATAAAGACATACTGAATTTTCATACGCCCTTATGAAGAACAGAATATTGTCTAAAAATTGACTAAATTGCTATGTCCAACCTCTAAGTTGAACAATTATCATCCTTTCCTCATCAAATTGGAGAACATTTCTGAAAGTTTGAAACCTCAGTCTCGCTGCAATTTTGAAGTTGTGTTTTTGGGCAAAAACACTGCCTTTATTTTACGGTCCAATGACGTCAGTGATCCATCACCAACTTCCTCAGTTCCTCAGGGTAGGCTGCTGCAGCACTCTCATCTGCTGACCGATGTTCTCCTCTTATTGTAACCTGGGAGATTGAATGACGGTGCTTAAACCTGTTGAGCCACCCATTAGATGCCACCAACTGACCATCTCCGCTATTCAACTCCTGGTTCATCTTCAAAATAGGTACGTTTTTTTAGACTTAAGTCATTACATATTAGTTTTACTTATTAAAACATTTAGTTTATTGAATTTTTAAAAGCATTAAGTTCCTATGACGATTATTTGAATTTGACCAACGATTCATACAAGCACGTGCTTCTATATGAAAGTAATAAATCCATACAAAACCTTACATGTTCTATATCTATCCAACTGTAATTGATTGAAGTCGTTACCGACGGCCATTTCTGTGAATGAAAATGAGACACTTAAATTGGGTTACTTTCAATTTTAGAAATGATCTTAAGATTTCTGTTCATATCTTAATATCTTCCTCAGAAACAAAATATAGAAATTACAAATTCATTGCAACCAAATATGTCATAAGATCTTGTAGATTTATTAAGATTTCCCAAACATTACCCAACAAATCGGTAACACAACAAATCGGTAACATGATTTTATATAGTAAAAAATCGGAGAAATCGGTAACAATAGAAATATTGCATATACCAAGAACTGTGATTAGGTAGGTGTGAAAAGGCATATGGGGGTACACTGCTCGTCAGAGAAAGTGATGTAGTAGGTGTGAATAGCACCGTTAATGACCGAGATTACTTTAATTCGTGTTTTTTCAGATGTTAAATGTTTTAAATATTTTATAAATATTTATTATTTACATACCGTAACATCGAAGGAATGACATATTTATTTAAAAGAAATAAAAATAATATAGAATTAAATTTCGTATAAGCTGTTTATTTGTATTTTATTATGATACGAGAAATATCATCAACAATATAACAACTTAACAAATTGTCACAAAAAATGACTTCTCAAGTCAAATCACATCAAGGTTATAACAGTACAAGGGTCAGCAGGTCACCCGAGATCTCTTACTCGACGAGGTCGAGGCCAGCAGTGGTCAGCCCTAGCCCAGTGATACTGCTGACAAGGCGCAGCAGTTGGGACGTCGTGATGTCATCCTCTTCATAACAGTCCCAAGAATCCTCGAGAAGCCATGGACCCTCTGATACTTCTTGCGTCTGAATTTCGACAGCAGGTTGTCAGACATGAGGCGGATCTGCAAGTCGACAGTGGCGGCTTCCTCTCGCAGCAGAACAGTCAGCTTGTACAGGCCAAGGTTGGATGCACCTGCCTTGCCGTTCAGTCTCCTGTGCCATCCTGAAATGAAAGTTGTACATTATTTTGGAAAACATTTTATATTGAGCAATTTATATAAATATATAATTATGATATTGAGTAATGAAACATTATATAATGCGGTATGCTGTTAAAGCTTTATATTTTAATATATTGTCGTTATTTGAATATAAACTGATTTTTTCTCTTTTCATCCTAAAAGTAACTATGATTATAATATTATAGAATAAACTTTTAAATTAAAACAATGATAATTGCACGACAAACACAAATTATATAATTACCTGCTGAGACAAACTAATAGACCTAACTTCTTTAACGACCGACACGTGTTGTTAGCACCTTTTTCTGACGAGCAGTGTACCCCCATATGCCTTTTCACACCTACCTAATCACCATTCTCGGTATATGCAATATTTCTATTCGTGCTCGGTATATGCAATATTTCTATTGTTACCGATTTCTCCGATTTTTTACTATATAAAATCATGTTACCGATTTGTCGTGTTACCGATTTGTCGGTAAATCTTTCCAAACATGTAAATGTTCTCATTAATTAAGTTTCAATTTCCAAATTTTAAAAAAGTAGAATATACATAAGTTTCAACAGCTTGATAATGAATTGTTGTGTAGCTCACCCAGTGATCAAATCTACAAAGTGTACAGCAAAAACTCTCTCCATTCTTAACTGCACTTAAGTCTGCTTCTACACAGTATGATTTAAAATGGTGTGATCGATACAGGTCAAGTAATAACTGTAATGTCTGCAAAGTTCTAGGCAGAGTTTCAGTTTTTGTACTCTCCATCAAACTATCCCATAGCTGATTAAGCTTGTTGTAGTACTGATCCACCTTCTGAGTATACGACTCCATGCCTTTTTCTGTTAACATTCTTATGCGAGATATCATCGGTAACACTTTGCACTAACTTTGTCAATCGGACAGAACTTCATCACAGGTGAGGATGTCTTCTTGGTGAAAGAATGAAGCATCAGTCTGTAGTGCGAGTCTTTTTACTGTACTGGACCCCGGTAAAAGAACTACATCAACTCCAGTATAGTTAACCGTTTATTTGTCGAATTGTGTGGTAAATAGCAGGAAATGAAAATACAAGCAAGATTTAGAATAATGCTACTACAGTGACGTTCAAACATTTATAAAATACAATACTTTTAACATTAAATATGTTTAAGAACAAAGATATAGTTACGAAAACAGTAGATTTACTCTAATACCCCAAAATGCTAAACGGTACAAATCGGAATGCGTACGAATCGGTACGAAATGAAATATTCGACAAGGTAGCCTCTACAAAAGAGTGTAATTTATAAAGAAAGGTACGGTTATTGAAGGTCTTATCTAAAACAAATACACAAATCCAAACATCTTACACCGTGAGACTAGACTAAATTCATTTTTGACTAAAATCCGCCAAAACCGGCGTCGGTAGGTAAGTACGATAAGCTGAAAATATAGACTTAAAAGATGACTATATTAACGGAAAGTAAAATCGACGCAAAGGATAACTCACACTGTTCGTTCATGTTACGACTATCTTCACTAGGACAGTGGAGTGACTTAAAATTGTAATGTATATATACAAGGAGCTATAGTTCCAGCACACATAATATAAACAATTTGACAAACATTTATGACATTAACCCTTTCCTCTATATACAGGTTTTACCTCATGTGCGAACAGTGTAGATCCAGATCAGCAGGCAAATTCGTGCTGTCTGATTAGGATCCACACTGACTGATTCTTGATCAGAAATAACCTAATGAATCTAAAACCGATCAGTGTAAATCCTGGATCTACACTGCACATACATGGCATAAAGCTCATATATATGGAGTAAAGGGTTACAATATCAATTTCGCAAGCTTACAGTGATCAGGTTGTTAAATACCACCTGATTATGATGTACTATTCTGTAGTATTTAATGTTGCATATTAAATTTACACTTGTATAGTGTTTTAAGTAAATGCACATTTGTTCCATTATCAATTCTGGGCAGCTATACCTCAAAATTAAGTTATTTATATGCTATTTTTGTCTTTGATTTTGGTGTTAAGGCTAAAAACTTTCTGCGAGTTGTGCCTCCTTGCGGTGTGTCATCTTGTTGTATGCTCCCTCAGCAGCTATGTGAATACACTACCATTACATCACACCGCTGCTTTGATAAGAGTAGATTTATGATATTGACCTTTACATGAACTTACCAATGTAAGTACACCAATATCGCTGCAACCAAAAAATCTTGAAACCATTTTTCATTGGATGAAATGATCATGTGATTGCAAAAATTATAAATAGACAGGTGTTGTCTGACAATTTTGTAAACACATTTCAACTATGCGTGTACGTTAACATCTAAATACAGCAATTAAACGTCTAAAACAATTATACCATCGTGATTTTAACTTTTTTGATATTGTTACTGGTTTATTTACGTATACATATTAAAACAGTTTGAAAAGTGAAATACAAAAGTAACATGCAAACATTCATTGTTTGTTTACATTTTGGGTTGTCAAATGTATCTATGGACGATTTGTTGTAGGCTAGTCACTGATTTGATGAAAAGTAACTGTGGATTTCCCTGTCTAAAAATAAAAGATCGTTCTGATAGTTGAATTTTAGCAGAGGTGAGAAAGTAAAAATTTGACCGATGCACAGGATAGTAATCTAGTTAATGCTTTGTGTTTCTTGCTTGAACTTCTGGTAGGTCTGCAAAACAAGTGAAATGACACTCTGGGCCAAAATTATACTCAATTTCTCCGGATTCAATTTTGGATAAGCATCTGCAAGAAAGCTCTGCCTCATGTTGGCCAATAGTCTGCACATAGTCTAGTACAACTCGAACAAGGTCTGCTAAATGATCAACTGCAGAATGCTGTGACAGCCATCTCCTTGGGTCGTTAATTCTGTAACCACCTTCATGTGTTTCATTGTATACTTTGCCAATGGACATTGCTCGAACAGTTTCATATGGGATAGCAGAATTTTTTATTCTTTTTGGGATGTAAAGATTTTTTACAAAGTCTATATATAAATCTTTGCAGAGATGAAATTTTACTCCATCATTCAAAACTAAATTCTGTCGGTACTTGTTATTTGCAATGAATAGTTTCAATACTATGTCATGGGAAGTTTGATGAAATTTCGGTATGAAGTCATTTCCCTCAATACATAAACAGAATGCTATTTTTATTCCAATCAACTGGTCTTCATATGTGTTTTCAAAGATTTCAAGCAAGGCCGTTATATAATACATGTCCATTTTGCCACCCTGCTTCTGCAAGATAACAAAGACTGGACTGTAGTACTTTCCTTCTATGTCTGTCTTCCAAAACTTGCTTACGGCATATATGTGAAGATAGACAGAATCTATGTCTCCTGAAGTCACAAAACAAACTACTGATTCTATTGGTTGAACTTCATTCTCTACCATGTAATAACCAGTCACAAACAGCCATTTCTGCCTCTCCCTTTGCTTGTTTCACATTCTGAAGAAGTAATTCTTCTTGCATTATATAGTCTTGATAAATGAACTGTAGAGGTGTTGCAACTTTTTTGCAACTCTTCTTGCATACACCTTCGCATGAGCAATAAGTGGTAAGGTGGTGTTCGCTGTCTACAATGATGGTGATATCTTTTGCCAGCTATATCTGGTTCATGTTTTTGAAAGGTACTGGCTAATTTCCTTTTTTCCCTCTTCTGTTTTTGTTAGAACATATTTATCAGATGAATTATCATTGAGATATCTGCTACTGATTTTCAGATGACTAACATCAGAGGAAGAACTAAACTTTCTTTGATCTCTTGTGAAAGCTTTCAATTCATCAGGTGTAAATGAATATTTTTCTTTACTTATGATTACCTTAGACACATTACTGGTATGTTGTAGTATTCCATTTAGCATTTTTTGAATCAAATAAAGGTACTCCTTGAAAGACTTCACATTCTCTGCTTTGAACTTAATTCCTGCAAACTCAAGCTTACAGATGGTGCCAGAATGTGATACTTCTTCTGGTATTGCTGTAAGATTGAATTGCAAGGACTCTTCAGTTGCACGAATATTTGATGACAGTTGTAGTGCAGAATGAAGTTACCCTTTTAACGCTCTTTGCATCCCTACTGACTTCATTACTTTAGGTTGCGAACTGTCTGCTTTTAATAATGCCTGGCAAACATTGTTTTTCAGAGTCAAATTAATCAACTTTTCTGACCTCCTTTGCAACTTGTTTTTGCCTTTTAACTTTTTAGCTCACCTGAGCACAAAGCTTTTCTGATCGGTCTTTGTCCGTCGTCCGTCCGTCCATCCGTCGTCAACTTTTCATTCAAACGACATCTCCTCTGAAACCAATGGGGCAAATTTAATGAAACTTGCCTGGGATGTTCCTTGCATGAAGCTCTACCAAGATTGTTCAAATGGTTCTGGTCCATTGCATTTCTGGTTCACTGGAGCTAAAAATAGATTTTATAAGTTGGATTTTTAAAAATCTTCTTCTCCGAAACCACAAGGCCTGGAGCTTTGATATTTGGTATGAAGCATCATCTAGTGGACCTCTACCAAGTTTGTTCAAATTATGTCCCTGGGGACAAAACTGACCCCACCCCAGGGGTCAGTTGATTTTACATAGAGTTATATAGGAAAAACTAAAAAATCTTCGGTCAGAAACAAGAAGGCCTAGAGTTAAGATATTTGGTATGTAGCATTGTCTAGTGGACCTCTACCAAGTTTGTTCAAATCATGGCCTCTGGGTCAAAAATGGCCCCGCCCCGGGGGTCACTTGTTTTACATAGAGTTATATAGGAAAATCTTAAAAAAAATCTTCTTATCAGAAACTGTAAGATTTAGAGCTTAGATATTTGGTGTGTAGCATTGTCTAGTGGACCTCTACCAAGTTTGTTCAAATCCTGGCCTCTGGGTCAAAAATGACCCCGCCCCAGGGGCCACTAGTTTTACATAGAGTTATATAGGAAAATCTTAAAAAATCTTCTTGTCAGAAACCGTAAGTTATAGAGCTTAGATATTTGGTGTGTAGCATTGTCTAGTGAACCTCTACCAAGTTTGTTCAAATCCTGTCCTCTGGGTCAAAAATGGCCCCGCCCCAGGGGCCACTAGTTTTACATAGAGTTATATAGGAAAATCTTAAAAAATCTTCTTGTCAGAAACCGTAAGTTATAGAGCTTAGATATTTGGTGTGTAGCATTGTCTAGTGGACCTCTACCAAGTTTGTTAGAAAAATGTCCCTAGGGTCACTATTGGCCCCGCCCGAGGGGTCACAAGTTTGAAATAACAATATAGAAGAAAATCTTTAAAAATCTTCTTGTCTTAAACCACAAGACATAGAAATTTAAAAATTTGGCATGAAGCAAGCTTTATCAAGCTTTTTCAAATTATTGGATTAGGTGAAAGGTCACGGAGGCTAAAAGTAGATTTATCTACTGTACCTCATAGAGCCTTCATTTATAGACCAATATCTTTGATATTCAGTATAGAGGTTCCTTGCATGGACCTCTACCCATGGGTAGGGTTTGAGGTCACTGGGTCAAGGTCAAGGTCACCATAGCTTATAATAGATATTTCTACTTTCTGTCATAGAGCCTTTATTTATTGACTGATATTTTACATGTTTGGTTTGTAGGCACTTACATATTTTCAATTAAAAAATGAAATACTGCTTAACAGCAAACCTAAGTACTCAGGTGAGCGATACAGGGCCATCATGGCCCTCTTGTTTTGTTTGCCTTTCTGTGTTGACGTTCTGGGTTTTGGATTTGATTGTGCGTTTCATTGTTATACCCTTGCATCCTTTACCTCTGTTGATTAAGTCCTTTGGACCGTGTTACTTGTCTGCAATTAGTATATCTGCCGCAGTCATCTTTTGAAATTTAGCGCAACAGCAAATATTTTCCCACATCATAACTGTTGATATCTAGGATTGCACTAGAAAGCATGATGGGTACCTTGGTGTAGACATTAAGTGGAATGTCATTTTCATCCAGGGACAGTCCATTTCTTCGCAGAATTAGACTCGTTGTAAGGAAAATATGATTTTCATCCACCGATGACATTTCCCATCCAAGGTTATCAGGATTTTCAGATTTCTTTATTATTGCTTCTTTCTGTCACGTGGAATTTACAGAATCAGTCAAAGACAAGCTACACATTCTACATTGGAGCCTGAACACCCTTCAATACATCCTGATGATGCATCTCTCGTTTTGTATCACAAGAAAAACTTCAATTGCTTTCCTGAAAAGGTGTGCTATAAAGGGTCATTTTCAGATTTTGAAGAAAGATGCCAGATGAGTAGTGGTAATATAGACGTTTATTAGCTTGACTTTTTTTGAAAAAAAAATCGAGTTATTGTCATAGTCATGGTGTTGTTGCCGTTGCCGTTCCCGTCCGAAAACTTTAACATTGATCATAATTTTTTTTTCCTTGATGGATTATCTTCATACTTGGACACAACAACCCTTTGGACAGGACTTTCAAGATGACCAGACTAAACTTGACCTTGACTCTCAAATGACCTTCATATTCAAGGTCAAAATATTGAATTTTGCTAAAATTGGCCATAACTTTATTATTAGTAGGTGGTTTCTCTTCATTCTTGGACACAACAACCCTTTGGAGAAGACCTTAAAGCTGACCAGACTAAACTTGACCTTGACTCCTAAATGACCTTCATATTCAAGGTCAAAATATTGAATTTTGCTAAAATTGGCCATAACTTTATTATTAATAGGTGGATTCTCCTTATGCTTGGACACAACAATCCTTTGGACAAGACCTTCAAGCTGACCAGACTAAACATGACCTTGACTCGTAAATGACCTTCACCTTCAAGGTCAAATTATTGAATTTTGCTAAAATTGACCATAAAATTAGTATTTATGGTTGGATTTGATTTATACTTGGACAAAACAACACTTATGACAAAACCAACATGTTGAATAACTCAGATTTGACCATGACCTTAAAATTACCTTGACCGTCAAAGTCAGATGATTTAATTTTTGCTTAAATTGTCATAACTTTCTCATTTATTTATAGATTTAATTCAAACTTGGACTAAACAACAGTTGTGACAAATTCGACATTATGATTATTTCAAGTTTGACCTTGACCTTTAAATGACCTTGACGGTCAAGGTCAAATCATTGAATTTTGTTAAAACTGGCCATAATTATGTAATTTATGATTGGATTTGAATCAGACTTAGACAAAACAACATTTTCGTTTCGATTTCAAAAATGTCTCGCTTGACCTATATTTTTGTCCTACTGACCTACTTTATTGTTTTGAGCTACAGCAATGAAATTTGAACTGTGTGCACAGTTTTTCATTTCGATTTTTAAAAATGTCATGGCATTACCTATATTTTTGACCTTCTGACCATTTTTTGTTTTTGGAGCTATGGCAATGAAATTTGGACCATGTATGCAGTTTTTTGTTCCGATATCAAAAACGTCATAGCATGACCTATATTTTTGACCTACTGACCTACTTTTTTTGTTTTTTTAACTACAGCAATTAAATTTGGACCGTGTGCACAGTTTTTCGTTTCAATTTCAAAAATGTCATAGCATGACCTATATTTTTTACCTACTAACCTACTTTTTGTTTTTGGAGCTGTGGCAATGAAATTTGGACCGTGTGCACAGTTTTTTGTTTCGAATTAAAAAACTTCATGGCATGACCTATATTTTTGACGTACTGACCTACTTTTTTCTTTTTAACTACAGCAATGAAATTTGGACCGTGTGCACAGTTTTTCGTTTCGAATTCAAAAATGTCATCTCATGACCTATATTTTTGACCTACTGAACTACTATTTGTTTTTGGAGCTATGGCAATAAATTTGGACCATGTACACAGTTTTTGTTCCAATTTCAAAAACGTCATCACATGATCTATATTTTTGACCTACTGACCTATTCTTTTTGTTTTTTAGCTACAGCAATGAAATTTGGACTGTGTGCACAGTTTTTCTTTCCGATTTCAAAAATGTCATTGCATGACCTATATTTATGAACTACTGACCTACTTTTTGTTTTTGGGGCTATGGCAATGAAATATGGACCATGTATACAGTTTTTGTTCCGATTTCAAAAACGTCATAGCATGACCTATATTTTTGACCTACTGATCTACTTTTTTGTTTTAAAGCTATAGCAATGAAACTTGGACTGTGTGCACAGTTTTTCATTTCGATTTAAAAGATGTCATGGCATGACCTATATTTTTGACCTACTGACCTACTTTTTGTTTTTGGAGCTACGGCAATGAAATTTGGACCATTTGCACAGTTTTTCATCTCAATTTCAAAAATGTCATTGAATGACCAATATTTTTTACCTACTGACCTAATTTTTTGTTTTTTAGCTACAGCAACGAAATTTGGACCGTGTGCACAGTTTTTCGTTTCAATTTTAAAAATGTCATGGCATGACCTATATTTTTGACCTACTGACCTACTTTTTGTTTTTGGAGCTGTGGCAATGAAATTTGGACCATGTACACAGTTTTTTGTTCCGATTTCAAAAATGTCATAGCATTACCTATATTTTTGACCTACTGACCTACTTTTTTGTGTTTAGCTACAGCAATGAAATTTTGACCGTGTGGGCAGTTTTTCATTCCGATTTCAAAATTGTCATCGCATGACCTATATTTTTGACCTACTGACCTACTTTTTGTTTTTGGAGCTATGGCAATAAAATTTGGACTATGTATAGAGTTTTTGTTCAGATTTCAAAAACATCATAGCATGACCTATATTTTTGACCTACTGACCTCCTTTTTGTTTTTGGAGCTATGGCAATGAAATTGCATTGGTCCATTTCTGTGATATGCATCATTACATTCATAAAAATTTCTTTCATCTTTGAACCAAGGTGCGTGCTTTAAGGCCATTGGCCCTCTTGTTTATTAATACTTGGACAAAACAAGGCTTATGACTAAACCTACATGTTAAATTATTCAAGTATGACCTTAACCTTTAAATGACCTTTACAGTCAAATTTCTAATTATTGCATTTTGCTAAAATAGCCAAACTTCTGGTTTTATGGACGGATTTGATCTATACAGGGACAAAACAACACTGAGAATAAAAGAAACATGTTAAACAATTCAAGCATTACCTTGACATACTTAACTTGGCTATATCTTTGTTGTTAATGGATGTAGTTTCTTCATGCTCGGACATAACTACTTTTTAGACAATACCTCCAGAGAAGGTTTAACTGAACTTGACCTAGATCTTTAAGGTCAAATTTCTGAATGTTGGTAAAATTGGCCTTAACTTTGTTATGTATAATTATATTTCCAAATGATGTTTCATTTGAAACCCCTTCACCACAATGTGCTTCCTCTGATGTGTTTTCCTTTGGAAATAGAAAAAAGTCGAGCGTGGCCCCCGCTTGCGGTGGCTCTTGTTGGAGTATGGAGCATATGAAGCAGCATGAAAACAATAATGAACCATTAACATAAGCTAACAATAACTCATAACCATCTTTTTCTCCTAGTCGCTCTGGTAAAGCAATGGCAACCACATGGTCACAGTGCTTCGTGATGTCAACATGCAGGGCAAATGTTGCCTTTCTGGATGAACCGGTCATCAAAAAGTCTTCAAAGTTGGATCCCCATCTACTTGCCATCTTTGCAGTTTCCTCAGCTTCCATGTCATGTAAAAAAAACTCTCAATCTGTTCAAGTTCTAGTGTTTGTGCAAAAGTGACAACAAATGCAAGGTGTAAAGACAGGGCTTTGCGTTTTATTTGTCTTGTAGCTGTATCAATGTGTTGCACCGATATTAATTTAGCCCAGTCCTCTTGTTCTTCGTCTCCCATAAACCTTAATATTTGCATCAGGCCTGCATTTGTATACGTACTGAAAAGAATTGGAATTTTGGATTTCCTTAAATGAAGCAGAGGAAATTCTGGCAAAAAACTGGAGTATTTCTTGATCAGACATTTCCCTATCTTATTATCAGGACCACAGAATAGTCGGTTCACACATGCTAAAGGGTTAGGCTCATATCACATTTTTATCAATATATCATCCAAGATTTCTTTAATTTTTGTAATGTCATCATCGTGACCTACAGCTGGGGGAGATGTCTGCAAATTAAAGTTGGAACTATGTATTTCCTGAAGCCAAACGAACTAAGCCTTTCAAAAATTGACTGACTGTCCTCCTGTATAATAACCGTCCAGAACTGTCATGAGCTCAAATAATTTTGCAACTCATACACATCATCTGAATCTTCATCATCTGTGTTAAAACTCACGTCTTTTTCAAAATTTGGAAGCGTTTGTTTTAATTCAAGGTTTGTCAGCGAATCTATCAATTCCAAGTCCTCCTGAGCTCCATCATCTTCCTCGATCTGTGTCAAGAAAACATCAACATGTCATACTAGAAATGCATTAAGTATTTTTATATCAATGAAAGAATTATTTTCCAGTTTCAATTTTTACTCACATGTAAAGAAGCGTTGCCTTTGTCTGAATGACTCCGTCGAAGTGTCTTGTAGAACTCATTGTCAATTGTTTCAATTCGTTTGTAGACAGTATGTATCCACTTATTTCTGTGCCATGGTCTTCATTTATGTTGTCAAACTTACGTTTGGACATGGTGGCTGTGTGTTGCACAAATTAATGACGCTGCAATGGTGCCAATGGTGGTTGACAAAGCGCGGGAAATATTTAATGAGCTTCCGGTGCAATCGGTATACGTTTGCAATGTTCGTATAAAATATACAGTATAGGTGTCAGTAGTATAAATTGTTCTACATAGTCATAGGTTACAATGTACTAAATATGGGCACAAATAACATTAGCGGCAAGTAGGAAAAAGAGGAAAAATTAACAAAAAAGTAAAAAGAATTCTAATAAAATGAAGTGAAAAGTGGGGGTCATGTTTTATGTTTATATATACTATATACAGTCCCACCAGAGAGAACAAATTATGGGGACCCTACTAGAGGTGTACTATTCCGGCTCCACGGTTAGAAACCCAGACAATCCTCGCGTGTATCAGTGCTACTATATACCGTGAGGACATAAAAGAACCAATAGATCTATTCAAAAAGAGTTAAGGGCTGGATTCCATGTTACTGTTTCTTCTGCACGCAGGCAGATAGATGCATTTGTCAGACACTTGTAAATAATTATGCTTAGATATAGACAGTAACTTATTGTAAAGTACATTATTATATTGTTTGCAACTTTCCTTATCTGGATAGGTACACTCTAAGTAGTTAGTAGTTAGTACATTATGGACGTTCTTTGAACAGTGGCTTCTAATGGTTGTAACCCTAAATAGAAGTAAATAATCTAAAATAAGATTTTCCAACCCCTAGCGGGCGTTGTTTCTAGTGGTGATGGGCCAACGTTGGCCCAACAAACAAGTTACCGTTGGGCCAACGTTGCCCCGATGAACAAGACGGCTAATGGGCCAACGTTGGCAAGTCGTTGTGGCCCAACGACTAAACTACTGTTAAGCCAACGTTGGCCCAACATATGTCTGCTAATTTGACATTATGAAAAGACCGTGCTAAATGCCGTTTTTGGTATCCAGTCAGGGGGTTCGGCGTACATAGTTACCTATAGCGGATAAAGATAAAATTAGTGGTTATTTTCTATAGTTATCAGTAAAACAAAATATTTGTTGAATTTACTGTAAATGTTTTATCAGTAAAACTCTCGTAATCGTGTTTATTTCAATTATTTTTCATTTTTTAAGGTTTTCCACATAATGCGTTTACCCCCCTGACCTAAATCGGTAACCAGAATACAAGGATTTAGACAACAATTTTGATAAGGTCAGTACCATATTTTTACGGATGATTTCTTATTTTGTGTGTTGTAACCATGGATAAATCATTAACCAATATGCCTCACAAAGCCGAGTATTTGCGATGGCCGTTTTGCTAAAAATTCCGAAACCGCTTGTTGAAGCATCCATAAGTGTAGTGAATTTTGGAGCAAATTGCCGATGACGTCAAAGTAACACTAATGCTGTTTCTTTACACAATAAGACGTTCATAATTTTATCTTGGCGACAATTGTGGACAGATTTCTTTATAAATAGTGTAAGGCATTTTCTAGAGCCCAAGTTCTTGTTTCGGAAAAAATACACCAAGATTGTGTTAAAATCAAGTTTACACCAATCTTGATTAGTATTAACACACACTTTTGTGTAATTCACTAATATTAAAAAAGGAAAACTCACACATTAGTGTACACTAACACCATTAGAAGTTATTGATAAAGTAACACAACAAGTGTGTAGTGTTCACTGAATCTGGTTCATCTTAACGATTTTCCTGGTGTACAGTTTTCTTTCTGAGTAAATCTACTCAAGATGAGTGTAAAATACACGTTTACACTTAATATCGTTTTAGTTTACACCACATTTATAGTAAAAAAAACCCACTCATTTCTACAGTGCCAGTAACTTAACACTTGCAGGTATTTATGATTAGGTTACAGACAATAATGTGTTTCCTAAACCTGGTGCAACTTTACGCATTTCCTGGTGTACAGTTTCCTTTCTGTGTAACTCTACTCAAAATGAGTGTAAAATACACATTTACACCAATTTTCGTTTTAGTTTACACCACATTTAGAGTAACAAAACGCTATTTTTTACAGTGCTAGTAACTTAACACCATCAGGTGTCTATGATAAAGTAGCAAGACAATTGTGTAAGTATTCACTGAATTCAACTTTACGCTTTTCCTGGTGTACAGTTTCCTTTCTGTGTAACTCTACTCAAAGTGAGTGTGAAGAACACATTTACACCAATTTGCGTTTCAGTTTACACCTCATTTAGGGTAACAAAACGCTCATATTTACAGTGCGAGCGACTTAACACCATCAGGTGTTTATGATAAAGTAGCAAGACAATTGTGTAAGTATTCACTGAATCTGGTGCAACGTTACGCTTTTCCTAGTGTACAGTTTCCTTTCTGAGTAACTCTACTCATAGTGAGTGTGAAGTAAACATTTACACCGATTTACGTTTTAGTTTACACCATATTTAGAGCAACAAAACGCTATTTTTTTACAGTGTAGTTATCTCAATCCAGAACATGTAAAACAAATGTATTTTTTTTATTTACAATGGATGCTTATTAATGGTATTCTAACTCGCATGTAAATGGCATTTCAACTGCCCTATCAGTAAATTAAATTCAGACCCTTTAAGAATGCAAGTTCAAAGTCCCATAGTCTATTTTTTTCAGATTGTCTGTCATTCTAAAAATCTTTTTCTTTAATGTATCTTTTTACGTTTCCAAATGAATCAATTCATCTTTTTGCTCTTTGCAATTGCTTTGACACAGTGAATTGGTGTTGGTCGTGTAATGTTATCAAAAAATGAATTGAAAATACTTCTAATCTCTTGTTCTTCTTTAGACCAAGACACCTTCTTGACTGCTGCTCTTGGTGCTTTTCTGTGCTTTTTTCCTTTCTTCATCCTCCAATCACTGAAGAAGTTATGTGACTCTTCATATCAGCTGACTATAACATTAAAATATTAATAATAATTGATCTGGCATCAATATTGAGCACACACTGAGAGTGTTACTTACTTTCAGAACTAAACGTCTTAGAGCACTTACCAATCACAAATAATATTTCATAAAGAATACACAAAAATATATTTCATAGTAATAAGGTAAGAATACCAAATTCAACAGTTTGAATGTTAACTTCCATCACAACAGTTCAAAGCAAACAACGTATGTACATAGGAAAGCTATTTCAAATACTTAACTTAGTGTTTTAAAATGTGACTGTTGGGACACATTACTGTGTGTATTAAAATTAGTGCATATCTCTTAAATAATTAACTTTGCTTTACCACAAACTACATCAATATGTTGAAAGTGTTTGTGGCATGATGTACCTAACTAAAATTTTGATTTACAAATAAGTTTTTTTCCTCTAATTTTATTGGGGTTTAACACCAGTATTAACAGCTAAGTTCATATCCCGGCAGTCAGTCCACCTAACCAGTGTTCCTGGGTATCCAACCAATTTACTAACCAATTTCTCCGCAAGTGACTGACTACTTCCTCACTTGCTTCAGAGGTGAGGGACAAATGACCTATAGATGCATTTTCTGAGATCAGTTATCACAGAGAGATTCTGCCGGCCCTGATGGGGATTGAACCGGGATCGTCAAGATTGACAATCCAATGCTCTACCGATTGAGCTAGCCAGCCGGCATAGGCCAAATTACAGTAAGCATTGAGAATACCGTACCTCTATAATGTTTAAATCTTCTTTCTTGCAGAACAACTGGAGTGACCAGGCTAGAGTTCGGCAATTCTACATTACGTTTTGATCAATCTTAGTGGTCTAGTATTACAAAAGTCTACCAATATTAGCAACTGGTTTAGAATTATTGAACTGAACATTTCTCCTTTATCCTATACTCAGATGAAAAGACTGAAATGTAGTATATCACATTATTTAACTTGTTTAAGTTTATTTCTTGGTTGACATGTTTATACACTTCTTTACATGTATTTCACTGGAATTAGACTGTAACTGTATTCCTCTGCTGCCCTTCAACAATGGCAAAGTCAGTGTACTCCAAAGTCTTCTTTAGCCTTCCAGCTTATGTCTTTAGTGTCTAGCCAAACAGATATGTTGTCTCTCTTTTGTGTGAGGAAAAATAAATGTACCTCTGAGTAATCTTCTTTCTTGGTGTACAGAGTAACAGAAGGTGGTGCTTGGCTATAGGATTACCTTCTTCATGTATGACATCCTTTTTATTTAGCATTTTACGTGACATATCATCTCTGTTTAAAAAACACACACTTAGTCCTTCTGTTGTTGTTTCTTCTGATTTCTTTGGATCCATTTATTACTATTACTATTACTTTTCTTTTGATTGTAGTGAGCTCCTTCTTTTCACCAGGTGATGCATTTCTTATCACATGGTCTATTGTTCTGGCCCATTTTGTTGGTGGCTGAGGCAGACTTTTTCTCACTCTTTTGGCAAGCTTTTGTTTTTTTATCTGGACTGACCATAGGGATAGATGTATTCTCAGCCTTATATTAAAGCTAAAAAAAATAGCATTTTTAGACTTATATGCATGTGTAATTGTTCAGGATTTTTTGTGATATTACAACAGAATGTGGGAGCATACGTGTCCTATGGACATATCTCTTGTTCTTGCTGCATCTAAAGCTTCCTGATTTTTAGCCTTATTAACTCTACATCTTCTTTGTCTTTCTGCAGCTGTCTTGTCTTTTGGCTGCTTTTCAAATTCACCCCTGGTTTCTAAATGCCTTGTTTTCCAAGACCAAAAATTAAACTTTACCTTTAGTTTATGCATTTTATCCTAGAAATTGAATTTTATTACAATACACGGTTCTATGTATGAAAGTGTCCCAACAGTCACAGTCTCTATAGCCAAGACAATGAGCTATATTTTACACTGTATACTGTAGTCAGTATTTTAGATTTACAGGTTTCAACAAGTTAACAAGTGCTACTTCTCACTGGAAAATGTGAAATTGCTGGAAATATGTCATTCATGTACAAATCTTGGAATTTTTAGACTTCCTAAAATAGTAATAACTTTATTTCTGAGAACTGCTTTCATCAAATTAATGTTAATTCTCTTAAAAAATGTCCATATGTAAGATATGAAGATAAAAATATGCATGATAATGTTTAGAGGAATATTGTAACAGGAATATATGCAGCTAATACAACCGTGACTGTTGGGACAAAGATTCAAGGTGATGTATAGGTGATTTGTGTCAGCACATTAGCTGGCCTGAAACATATATATCTGTGTAAGGGTTAAGGAATATCTTAAGGCAGATTAATCTTAGATATCTAATACTGTTGTCAGACAGTGAGCAAAAGAAGAAATACACAGTCGAACCGTGACTGTTGGGACAAATTTGGTGCATCTAAGGATACAAGCCACTAGCATGTATGCAGTATTATGAGGAAGGTTAGGATATGGTGTCTGTTGACTAATGAAAAAGTTAGGTTACATACATTTAAAGCTTTCTGTAGTGTTTATTACATGCAGCATATAATAAAGGTATAATAATGCTATTTTGGCTTCAATGGAGTATACCTTTTAAAAAAACCATCAAATGAAGAAATGCTACTTTTTCTTTAAAATGTACTATTTCCTGATGAAAGTAGATGGCCATACTATGTATGAACACAAAAAAGGTCCATATATACTTGAAGTTGTTTTGAGAACACATTTCTAATAAATTACAAAAAATGGATTTCAAACCAAAATGGCAATTTTTCACAATCTTCTTCATTTTTAGAATGTCATATCTTCAAAACTAGTTGCACGATTCATCTGAAATTTTCAGCACAGATAGGGTCAAACCTCTTGAAATGAAAATAATATAGAAATGTTATTGAAAAAAAGAACCTTGCTTTTTAATGCTTTCAAACTTTGACTTCACTGAAAAAAAGCTTATTTTGCTCCAGGCCTTATGTATTCTCAAAATTTAGAGTCCACAACTGTGAAGCTTCATATAAGTGATAAAAAACACTTTCGGCTAGAATGAATGAAGGTGCTCAAGAATACAGATCTATGTTAATAAATTTAAAAAAGAGCTGATACTGGAAATCGACATATGCCCCCAAAATGTAGCTTTGAAATGAAACTGGTGTAAACATATAATTGAATATGCCTGTTGAAAAGAGATCAGACAAAAAATAGAGCATGAACTGAAGGTACAGTACAGCTCAGGAGGATTGTCCAAATTACACGAAATTTGGAGGACCATTGTATGAACTTGCAATAAATGTAAAATTAAACTAAATATATGTTTTTGTAATGAAATAACGGTAAAATATACTTAACAATTATCTTTGGATGCATAAAAGTATAGTACAGAAAAGTTTCTCCAGTTCCAAACTGCTTTTGATCAAGAAATATTTTAGAGTCCGCTCAATGAAGTCACGCAATGGCTTTTTCGACAAGCAAATTTTGTTTGAAATGCATGGAAAGCAGCGGTTTTCTACTAGTGTGTAGCATATTGACAACAATTAGCGGTTTGTTTAGGTTAGTTGTAGTGTCTGCTGAGTGACAGGACTGATAGATATCTGCCCCTTTGTGAATTTTAGCTGATGAGACCCGAATTCTTATATACAGAATAGAAGCTAGAAATACAATTTCGACTTTCGAATGACTAAAAATGCAATTCCAAGCTCCTGTGTATAAATAAATCTCAATTTTTCTCCTGACAGTGTAGCCATTAGTGCAGTTGTCATGTTTGTCTTTGTAAGTGTAATTATATTGAGAGAGTTCACGTGTAATACTGTAGTTAACTCGAGTGACGTAATGTTATAAAAATAGTCCAACTTTATCAGGGTTTCAGCTAAACGATCCGGGCAATAATCGAGTAAAAACAAATATGGCGGACGTGCTAAAGATGTTCATGCTTCTGTGGTACAATATCACTGATGATGATGATGAGGAAGATTATTTGAATTTTTTAGGAACGGCACATGAAACTGAAATATTATTTCTATTAAACTTCAATCTTAAACGTGTCCATATCGCTCGAGTGCCATATTATGTGGAGAATATTGTCAACAACTTTGTAGAAGAGGATTATCGGACCCACTATAGGGTCAGTCAACACATGTTCATGGAAATCCTAAATATTATACACAATAGGCTGATTTACGATCACGTTGGAGGGTCAACTGTAACAAATATTACTTTATATAATGCTCACAACATTGCATTAACAATTATTAGTGGTTGTATCCTTCACAACTTGTGTATATTAAGCCATGAAGATGTGGAGCAGTATATCATTCCAGATAATGGCAATAATCACCCAAATCAATTTCTCAACTTGTACCAAAACAATCCCGATGGTGTTCAGCGGAGACAACAATTAATGCAAGGCATACCATAAACTGTTAAGTATTTGTAAAGTTAGGCATAGTGGTCTTGTTGTAATTTACTTTAAGATAAATAAAGATATATGAGAACTTCATTTTCAGACATTTGACAGTTTTGGGGAATTGGCTATAGTAAGAAAACTATATATACACATTAGTGGATGGGATGGAAAGTTTATATGTTATTCGAAGAGTGAATAAATACTGGGTCTATTTGTGGTTTAATGAACAAGTACATCTTGAAGTTTTTTTTGTTTTTATTTTTGTAACATTTACAACTTTGCAATAAAATATTTGAAAAACAATATATTCACAATAAAGAGATATTCCCATCTACAGTATTGTAAGTAACACAATTGTTAAATAAAGCTATACAACTTGTGGACTTACTCTCACCTGAATTATGTTATTCATAGTGTTGCAGAGTTATCAAGGTTTTAGCTCCTAAAGATTGTGTGGGCCTTTAGATGACCAGTGACATGAAGGTCATCTACTGGCAAACAGCTTGATTAATACATAGAATTGAGCACTGCCAAATTTAATTTGAAATACTTAGTACTAGTTGCCAAATGGTACTTAGAAACAGCCCAGACGAAGCGGCGACTATATACAACAACTTCAGTGAGCATAAAAAGCATCCAATGATCATTACTGTTAATTTTATTTTGTTATCTTTCTATGAAATGGCACTCTATTCTTTTCCATTGTGTGGACAGAAGCGCTTGCATGACTTGCAAAAAGTGATTATGTGATAGGCACACTAAAAGCAGTAACTAACTGCACTGAAACTTCAGTAAAGAGATATGTGATATGAAAAAAAATGTCTATGCTTTCTCGCACATTCTAAATTTAAACAAATTTGTGGCGAATAAAGAAACAAGAGGGCCCTAGGTCGCTCACCTGTCCTTGTTGTTCAAATACCCCATGGTAAATTTGAGTATTCATTGTGACAGAGATTCATGTGAAGTTAATAATAATGAAGCAATAAGGTTTTGCCATTAGTTGTCGTAGTAACCTAGTAAGTCATCAAAACAAAATAATCAACTATTGCAAAATTCAGTGAACAAGAGCTTGTTCATGAGTTGGCCAAGACAAACTGTTTTTTAGATTTCTTAGAGATGATCATTGTGACCAAGTTTCAGAACGATTATGCCAAAATTGTTACCTCTAGTGTCTACACAAGGTTTTGCTATTATTTGACCCAGTGACCTATTTTTTGACCCCAGGTGACCCAATATCGAATCTGACCTAGATTTTGTAGACATGATTATTCTGACTAAGTCTCTTAAGAATTGGGTCAAAATTGCAACCTCTAGTGTCTACACAAGGTCTTCCTAAGATTTGCCCTAATGACTAGGTTTTTGACACCAGATTACCCAATATCGAACTTGGCCTAGATTTTGTAGAGATGATCATTCTGACAAAGTCTTATAAAGATTAGGTCAAAATTGTGACCTCTACCATCTACACAAGCAAAGTGTGGACAGACGGACGACAGACAAAGGGTGATCAGAAAAGCTCACCTTGTCACTCCGTGACAGGTGAATAAAGAAAAAAGGTATGTACAGTACACGCAGCGCGGACTTTGACGTTGTTAACATTGTCGCGGGGGCCGGTATCGTCTCCGGGTGGCCAGTCGCGGTGGACTGAACACCCGAAATTTCGGGTGTCCGCTAAAATGACCACCGCGACAACCGCCGAGGGGTATGAACACCGCGTGTCGCGGTGACAGAACGCCGCGCGTCCCCGCGATGTTTTGACTTGGAGATTACTGCATTTAAACATACTGTGCGTACAGTATTTGTAGGTGGTTTTCATTTTACTCATAATTATTTTACTTACATCTATTTTGTGGTCAAATTAAAACCAAATTTCAAATACATTTCCGGTGTATGTTTATTGAGTACTTTCGTTTTTTGGAATTGAAAAACGCTTGTTATTATATAGCCAAATCGATCAATTATTTTGCCAAGCGCCTAGACGATACAGAAGTTGAAAGCAGTTAAACACGTGTTGATTCATTTTCTGAAAATACGATCAACTTTTTCCGGAAATAACTTCTTTGAATTGTTGGGGTTTTTTTTGTGTAACAGATAGGAGCGTTTGTACACAAATGAATCGGAATTAGAGAGGATTTGTTCGAATTTTGACTGTTTAAATTAGATCTATTAACTTTTCGCAGTTTGGTTATCATTTGTAATTTAAATGTGAGTGGATTAACGCAAACACGGCACCGATTAAAGACTTGAAATATATTAATTGCAGCAATTAAAGTTTATTAACAAGATGTCATGTAGGTGTGTAAATCTATTCATTATCGGCTGTTACTTTTCTACAAATACCCTCAATTATACAACCAAACATCGACCGTCAACAAACAAAAATTAAACCGGATGGGGTATTAAAAAAAAAAAGAAACAACTTCAACTGGTAATAATTACGTGTACTTTGTAACTATTTTGAAAAAAAAAAAAATTGGGAAAGTAAAATTAAGTTGTGGCTTCATTTTATCGGACACTGCGAACCCCGCGACACGCCGCGGTACTGAACACCGCGAACGGCCGCGCTGACCACCGCGTTTTATACGATTGAACACTCGACGCGGTGGTCATTTTAGTCCTCAACGCGGACAGTAAAATCGCGGGGACGGGTGTTCGTTGTCAAAGTCCGCGCTGCGTGTACTGTAATACAAACATAGCAACTTTCAACACAGATAAAGAATGTCCTCTAAATGAAGACATTCATTAAAGGGAGTACAAATTCACTTGTATGTTTTTTTTTGTTAATGTCCAAACAAAATTTTAAAAAAGAGTATTAACTCTTAATGTTTGGAAATGCAGAATGTGAAACTCAGCACTGCCTTCAACTCGAAGTAAAGCTGCAAAAGCTATCCCATATATGTTATGAACATTTTCAAAGTTCAGTCAAAGGCTAATTTATGTATGCAAATCTTATATATTGTATAGTTATGCACATGAATGTGACCTTCAAAAAAGTGACGTTAACTTAGAATCACTTCCGAGTAAACTTCACATCATTATCATGCAAACACAAGTCTGGAGTTATTATATTAACAAGAAAACCATGGTTGCCTTGATTTGTTCACCTGAGTCACCTTGTTCTAGGTATTTATAAAAAGTTTCATGCAGATCCATAAAACAGGCATAAGAAGTAATCTTCTGAAGCGGCAGGGTCCCCTAGGTAGCCAAGCTCATCAAACTTGGGCAAGGTACTTATGTGAAGATTCATAAAGTGATTTATGAGATTTTAAGTCCCAAATGAGGAATCCCCATTTACTTTAAAAAGATAAATATTGTGACTATCTTTCAACTAATAATGCCAAATGTACTGTAAAGCATTGATGTACAGGATAAACTTTAAAATAAGCTATTCATAAATCAACATTTATCTGTACTTTTTCTACACATTTTGTTTATATATTTAACTGAATTTTTTTCTATTACAAGTTAACATAACTATATATATACTAAATATAAGAACTTCGGAATAAGAGTTTTAAGTCAAAATATACAATGGGTTGACTTGCAGGGCGGACACTTCTTACTTTGTAAAAATTACACATGTGAACCAAAATTTCTTAAATTGGTCAACTTTTTCACGAGTTTTTGGCCTGAACCTGTTTTTCTGTTTAAGGTCACTGCGGTGACCTTTAGCATACTGACCCCGAAGTCAAACAAGACCTGTATTTCATGATTTGTAAGCTGTGTACAAAAAATATTTAAAATCAGACAAGCCTCTCATGGATACCCTTTTAGGACCACTGACACATTGACCTTATCAAGCCTTTAACAAGTTATCATCCAGAAACTGTTTTACTGTTAAGGGTTACTGTGACCTTGACCTTTGACATACTGACTCCGAAGGCAAACTTGACCTGTATACTTTCTGAGGTTGCACCTGTGTACCAAAAATGATTTATTATTGGTCCAGTTGTTCACCAGTTACCATCCAGAAACCATTAAACCAACATTGTCGGACCAACCGACCGACAAGTGCAACTCAGATAAACCCACTCGGGGATATAATAATTCAAATATACTTTTTGGAAAAGCTAGTACATATTAAACTCTTCTACAACGTATCTTTTACAAAAGAAAATGAGTTTACAAAAGAAAATGAGTATAAATTATTACCACAACTTGGGGATTCGAGATAAGCTTGCTTGACACCACTTTCTGTTTGTATTTTCACTAATACACTATAGAAAATAAATATACGTTAGGATTTGTAATAGGAAAGATAAATTAGGAACCCGATGCAGGAATCGAACCTGCGATCATCTGCTTGCAAGTCAGATACTCTACCACTGAGCTATTCCGACAATCAATATCATAAACAGTTATTATACACTATAAACACACTGCTACAGGATGACTGCAGTTTATAGAAATGAATCAGTACTAGGCTAATAAAAGTTAAACAACAAAATCAATATACCATAATACTGAAAAAGTTGGAGCATTTATACATTCGAATCAAGATCTGATGTTTAACTGTGGGTTCTAGACCCGCTATTCTGACTATTTCCACCTTACATCGCAAAAAACAATTAAAATCTAAAAACACAGACCTTTTCCACCCAATCCGAAGGCACTCGTGGGTTAAGTTCGAGTAGAAGTTAGAGGTTAAATGACGTCAGTGGAGTTAAAATCTCGTTCGTTTTCCTCTTACTCTAGTAACTAAAGTTAACTCGAGTAAGTCAGCTGAACTCTCTCATTGTTGAGATCAAACATTGATATTCTTCGAAGTTAGAATAAAACTCTCAAATACTAAGTTTATTATGATTTTAGACGTTTCAAGTCATTGACTAGTGTATTGTCACAAAAATCTGGTCCGAAAATCTGCAAAAAATGTACACAAGTTACTTATACAAAACAAAAGTACTCAGAATACACAGGAAAAGGAAACCGGTCATCTTTCCCTACACCTACATAACACTATACTGAAAACCACAGAAAATGCAAAATACTTAGGAGTTACTGTAAGTAGTAACCTAAATTGGTCATCCCATATAAACAATATCACAAACATGGCAAAAACCAGCTTAAGGTTCATCAGACGAACTGTCAGTTTTTGGGGACTGTAGAAACTCAAATTTTCTGGACGTTTGTAATTATTTTGAAGTTCTTTCCATTTATCTTCATTATTTCTTCCTGGATAGATTTGTTGACTACCTCAGCTAAACGTTTGTCTACTAAGGGTGTCTTCCAAAAGATCCTCAGATGTATCTTCCGTGCTTGTCTGCTTAACTGTGGCTGGAAAATGTATCCAGCGGATCAATGTCACTATCATCTTCACACCGGTCATCTATTTGAATCTCCGGTGACAGGGACCTAGTTCTGGATTGTCCCGGACGTTTGTTGTCGGTACACTCCTCTCTTTTCCTCTTCAATGACTCAATTTCGTCTTTCATTTCATTGACAGTACTTGTTAATGTTTTAAACGATTTGGCCATCGAGCTAAACTCGGCCCAATTCTTCTCTATTTTCGCGAATGCTTCTTCTCCACGAGAAATCTTTTTTTATCGTCTGTTTTTCCGAGGGTTGGTCGAAACTCTTTTCCTCGTTTGGCATTCTGAAATTATTCATTTTGTCTGAGTTCATGACGAACCCGCGGTGGGTAGGGTAAGGAGACACGTGAATCGACTGCACAAGTGCAGACACTTGGTTCTCGTGAACGCACATCTCTGCTCTGGAGTAAAAATTCAAAATGGAAGCCAATGTGTCTTACTCGTTTGTTTACAATTTATTTGAACTTTTTTCTGGACGATTCCGAGGAAGAATTTGTTATCATGTGCGCAAATAATAATCGTTTTATGGTATTGAAAGCGATGAAAGAATGCAAACGAGCTGACATTCCCAAAACAGCTGGATATTGAGAAAATATTTTTCCAAATTTCATAGAAGAGGATTTCATGACACATTATCGAATAACTAAAGCTGTTTTTTGAAAGATTACACAGCCCTTAAAACCAGATTTGATGAAAGAGTATGGAGGGACAAAACAACTAGGACCGGAGAAGTAGGTCCTGATACATATATGCTACATGTGTAATCAGGAGTCCATGCGGGAAGTTGGACATTATTTCGGCGTTGGGAAATCAACAGTCCGCGAAGTTGTTCGCCGGGTGAGAAAGGCTTTTGTTGACAAGTTTATTTCTAGCTGACAAAGCTTAATGCCCTGTAATATAATGCATCTGTACAGCTTTAACATTTTTAGGAATTTTCTTTGCAATGTTCTGTCCACTAGACAGCATACCATGTATACACTGATATTGTGTTCGTAAAAGCTGACAAGAGTAGTCCATTATATGGATATCTATGTCGCCACGGAGAATATCATCAATATTCCTTCCATGGAAAGAGTATTCATGGACACCAACATCCTGAAAGTGGAAGAGGAGAAATTTTTTAAACAGTGTTAAATATGACAGGACTGGTGTTGTTAGAAATTCTAGGGATATTAAGAAATTTTGCAGTCTACATGAAAGGTTTAATAATACATGTACCCTTAAAAAGTTGGGTGAATCACTTTAGGTATAGCTATTTTTTGTGGAAATGGTAAAGAATTAGTAATTAGATTTTGAAAAATGAAGCTTTTAACACACATGTTATGTAAGGACAACTCGTTTAAGTGAAACTGTTTCTAAACAGAAAAATAAACTAGTATTTAGCTGAGTGTTGTCTGTGCAGCAGGGCTGTTTCAGATGAAGTTGAATCACTGGCTGTTTCTGAAAGTGATGAACAACCTTCACTGGGGGGTTGGGGGGGGGGGGGGGGGGGGGGGGGGTTGCCTGCGAAATAAAGTTACCATTAAGTTACCATTAAGTGTAGATAATAATAAAAAGGGGTAAATGCATGTAATGAGATATTTTTATTTAAATGGCAAAGATGTAGTGATTAGATATCGAGTAATGGAAGTGATATGAGTTTTTTTAAAACACAGGTAATGTGAAGTGTGAAGGGCTACTCTATTAACTAAAAAATATTAACAAGAAAATAAACTACTGAAATTACTTAATATAAAGTGGTGTTGACAAAAAAGTCCTCCTTGATAGCCTTTAAGTGCTTCATTGCAATAGTAGTAACCTAAAGCAGCATGCTTGACATGCCATGGCAAGCAGTTTTATACAAAGGTTAATTCTATTTTTAAAGTTTTATGCAAAAAAGTATTCGAGTTCAACTGAATGTTAAAATCATCCTGATACTGGAATTTAATGAAATTGGTCCACATATGTAGTCAGAACTAATTTTGCTAAGAACTTTTCACTTCTTTGAAGGAAGGGATTATGTAAAGAATATTTTGACCTTGGCATACAAGCCTGACTATTCTACTTAAAAACTTGAACAATTATATCATAATTAGGAAATAGAAAATATTTTAAAAACAAGCAATGCATACAATTATCAGTAATACATCAATATACAGTAGTCAAGCACTTTCATTAGAGTTTAGAGGACTTCTCTGTAATAAGAACAATATTTAGTAATCAAGGGTTTTCATAATACTTTTGAGGACTCACTCAGGGGTGGATTTTAAGTGCAAGAAAGTAACAATAAGCTTGTGGCTCCATACATTTACCAAAGAAGTTATTTTTCAAAATAAATCCAAGTTCTTTCAAGAGAAGTACAGATTTATGCTATCACATAAAACATTTAACAAATAACGTTTTTGGAGAGGTTGATTTAAGAAAAAGAGCAAAGCAAAGTAAGTAATATATAAATATAAAATAAGCATTTCAGAATGTAGAAGAATAAAGGAAAAGCACTTTATTGCATCTAAATGTATAAGAGCAATGTGTAAATGGAATATGAATTGCTGTCCCTTTGTAAATGCTAATGTCGTTTAACAACATTGAGAACTAATCAAAAGAAATAAGGAAACATACTGATGTATGTAAATGTATGAAGGAACGCACAGAATATAAATTGCTATCCCACTGTAAATGCAAATGTTCTGATCAACATTGTGATAATGTGCTATCCCATTGTTAATGCAACAGTCATTTAACGACATTTTAAACTATATAAGTGTGATGCATATTTATAAAGTTTGCATTGTCATTCTTCTCATGAGAGTATCAGTTACTGTCTTCAATCTTAGTGGCTGTATAGTCAATAGACTTCCTGTGTTCTGTGTCATCTTTGTCACGAGGAGAGTAGTTTTCCTGTGACTAATTTCCTTTTGCATCACTTTCATCCAGATCATTATCAAACATGTTTGTTGACAATCCCTTGAACCCACACCTTTTCTTCAAACTATTAACTTGTTCCCTCAGGGTATTGTTTTCTCTGTGTAGGTGTAGATTACAAGCCTCAAGGCTTGAGACTTTCTGATTTAGTGCAGCTTGTTTCAGTTGAATATCAGATAGGATGAAAGTTGACTGATTTAAGAAAGTTGCTGGTCTCTTCCTGATTCTCTTGACATCTTCCTTTGCGATTTCAGTTTCTCCACACATCAAAGAATACAGTGTAGCCGTCAGCTTTGTATCCAAGTCATTGTTGAAAGTGTGCAAATTGTTTGTGAATTCCTCAAGGCTGAGTTTTCTGTTCTGTTTTGACATTTTAGCTGGAGATGGACTTTCCCCTTGATCTTGATTGTTACGGTGAAACATTGTTAAGAACATTTACTCACCGCGTTTGCGTCAAGTTGCTGTAGATTGTTCAAAAGTTTTTGTTCTCTCTTACCAGTGAGATGAATAGAGAAATTTGCATATTCATTCTGAAATTCCTAAAATTGATTCAAAATAGACTGTTAGACAGGTTCAAAAGTTAAGTGAAAATTTTGCTGGTCTGTAAAACAGTGCTCAATTTTCTTTGCACTTTAAATATTTCTTGATTTATATTTGTTTTACAAGGCCATGACAATATGCTGGCCGAGAATCATTCTGAGTATCAACATACACAGTTTATTGAAATTCTATGCGTGGGAAATATAAGGCCGAGTTGTTTAACATAGTTAATTGTAATGAAAGTCTGCCTTTTTCTTCCATATGGCCTAAATACAACTGGCGTCTTGCCATTCAATTTACATTCGTTACATAAAGGCAGTATAGTTTTATACTGCATCTTGAGGTCCTGATCAACCTCTCCACCACCAGTACCACACAGTACACATACATCATTTAGCCCTAAGGCACACCGTAATATGGGATTTCTACTGGAGTTGCACATTCCTAATGTTATGAGGCTTGTTGTTATGTTATTGACACAGTCTACATTTCATTTGAATCGAGACACTTTTTCAGCCATAATTTCCCTGGTTGATTTTGGTTCTTCTGGTGCACGGTGAGAAGATATACGCCTTGGATCATCAGCCTCAAGCTCCTTTTTTCTTCTCATGCCAGTCTTGTCATGAATACGCATCTTTAATGCTCTTTTCTGAATGTCTTTTAAATAGCCATAGTCCTTTGGAACTTTTTTCACATGTGCAGTCCATCTGCCACTCTTCTTATTCCATAATCTCTGCAATCTGATCATGCTGTAATTCTTTTTCAACCTGCATACGACTATCATCTGCACTGTTAGTGTGTGTATCAAGTGTGTATTTATCAGTGACAATAGTATCAGAACCTACCGGATCATCATTGTTCTCAGTTCTCATCTCAGATTCAAGATTTCTTACAGCTTCTTCAGTTTCACTGCGATCACCCCGGAATTCATCGTCCATTCCATTTCGAGCATTATCTGTATCTGAGTTATTGTTTATGTCAAGTGTTTGTTTCAAGTTATGCTGTTTTAATTCTCCTTCTAATTGTTTGAGAGCCATCGCTACCATAATTTTACCACGGTGTCCTGCCATTTTAGTAATTTATTATCTGAATACCCGATTCACATTTTGGGCAGTGTATGCCGTTTTCACTAAGTTCAGGTATATGAGAGTAATTCAATTCCTCGTCCGGAAATGTAGGATGGATACAATTTATGATAGTATCTCTCACAGTTTTCAAACATACATCTTACAAACAGTTGTCCATTCGGCAAAGTTATAAGATATGGTCCAGCATTAACTATTTGTTCAAGAACATGAATGAGAGTGTCAAAATTGGGTTTCCAGTTACAAATGTGGCATTTATATTGTTGAATTTTTGTTTCGTAATCACTCTCTGTGTCGCTGTCGCCAGAGTGACTCATGCTATATCTGAAACGAAAGAAAGCAAAACAGTTACTAAGTTGTATGCTTTAACAAGTCCTCTAGCATGGCTGGATCTCCCATCTGTACACAACTTAGCTGATTTTAGATCAGTTTCTCAGGAGGAGTTTAGACAGGTCTACTACATAATTTGTTACTATTCAGCAATATTGCGATGGCAGATTGATACATCTTTCATTGTCTAACTGGTAAAACGGTTAACCAGTCACAGCTGTTGAAAACTAAGTACCTGACAACATACTTTCAGGGTTCAGTGTACCCATCATTGCAATAACCCCCTTGGTAATATGCTTATTTCCAAGCATGGAGAGTAATGTTTGTTGTTGGGGTCAGAATACTGGCAGCTAGAAGACCCCTGTATCTGAATGGCACTGGAGTAGGCTGTGATGCCTTACAGTAATAATAGTTTCAGGTTGTCTAACTTGTCGCAAGAAATCACAGAACTTCAGAAATAAATGTCTGTCAAAATACAGCCATTTCTCCCATGTGGACACATAACAGTAATTTCTAGTACAAATCCTTAAGAGTTAAATGAAACAATTTGATAATTGTAATCTTTATGGGATATAATCTAAAATGCCGAAGTTACATTTTTCTACAGTCTACATTAAAATTAAAGAAATCTAAAATGCCGAAGGTAAATGAACCTACAGCGATTATGAACTAACTGTTAAATTTGGTCAGACACATTGACTGATGGTTTGCCTATTTTATTAAGCATAGGTTTCCTTACACCAGGATTAATACTTACCTTCTTTGAATAAAGGTACAGCCTGATGATTTTTAATTTAAATTGGTTGTAACATTCGGCCACTGTCCTATCTGGTTTGCAGAATGCCCCTGAAAATCATGTAAAGAAGCTTCAAATTCAGAATGACTGCCAAAGAGATTATGTTCTTCTGGAAAGAATAGGTCTATGCTAAACTGTAAAAGCTCTAATAACTTTGTATCCACACTGACAGATAAATGGCAAATGCCTCCACCTGACTGACTGCGTATTTGTTTATATGATTTAGTGAGGAAATCATACTGTTTCCATCCTAATTCTACCCTTCTTTGTATTTTCTTGGCATTCTTATTGCCTTGTAGTTTGCTCTTCTTGGATATGAGGTTTTTATGTCTAATTCTATCCAGTGAACTCTCAGTCCCTTGATTTTGACACTTCAACGCCTTGCAAAAGGCCGACGTTGTAACCCTATCTCCATACGCGCTAATATAGGCTTTCAGCTGTGTGTCAGTCATACCGAGGATTGCATCTGAGTCAATCTGTAATTTTAAAAATTAAAATGCTGTAAAGCAAGATCATAATCCTCAGGATCACAAATCACCACCTTGAAATAAATTCTATGATGTGGATGTTACTTTGTGTACCCCGCTCGATCAGCATTTTAGGTTATTTATAACTGTGTTAACATCAGAATAAATATCAATGGTAAATGATTGATGCAGACTTTTTCGTGGGATGATTTTTTGAATCACTTAAACAAAATACAGTCGAAATTGTATTAAGAGACCACTCAAGGGACTGCCAAAAAGTGGTCTCTTAATAAAGTGGCCTCTCAATAGAATTCAGGAAAATTTCGAGATTAAATACAGGGTTCCATATAAATACTACAAGTCATTGATATAACAACATGTTTTATAACAACAGAAACAGTATACTATATCATGTATGTATTACACTTTCATAATCACAATTATGCCTTTTTAAAAAAGTCATCAATACGTGTTTGTTTTTGTTTTGTAGTAGAAATGTGTGTGAAAATGTGATCTACGCACATAATACTATCTAGCAGGTCATTGTGACCATGAAACAAAGCATATTGTCTTATATTGTTAATATGTTCATGCACATCTCCTGCTGAGCATACTTTCAAATCATCAGCACAATCAACATCATCATCATCATGAGAACCTTTGAACTGCGTATTTCCCACCTCAGAAGCGAACGCCATGGCCCGTTCAATAATTAGGGGTCCTAAAACAAACAATCAATAAAAGTTAGACCTACCTGAACCACAACATTCTCCGTATGCTTACATTTTATCCGTAAAAAATCAAAACAAGGAAATAAACCGGAAATACATTAATGTTTGGCAACACTAAATTAATCACGACTTAATATCTGTCGCTATCGGCATTATTTTTAGTAAACAGTAATAACATGCTTATATAAAATATTGTTTTTGAAAATTATCGGAATAATTAGAATTTAATATTTAAATTCGCTTACCAGACACTGGCAGTCTCCTAGATACAGCATCTTTAAACCAAGCTAATGTTATATCGTTTATATCTTCATTTCCCGTTTGTCTGCGCACTCGCTTCCTGTCACCAGGGGCATTATTTTCATAGTCAGTCATTAGTTCGGCTTTCCTTTTTAAAATATTTTGGACCTGAGTCCTTCCTATTTTAAATTCCTCTGCAATTTTTCTTGTACTTTTTGTTTTTGACCGCTCAATCACTAATATTCGTTCGTCTAACGTTAAAACTTTTCTTTTTGATGGTGTCGCCATGATGATGGCTTGACATTTACTGTGACAAATACATATATTGATAAAGTAATTGGCGATTTTGGTGAACACTTTTCTAAAACCAATGACCATGAAAAATATTTGTTTGTTTGCTTGTACACACCAAACCTTCTCGCTGATTAAACAGGTGAGAATGCCCGTAGGGCCGATTGTTTGTCACGGCCGTTTAATAGATACTTTAACACGTAATTTCGTACATTTGGGCCGACATTTAGTGGCCGCTGGCCGCGATATAAAATCGTCGTTTAATGGAATTAAATTATATAGTAAAAATCATCGGGAGGGATTTTATGCGGCCGCTTAATAAAAAAGTCGCTTAATAAAGGTGGCCGCAAGTACGATGCCGACTGTATACTCTATTCAATGCACTCTGCCAGTGCTTATTTGCAGCTCTGTGGAATGAAACAGTGCAGATTTAGTGCCCAGTTTAAGGACACAATACATACATCAACAGAGATTCAAACAAGAGACCCATAGCTCGGTGTCTTATGCTCTACCATTGGACAACCTGCCCTGACAAACTGTGGTGTAGTGATGTGTTTTTAGGGACAAATTCAAGAAACTTGGGTCCGATTCCCATTGGCATTGGGCTATTTTCCCTAATATTATGCTTATTCTCTTGTCTAGCAATTATTTCCATCTGCATATTTAAACAAGAGCTGTCTCATGACAGCATGCTCGACTATTCTCAGTGCTTTAATAGCAGAATCCAAGCATATTTAGAATAACACCAAGTTCTCAAAACTATTTAATTCCTTTATAAGCTATCTTTTGAATCCAATCTTGTTAAATTAAAAAGGGCATGATCTTGTAATAATTACAACAGTAATGTCCATTTCCACTCACCACAAAATCTATCATACGTTTTACTTGATTCCTTTAGGTAATGTACAACTTAATAAATTTTCAGTTAAACTTTAGTAAAAGTTGCAAGTTAAAAATGGTTATAATTTTTTAGATATTAGTACAAGAGTCATGCCCCTTGTCATACAGCTGGGACATGTCACTATATGCAAGTATTTCAATTAAATAAAAAAAAAAAAAAAAATGTACAAATTATTTCAGTTCATAAAAACAGCAAAATTTCTATATTACTAAGGGGCATAATTCAGAAAATATTGAAACAAGAGTTATGCATCTTGTCATACAGCAGGGTCTTGTCACTTTACACAACTATTTTAAGTTTCAACCAAATCTCTATGATGATGTACAACTTATTCAAAATTATAAATAAAACTAAATTAAGTTTTCAAGGGCATAACTCTGTGAATACTGGGCCTAGAGTTATGCACCTTGTCACACATAAGAGTCCTGTCCTTATACATATGTATTTTAAGTTTCAATTGAATCCATTTAATAATATACAACATATTAAAGATAACAAAAAACTTAAACCAAAATTTCTAAGTGAAAATTTATTCCATTTATTATTAATCGGACAATGCAATTACCTTGATTTGTTCAGAGAAAGCATGACATGATTTCTAACATCTTTGTCTGAATGGAAAAATCTTCATCCTTTGGGGGTTTTAGCCAATGATTTACAATAAACTTTAAGGTAATTTTGAATATCTTCAGTTCTAGTCACACCGTCTTGTATAGGTTCATGAATTTTACCAATGACTCTTTCATCTATTGGCTTGCTGGAAATATTCTGTTCCCTACAATAGAATAAAGGCTTTCCAGTGCAACATTTTGCCTGAAATATATGTGTGTGTATTTATCATTTTCTCCTTCATAAATGAAACTTAAAGGGTCTAACCTTCATGTTTGGGCTAAAAATATTTTACCTTTCATCCATTGACTCAACTACATGAGTTCATAAGAGCATGAAGTTTTGTTACAAATCTGTGTAATGCAGACAAAAGGAAACAAAAAAATATGTGGAAGCCTGAATCCTCATATTATCAAAATTTCTGAAATGCTCATACCGTCATGACTATCAAATGAACTCGAACAGTTAAAGTTTATTTTAAGATTTAAATGAATGTGAGAATTTTTTTCTTTTTTTCCTTCATCTGGAGGCCATTTTGATTAAAGAATACAGAATTAGTGACGGAAATAGGCTGTGTCAGTGACACCAAAGTCCAATACCAGTTCCGCTTTGAGACTTATTGGCCATATCCATTAACAAAGCAGCAGACTTTTGGCCAGAGGAAAAGTATTTACTAAAGGTAACATGGTAAACTTTTTGGGTTGCATGAGGATCCATAAAACTGCCCTATTTGGATCGTTTCCATTACTATAGCAACCAGATTATTGACTTGACCTGAGGCTAAAACAAAACCAAATGCAAGCATGTATGTATCTATATGTGTATATTTGTGTGTACCGTTTTAACTCTAAAGGTCCATGTCACATTGACCTTTGACCTTCTGTCCCACAATAACAATAGTGTTCTTCAACTCAGTAAGGCCAATCATTCTATGAAGTTTGAAGGCTCTGGGTCAAACGATCCCGGGTGTAAAAAGTCCATGCTTTTCCAGGGATTTCCATGGAAAATAAGAGGCTGGAGTATTGGAACAAAATTTTCCAGCCTTTTCCAGGCTGAGGCTGAAAAAAAATGGGCTGGAAAAACAGGGAAATAACATGGAATATTTTCCATGGAAAAGCATGGACTTTATTCCATACTTTTCCATGTACATGGAGTATTGGAACGAAAGTATGGATTTTTTTCCAGGGTATTCCATGTGTCTGCCAACCATAGAGGCTGGACTTTTCACCACGGTAAACAGTCCAGCCTTGACAGTATAACATGGAAAAAAATCCAGCCTAATTCCAGCATCCCTGAATGATTTTTTTAAAATGTAAAATACAAGGAAAGTGAAAGCCTAGTAACCATTTTTCATAATACAGATTCATCTGATGTATATAATTATGATGTGTTTCGACAGTCTACACTCTACTCCTACTTAATTTGATAGTGAAAAAAAGAAGAATTTTTACTTAGATAAGTAGCTATATTTGCCAACAAAAACATCTGCGAAATACAGTTCAGCAATCGAGCACACAAAATATCATCACACTATTTTTTCAAGCTGAATCACAAAAATTCTGGAAACAACAACAATTATTACTATAGTTTGTCCTCTATATCCAATGTCTGAGTAGCTGAACACAAGAACTAAATTAAAGTTTAAGAAAAAACAACAACAGGATCTTGGTTTACTTTCACAAAAGTCATTCAGTTATCTTTTCTTCTTGGCCTTTCTGCCTGACACTGACTCAATATATCTTCTTCATTAATTCTGAAATACAAAACAAAACATTTTAGCCATATTTACTGACTCTTTCAATAGAAATTTTTTCATGAAAGACAAAAGGGTGTCCTTTATATCAAATAAATAGTGAATACTGATCAGTGCCATGAAGTTCCACACACAAAATTAACACAAGTTCTGTAACAAAAGAAATTCGAGGCTAAATGTAAACATTTATAAATACTTAAAAGGTCTGTGGGCCAAGAATAGGCATGTTTTTCTGTTTTAAATAGATTTTGATACGTAGATTACAATAAACACAACAAAAAAGTGTATTTTATATAGTTCATACACAATATGTACGTAAATTCAAATCATATTACAAGAATCACAGATAAATATCGCTATCATGAACTATCAACAATTTACATAGGGATATATGTATGTCACTTCCGGTTTGAGATCGCACCTGCATAACAGTTAGCAACTCTTACATCTGTGTGATACCTGACTTTGTATGGGTAATACTAAGGCAATAACCGATAATTTAATGCTTAAATTATGAAAAATAATCTTACTTAAGTTTGTTCTACACGATCAAATATAAAAATTAGTATGTAAATATGATGACCACTCACCTTTAAATATAAAACAGATACCTTACAGTAACTTACCATGTTGATCCAATGCTATGAGGATTTAAATTTCTGGTTATAACACCAGCATTCTTCATACAATCATTGTGACTTATTTTTTGCACCCCCTGAATCTTCTAGACAATCAGTCAGTTTTGTCTGAAAGTACAAATATAAATTTTGAATATTTCAGCTCACATCCAGTCTTCTCTTGACACTTTATAAACATTATTCAGAAATAAAAGCAATAAAAACTCAAGTCGAGGATAAAATAAAACATGTCTGTTCACATTTTTTTTAATCCAGGTGAGCATGAATGTGAAATTTTAACAAAATTAGAACTAAATTAAACCAAATTAACCACTATTATAAACAGTAAAACTAAAAGTAGAAATCCTATTTTTAAAGAAAGATTACACAAATGTTTGTAAACAATTCTGATCTTCATGACTAAAGTACTTAACTTACCTTTTGCTAGTGATGGAATATTGTTTTCATCTGCATGCCATGCTTTAATGGTATTTACCCTCCATGAAATACAGACACAATACATTTTCTGAAGAGAAAAAATTAGAGCTCATTATCATTTTCTTAACTTCATGTTTTTCATGTTCATAAACATTTTTTTCTAAATTACTTAAAACAATCTAACAAGACTAAAAGAAAGTTCATTACACCTAAAACTGGTTAATTATCTTAGTTAAAAGAAAAAACAACAGACATCTCTAACCTTAATCAGTTAATCTGGAAGCATGTAACGTTTCGGCCATCGACCCATTGCGAATCGTCTTTGGGACGAATCGTTATATTCCGAGATTGAAATCGATATTATAATCGTTGTTAAATGATAATAATTTTTGCAAACACTGAAAGAAATTAAGAAAGATACATAAAACTTACCGAATCCAAGTACTCATCCTGCATTTCTGCATCTGTAACGTACCTAATTTAAGTCTTCTCATTGTTAGCGTTTTACTCTACTCGACGAGGATTTCAAATGTAGCGGAAGTCGGGTCACAGGTCAAAATTGCACATGGTTATTTTCATACGCGGATACAAAATCTTTACAGAAAAAAATATATAATGTACAAAATCAATATGTTGAAGGTTGAACATAATATTATATATTCACGTTTCATAAGTAAGGACAATTCAGAAGTATTATTCGCCTTGACTTTACGGGACTATTTCTCGGCATACGTTAAGTATTACAGCTTACCTTATCCAATCATCTTTCGAATCACCGAATTTATTGATTTTCACGCGGGAGGTCACACTAAAATCAGCATTGTTTTTACACAATATGCGATTCAAAAGAGACTTATTTATTCTCTTGCAATGTAAAATAAAAAAATCTTTCTTGTAAAGAAAAAACTTTTTTCAGTATTTTTTAGGTGATAGCACAGGCACTAGACACAATCAATTTAATTTACCTATATACGCATACATACTACATATAAAGAATAAATTAAATTGATTGTGTCTAGTGCCTGTGGGTGATAGTTAACTCAAGCAAATAAATGATTTAACCAGAGATATAAATTTCCTTAGCTTCTTATCATGTGCAAGGTGCAACCCCATAATGATAATTAGTACCTGAATGATTGAATCAAAGACTTTAATTAATTTGTATTTAAATTAAAGTCTGTAATTAAATGGATATTATTTCATTGTACAATAAATTCATGTAGATTTATTTAAATAATAATACTGTATTTACTATCAATTCATTTACTTTTTTAGCACAGACATTTTTTTCTGAGATACTCTTTTACAACTACAATGAAATGTTAAAAGTGTCAAAGTTCAAATAATTTACAGTAACTTGCATTAAAGTAAATGATGATTTTATATCTCTTTGTAAATTTACAATATTGAGCTGAATATATAAAGTCAGATTTCTTGTAATTTTTACAAGTTTTTTCCAGCATACTTAGAGAAAGTTTAACACATTTCCAGCATCAAAAAAATCTAAGTTCCACTTTCCATGCTGCATCGAAGTAAAGTCCATGGTTTTCCAGTCTTATACCACAAATGTCCAGCCAATTTCCAGCCTATTCCAGCCATGCTGGAAATGGCTGGACCAAAAAAGTCCTTATAGCATGGAAAAAATGCTGCATTTTCCATGAATTTCCATGGAATTCCATGCTTTTCCATAGTTTTCCAGGGTTTGCCAGCCTCTCTTCCAGGCTTACCCTGGAAAATCTACACCCGGGATACTCTAGTTATTGCGCAGAAATGATTTTCACTCTACAGGCCCCTGTTATCTTCACCGTTGACCTACTGATCCCAAAAATGATAGGTATCTTCTACTAAATAAGGGCAATCATCATATGAAGTGCCCTGAGTTAAAGGATACTGCAGTCATTTCACTCTGTTCTTTGAGCTATTGACTCCAAAAACAATAGTGTTGTACTACACAATAAGGGCAATCACTCTGTGAAGTTTGATGGCTCTGGGTCTAACGGTACTTAAACTATTGAAGTCTGACAGATGGACTGACAGGGCAAAAACAGTATGTCTCTCTCTCTCTCTCTCTCTCTCTCTGTCCCCCCCCCCCCCCCCCCCCCCCCCCCCCCCCCCCGGTGGAGGAGAGTCTCCTCTACATTAAAGTATCCCCTCAGCTTTTTTGAACTTAACTTCTGTTGTTTAACTGAAGTAGGATCTTTTATCTGAAAGCAGATGTACATAAAAATAATATTAACTGAATTATACATTTTGAGCACAAATACTCACAGACTTGTTACACAAAAGAATTTTATGACTGTAAGGCTTGACTTACACCAGCAGAACATGTGACTATTTTTTTCAAACAGAATGACCTTTGGAAATACATACAAGACACCACATAATAATTGTTTCAGTGTGTAGGGTTTTGAAATGAATAAAATACATGAAAATGACCAACATCTCTGAGGTAAATTGTTTTAGACACTAACCAGTGATTACCATTTTCTCTTATGGTAAGTGGATGTAATAAATTGTTCAGAATCCGATGTAACATAAAATTAGGTTTATAATACTCTAATCCATTACAAACAACCTTTTTATATTTTAAAGGGGCTGTGCTCCAGATGACAAAAAAAAAGAAAGTTTTCTTGTATTATAAATTTCTTGTAATATTTATGATTAATGCTTAAAAAATAACCTACTGACAAAAAATAAGTCAAATAATTACATTATAAATTGATTTTTTCCCTTCCAAAGTGCTATACCGTAACGCGACGGTATAACTATATCGTATAAGATTTAAAGTAAATAACTGTAATATCACATGCGGCGATGGTGGTGACAGTAAAAGCGTTGGAAATATTTTGTTAACATGAGGGTCCAGAGTTCAAATCAGGCTGGAGCGAAAATATTTTTTTTATTCTATTTTGACTTTTATAATCAGTTTTGAAGTAAAATATTGTGTTGTTATAATCTCACGGCATCTAAATATATAATTTATGAAAAAAATTTTTTTATGTCAAATCTGGAGTACAGCCTCTTTAATAAACAAGAGGACCACCTGAGTACCACTGACACACAGGTAAATGTCATGAAAATTAAATATAAGTAATACAATCTGCTTTCCAAAAATGTGCACCAGGTACAAGTTTCATAGATGTAGCCTCAGAAATAAAGTAGAGAAATAGGTCAAGGTTAGTCAAGGTCAAAGTTAGTCTTCATGCAAGGAGAAATAGTTAAGTCAGATATTTCTAAACATTTTTTTTCTGTAAATTTTAGTACAATATAGTGAATCCTAGGGTGGTGTTAATTTTTACCCAAGGACCAACATTTGAACATTTGAATATTAGCATTTCGGACGCGTATTCCAGTGCAAGTTAAAATTTCTATTATAAAAGGATTCATGTTGTTGTTCTTTTGTCAAAATCTAAGAAACTTGCAAATGCTTGTTTATGATTGTGATACCAGTCCGTAGGCAAAGGAGATAGCTTTGTCAGCTGTCGTAGCCATGATGGTTTCGTTTTGACTTGTTTTACACTATTAGACTGGTTCAAATAGAATTTCTTTTTTTATCTATTTCTTCGTTTGTGGTTGTACGGCCCATTCAACATCTAAAGCCATATAGAGCCGCCCAAGAGAAGGCGAGAGGTTACAGGAGAATCCGGGCATGTTCCGATATGTATCAGAGCAGTATCTAGAAGTTATTGTATATCTGACACCATTGGTTCCCCATGTAATTTAACTGGCACAAAGCACCAAAGAAATGCCTGAAAACAATTGATTTTTTCTTGTCAAAAGATATTTATATATTCCCGAGAATACTGAACAATCATTTAACAAGACATTTTTGTAAAACATACATGCCCCCACCCCAATAGCGCCATGTTGATGGAGTTAGCTACGGTAGATGTATGCAGTTTCTTGATGAGCCTAGGTCCAAATGTAGTTTTGTATGTTCCAAGACCAAGTTGGCTCCATTAACAGCAGTATTCCATGAGTTGACATTCTAGGTGCAGTGTTAGGATTGAAAATGTCTACAACAGTGATTCGCTTATTGAATCTAAAACCAGAACAAGTGATATGTTGGGAAGATAGCTTAAATGTATTATGATGGATTCACAACCAAAGCAGAACTTTCAATTTGTCGCAAATCGTATCAGTGAAATCCATTGGCTTACTATACCGAGTCAGTGGAGGTATGTTCCAACGAAACAAAACCCCACAGATGTCGCTTCAGGCATTATGAAAGCTAATGAACTATCCATTATAGAAGATAATAAATTGTATACCTCCTTGTCAGCAGTAAAGTCGATCTGACAGTGGGAAGGCTCTAAGCCATTGGCAGTAATCCGTATGTCGCAGCAATCTGCACTGAAAAAGAACAGCATAATTTACTTATATGCACCACATAAGTCATCCTAAAATTGCCTAAATTCTCTTATCCGAATCCAAGAGACTCCACAAATTTGAGAGAAGTATTACCCTGCTTGGGTATTTTCTTTTTGTAAGGTGCACCACATAAGTTGCAGAAGTGAATCCACACAAGTAGTGCCATTACAACCGCTCAAAATCTGACTTTTTTCAAGAATCATTAGGAAGGTCACAGAATTGTTTTATTGTGTTAGGTATTCCACATAAGTTCTTCTAAATTTACCAGAAGTCTCCAGTCAGAATCCCAGAGACTTCACGAATTTGAGTGAAGTATTAAACTCTGCTTGGGTATTTGTGAGGCGCACCTCATAAGTTGCAGAAGTGAATATACACAAGTAGTGCCATTTCAACTGCTCAAAATCTGACTTTTTTCAAGAATCATTATCAAGGTCACAGAAAAGTTTTAGTGTGTTAGGTGTTGCGATACGATACGTATCACGATACTGACTTTCATACTTTATCTACATTGTGTATATAAAAACTTGGTCATTTGTTTACAGCATAATAACGAAAATGATATGAAACTTTTAAAATAACAAAACAATAAACTCTTCAACTTGTTATTATTAGAACTTGGTTTCCAGTTTTGATCTTTCAACAATTTACTTTACTGATTACTTAAGGATCTAAGGCATTTTTAATTATACCCTAACAGCAAGTATCTACTATTATATCACTTAAAGAGGCTGTACTCCAGATTTGATATAAAATTTGTTTTACTTAAATTAAATATCTAGCCGTGAGATTATAACAACATGATAGTTTACTTCAAAACTGATTATAAAAGTCAAAATAGAACAAAAAAATATATATTCGCTCCAGCCGGATCTGAACTCTGGACCCTCATGTAACAAAATATTAACAACGCTTTTACTGTCACCACTATCGCCGCATGTGAAATAACTATCGTTTACTTTAAATCTTATACAATATAGTCCCAGCTGCAAATACAGTACATTTAAAGTACCAAAGAAGTACAATTAAAGCCCCCTACTGCAGTACCAATCATGTATCAATTAAGTACCTGCTTTATATGTACTTCATACTCCTGGCAGTAACTAGTAGTTACCAACGTTTAGGTGAAGTACATTTGAAGTTCCGTCTAAAATATTTAAATTATGCTTCAAATGTACTTTGCCAAAAGAAGCGTTTTTGAAGTACACTGGAAGCACAACAGAAGCTCCTCATACTGGACAATGAAGTACCTTTGAAGTATCAGTGTCAGAAGTACCATTGAAGTATCACAGAAGGAAGCTCTAAGAAGTACATTTGAAGCACCATTGAAGTATCATACTGGGTTAAAACAAAGTACATTTGAAGTACCATTGAAGCATTACATTCAGTACAAGTGAAGTACATATGATGTACCTTTGAAGTATCATTTAAGTACCTAAGCAAAACAGACAAGCATATTTATAGCAACATTTTCAAGAAGTACTATTAAAGCACCACCTTATTTGGATACATGCTATTAAAAAACTAAAGTCATGCTCACAGTTGAAATAAATCAAAATAAATAATTCCCTTTGTAAATAACTCTTTTTATTATCTAAAGTAAAACATCCCTTTATACACATATATTTATGCGTACACACAATGAACAAGAGAGCCCAGAAGGCCCTGCATTGATCACCAGAATCAGACTACAGTTTTTTGTTAATAATGATCAAAACTTTTACTTTTTAAAAATGTCTTCTGGGCTGTTAAATTTACTCTATCATAATCTAATGACCATGATTTTTGAATGTTTGAAAATTTGACTTCTGGCCTGTTAATAAGGATTTACTATGCTTTGATCCAGTCTTATTTTTTTTATCTGACATGACACATTTTATTTAAAAAAAATGGTCAAGAATTCACAGAGTTAAACATTCTGACAGATTTAATTAAATATGTGATAGCAACTTTGTTCTTTAAAGAGATTAATCCAAGTGAGCTAAACACAATTCTGTGGGTTCACTTCAGCTTCAAAGGTGTGGTTTTCTCATTGTTTTTCATTTCCATTTAGGCTTCTGTTTGTTCCACCTTCTTGACTAGCTTGCATCTTTTTGATGTAAGACTGGCCCTCAACGCTCTTAAAATTTCTCCGCGTGGAGTGTTTGAATTGGACACTGAAAAAGCTGAAATTAAGACAAAGTAACATGTTAAAAGTCTGTGCATCTAGATTAGGAACCAAACAATAATTTGATCCTGACTGTTCATAAGACGCATGGTAAGTAACAAGAGGGACATGGAGGCACCGAGTCACTCACCTAGATACTTGAAACTCAGCACTGATCAAAACTTGCATGACCTACATTTTTACCATCTGGTGATATAACAGATTTCACAAAGACAAACATTTCAAACTGCTTTGGTGTATATCACATACAAAATGCTAAACATGAAACAGGGGCGTCCGTGGCCGAGTGGTTAGAGTCGCTGCGACTTCGAATCACTTGCCCCTCACCGCTGTAGGTTCGAGCCTCACTCGGGACGAGATTCTTTCATGTGAGGAAGCCATCCAGCTGGCTTGCGGAACGTCGGTGGTTCTACCCAGATGCCCGCCCGTGCCTGAAATAATGGCCGGAGGGGCATCTGGGATCTTCCTCCACCATTAAAGCTGGAAAGTCGCCATATGACCTTAATATGTGTCGGTGTGACTTAAAACCCAACGCAAAAAAAAAACAAAAAAAACCATGAAACATCCCAAAAATTCGGCAACTGATTTTTAAACAAGCTCCCACTATACATGCATGTATTGAACCGCCATAAATGTAATTCTTACTAAATTTATGTGAGAAGCTATTGCTGTATTGTACTATCCTTCTGACAATGAACTGTAAATTATGTCACTGCCTTTATCTTATAAAACTTACCAATTATAGCATCCACAATTTGTTTGTTCAGAGCAGGGTACTGGCTAAGTTGTGAGTTGGTCAGGCTGCTGTTTGCCAGTTCTTCTTTTGAAAAGAAAGCAGTAAGAAGGTATCTTGCAACTCTCTTGCCATCCTGAACTTCTTTGCCTCCACTGCCCTTGGCTCTGGGGGACACACATGGTGCTGCCTTATTAAGTGCAGTGTGGAACTGGTCCATGTGTAGGAACACACCCATTCCTTGAACCAGTTCTTTCATCTGTATAATTGAAAACAGTAAATTAAGACAAAAAGAATCTGTATGGCAGTTATCATTTTCACTTATAAAACTTCCTATATACAATAAGCAATTCTAGTACATTAAATACATCTTTATGATACAACAATCCTAAAACTAGGTCAATGAACTGCATATTTACTGGTTCTGAAAAGAATGCTGAACTGTTCAATTATTTCAAACATATCAAGGGCACTATTACATATGTCAATTTCTGAGAAACATTTTTAATGTCATTTTCTAGCTGATGATTATAAAATTGCATTTTAAATGATACAAGACTTTACACATACTGCAAAGGGCTAGAAAATGAGTATTTTTACTCAATACAACCATTACTCGTCCTAGAAGTATTTTTGGCTATTGGGCAATACAGGTGTTATTACAACAAGGTTCAAATTATAATTATTTTGGAAAATAAATAGGACAGGATTAATGTCACTTAGCAAAGAATGCTGTTACAGTCAAGTGTTGTTACACTTTATATATATAACAATATTTCAGCTACAAAATGGGGCAGTTAATCTAACCAGTATTCCATGATTCTGTACCGGTACTGCCATCTCCACATGGATAAGGGGTGGAGAAGGAATTATTTCATACAACTAAGTCTATCAAAACTTCACGGAGAACATACACCTTACCTAGGGTCCTAACTTGGTCAATAGATTTGCATTCTCCATATTAAGCTAAGTGTCTTGAAATGTCTATATAAAACATGCATAAGATATGAACTATTATCAATGAATGTTTACTTACTCCATTTGCTGCAGCATATTCTGGATCATGAACACCTGCTTTTGGCCTAGAGTATTGGTCAGAAGTTGTTACGCTTTGTGACAATCCTATAAAAAAACAACAATACATTTAAATGAATAAATACCAAGATAATCAGTTTCAGTCTCAAATAAAAGACTGTTCTTTTTTTTGGGGGGTAGGGTTGGGTGGGGGATTGTGGTGAGTCTCTTCAGAGGGTAAAATAGAAGGAATACTGGACCGAAATGAACATTTTTTTTAAGATAACTAGGTTATGTAACAGAAGAAATAGTGCTTAAAATGCACATCAATCATGTGTTTTAATGCTAAAATGTTTATATGAACTGCGAAATGTAGCTGGAACATGTAATTTTTTGCCTACATTTAATAAAATCTGTAGAAAGATCCCCAAGAAGGGCAGAATTCAACCAAGCATGAATAATAGCAGACTGGGTTTAACAGTCTGTTCAGGAGTGGTATGGCTTTAACTTTTTTCCATGTGAAAATGTTTTAAACATGAATTTCTACCGATGAACAAATTATGTGATTCATTAAAACACTCACTCTTCTTCAAATCATCTAGTTGCCTCTTCAGTTCATGGTTTTCCGTTCTGAGTAATTCGCAGCTAGCACAATCCTGGGCAGGTCTCTTCTTCTGAAACAAGGAGGGAGATACTGGTTTTAGCATTGTTATGCTTTGTCCTGTTTCTTTGATTGGTGATGGCTCAGGTGATGAAAGAGGTGAAGCTGAGGTGGTGGGGCTTGTATAGTAAGATCTCGGCTGCTTTTGAGCTGTGGTCTGGTATCCTTTCCTGTTCACTTGTGGTGCAGTGAAAGACAAAGATCTCGGAACAGTTTTGGTTCGTGGAGATCTTCTTGGGCTGCAGGTTGATGTAGAAGTTGGGCTTGGATAAGACCAACTAGTTGATGGAAATTCAGGTACGGTACTCAATTTTTCCTCAAGACTTGCGATGACCTTCTCTTTTTTTTTCCTTAGGGTTTCTTCTCTTAAAAGTTTCTCTTCCTTTGCTTCAAGAATTTTCTGCCGTTTTTCATTCAATGCCTCTTTCTCCATCTCCGAGGCCCTAATTTTCAGATTATCTATTGTACAAGAAAGAAAAAACTTATGAAGTTTTCATTCAAAATATATATATATGTACATGTATTACAGTTTACTGCAATGAACCCACAGTGCAAGAAAGAGTTCCATTATTTTACATTTACTCATCTAAATATGAAGTATAACACAGCAACTGAAAGAATTAAGTAGCATTTTACAATTAAGGTCTTGTGGTATACATGTAGGTTAATGTTAAATTTTATTCTAAAGTGACTATTAAAGGGCCATAATTCAGTGAAACATCCTTTGGAGTGGAACAAGATGACAATATACAGAAGTAGACTTTATACTGATTACTTCTGTGAAGTTTCATTAAAATTGGACCAGAGGTATTGGAGATGAAGATATTGCGCACTGACAAGTGGGATAAATAATAATCACTGGATACTGTCACTATACTGCGAAATGTTTGTGCGATATTTTTATGTTTCTCAAAATTAATGTAATTAAATTATGTCACACTGTTTTATTAAGTTTCACGTTCTTTATTTGAAAGTTATAATCATAAATCAGTATTAAATTCAACAGGAAAAAGCAGCATTCAGACAAAACCAACAAAAGTTTAGACTTGTACCCAAATAATTAAATGTTCTTGCAGTTAGCACATGTATTTGAAGTACAAACCTGCTTTCTCTGTGCTGGGTCGTTCTGGACATTTCTTTGTTTGTTTTCCATTTTCTGCCTCTTCTGAAATAAATGAAATAAAGCTACTCATGAGGTTTGAAAATTACTTCACCCAAGCATGTTAAAAAGAAACTAGATTGCGTCTGATGGACGCGCGTGTCCCCACCTGGCCTATTTGTCAGAAATCTTAACCAAATAAGTAACACTTTAACTGCTTGTATAATGAATACTTAAGTAGTAATTGTCTTATATAGTGAAACTTGCACATATTTAGTGAAAAGTTGCGTTTACATGATTTCATATACATTATATAGGGAAAAACAACAAAGGGCCATAACTCTGGTAAAAAGGGCGACAATCAAAAATCCAAGCTTCATGCACATACCCCAGTCCTGGTTGTTAATCTGCAGAAGTTTGAAGAAAATCCGCCTTATTGTTTAGGAGGAGTTGCGTTCACAAACCGGACAGACGGACGGACGGACGGACAAGAGCAACTCTTAGTGTCCCCCCACTTTGTGGTGGGGACACAATGAAACAATTAAATATACATATACATGACTGACTCATTCCTGTTACATTTTTAAGGAAAAACAAATACTCAAGTGAGAGTGATTACTTTAAGAATAGCAAGAGCAATAGCAGTATCATATATTTTACATAAAGCTGATATTCTTTTTTTCTTTGGTATTCAGAGACTCAATATTACAGTCATATCAAGCATAAAATTTAAGATTTCTGAAACTGTCCATCATTACTGCAGCTTATTGAAGCTGAAGATAGCGATATTAGCATATACAGCAGTTGATGACAGGTGTGAAACTGATTTTTCTATCGAAGCATAGCAACCATTGCTAACCTGACTAGGGACTGCGTAGTGCATGCTGTAAAAGTGGAACATGCATCATACTCTCGATTCTGTATGAATGAGTAAAGGAGTTTACAATTAGAACGAAAAAAAAAAAAAAAACACTTACCAATTTCTAGTGCAGACAGAATTTTCTGATTACATCTTGATATAATTCGATCCATTTCCAGTGTCAAGTCTTTCTTGTTGTCTGTAAAATTTAAAACAGCACTTAAACATAAGCTCCGTTGACACAGGGGCATAATACGCCCGAGCATGTTTTTAGAAGCAGGTTTCATTCATTAACTGGTGCAGATGTTACACAATGGAAAATACAGCATTTACAGCAGTAAGCAAGAAGCAGATTAGCTTTTTTTTCGCATATGACCTTTTTAATAACCGCAACAAATGACATCTAGTACTGGTCCGGACAAAGCTGATTTTGGACAATTTTTTCGCATTTGACCTTGAAGTTTGACCTTGACCTTAAACATAGCCACATGGTTGTTGCGCATGACACACGTCTCACGATGGTTAACATTTGTGCCAAGTTATTTAAAATTCCCTCATAAAATGACAGAGTTACGGTCCGGACAAGTTAAAATTGGTCAATTTTTCGCATTTGACCTTAAGTTTGACCTTGACCTTAAACATAGCCACATGGTTGTTACGCATGACACACGTCTCACGATGGTTAACATTTGTGCCAAGTTATTTAAAATTCCCTCATCAAATGACAGAGTTACAGTCCGGACAAGGCTAATTTTGGTCAATTTTTCGCATTTGAGCTTGAAGTTTGACCTTGATCAAAACAGTATTTCCTGAGAAAACCACACCCCTTAGACATTTGATTAGCGATGAAAAATCATACCCGTAAAAGATGAAAGCTTCGGACATAATCACCGAACCTATGTAACTTCGGGCATTAATAACACAAAAAAGCTTATTGATAGCCTTTTCAAATATGTTGAGGTATAAATTTTGAATTCCAGTGATTTTTAGCCAAAATAAAATAAAGAATAAGCATAAAGAAAAGCTAAATTTGCTTAATCACGGATAATAAAGTCCTAAACTTCAAGGACACGGATGAGGCGTTAGCTGAGAGTGATTGGTCAGTTTGTCATGCCAATACCGAGAATATCTAATTATCAAGCTCCTTCCAAGAGGGCTCACCCTTCCATTTCCCAATTTAGCCATTTGCTAAAATTTTATAGACATGGCTACATATAATTGGCTCAATTTATCTTTATGCAGGGGTGTAGAAATGATTTCATGTAGTCTGTTTAACTTCAAAAATAGGCGATCAATTTGAGGTTCTCTTTTAAGTAAAACAGAAGAAAAAATGATAAAAAGTAGCTGCTTGAATGTGCAAATACCAGGTTGATTTTTCCGGGTATCAGGTCAAAACACCCCCCAGTCAAAACGTCCCCTAGTCAAAACACCCCTGGTTTGGTTAAAACACCCCCAATTGTACTTGAAATTTGGTCGAAACACCCCCTCCTTTAAATTGAAGAACACCCCCAACTTATTTTTATTCAAAACTCATTATCTGAAATTGTAATTATAAATAAACTGATTATTACTGAATACTGATAAATAATTGGCAGTGGCTATTCGTACGGACCACAGGCTATTTGCACGTGAGTCCCGTACGAATAGCCAATCCACTAAGGGTAGACTATTCGTACGGGAGTATTCGGTAAATTAACTGGAATACAGTATTGAATTGCTTACCTTACATCATTATATCGTTCATTCACAAAGATTTTTTACTAACTTATATTCGTCGGCAATTATGAATCGTATTGTTAAGTGTACTGCTTAAAATGTGTCATTATCGTCGCCGATCTTTCTAAATTACGGATGTCTATGAGCCGCGGATTTTAATTAATAAAATAATATATGATAAAAAGTCCGCAATAGTTATGTTGGAATGTCTATTTTCTATATATATCAAAGACCTGGACTTATATCTATCTATTTTTTTTTTTTAATTTGGTAATCTGATATCTTTCTGTATCTTGCATTATCCTCCAAAAACCTAGAATGACTAATCTCTTCTGGGGGACTAGCCCATATGGATTATCATATGAGGCAAAATGATATATATATGGACATATCACAATAATTATAAGCACTAGAATGCAGCTACAAGTCAATCAGTTTATATTTATGATGATGTACAAACTAAACTTTTTGTTTAAAAAATAGAAAATTTAGTAATCTTTAAGATTATTTATTCTTGTCGTCTTTGTAAATCCATCTCTTCGAAGTTAAGGTAATACAATATGACAATAATAATTAGTTATTCCATAAAAGAGTGGTTGAAATGTAATAATATTAATGAGTTTATTGTTTGTAAAATATTTTAAAATGTCTAAACATATTGCTACAATGCTGTTATGTATTAGCTATACTTTTCTTTCTGTCTATGAACATGTGGGTGGGGGTGTTTTGACAAGGTTTTTTCACAAAGGGGGTGTTTTGACTTGAAAAGGTGGGTGTTTTAACCAAAAAGGGGGTGTTTTGACTAGGGGACGTTTTGACTGGGGGTGTTTTGACTGTAAACCTTTTTCCGCCTCATTTCTACGCTTGTTTATGGCTTTTCACAAAATTTTCTGTAGTCACTGAAAATTACGGTCATTTGTCTACAAATAATTTTCAGCCAGTGTGAGCCCTGCTTCAAAGAAACGATGATAAATTTAAAAAAAAAAAGGATTTGGCCTGTGCTTACCTCCTTTCTTCATGATCTTCGCCGGATAGGTTTTTTTCTGAAATTTTGCTTGCACTCGTTCACCACATTCGTAATTTTCAAATTCTCGCCGCGGCTGTTGAACGTCAGATGCCTTTATCACACTGTACGAACCCTTAAGAACCCATAAAACTAACAGAAACATTTTTTCAAATGCAAGATTCACGCTTAAGAACTGATACAGACAATTGTGTTTACACAGAGTAATAGCGCGCTTTTTTGCGGATTCGACCAATCAGCTTTGATAACTCTTGGAGGATGCTGGATCGTTCTTGGATCGGACCAATCAAGGTCGGACTTGATTCAAACTACTCCGGAGTTGATGGAGTACTCCGAATGGCGTGCTGAATCAAGCGCATACACAGTTTGACCGGAGTACTCTGATTTTCGTTGAATCTAGCGGTGCTGAAGTAGTAACACCAAAGATGGCAGCGTCGATGTATGTAGCGATAGATTTTTTGCTTGAAACAAGCAGCAGTTCAGAGGATGAAGCTGAAAACGATATAAACGGATTGGCACTACTTGCTTTATCAGCGTAATTACGTAATCATTGCAAAATTCTATTTGAACTCCGTAAATAACCTACATATACTACAAAAAGTCCAATAAAAAGTGACGTCCATAGGGTATCGGGTGGTTTCGCGCTAATAACATATTCAGCCCCCGTTTGTTTGTCCCCTGTTTTTTTTGCACGTATTTGTAAATTTCTACATGTTTTAATTATATAACAATATTGTAAAAAATATATAATTTGGCTCAGGATTTCCTCACAAACACGTAGGAATGTAATCGATTCAATAAACAATTTCTATTTGATATCGATTCCCGTTTTGAAATATCGTATATCGAATCACTGTTCACATGTGACAGTTACCATCCAAAATCCTCACCAAACTGAACCGGAATCTGGCACTATCTTTAGTCTTTTGTGCTGACTAATGTTTCAGTATCTATGCAATAAACAGTTACAGGCTTATTGTTTGCTGCTTTTCTGTCTTGCATCTAAATCAGTTATTTAAGAACTAAGTGGGATTTTAGCAAATATTTGCATTGTAACTAAAGTCAAGATGTAAGTAAGCTGTGTGAAATGATTTGTGATCAGGGACTGTTACATTGTATGCACGTGGATCGATATATCGCTGTATCTTTTTTATTTTCCAAATTGATATATCGATACAAAATATCTAATCAATGACATCACTACAAACACGTTCTCCTTTCTGTTTTGATACAATGTTTTTTCTTTTATTTTACAGATCAAGAGAAGATAAGGTTCAAGTGGAAGGTTATGTGGATGAAGTAGTTCCCCGCTACAATATGGATGATTTTAAAATGTTTTTCAGAATGTCCAGGCCTACTTTTGAAGTGATAGCAAGACAAGTTGGGACATTTCTGCCAGAGTATCAGAGAGTTCGTTCTTCTGGTCGGACTCCAATTACAGTTGAAACTCATTTAATGATATATCTCTGGTATGTTGGGAGTCTAGAGCCATTGTGTCGAATTGCAGATCGGTTCAATGTAACCCAATTTTCTGTACTCAACATTCGAAAAAGAATGTGTAAAGTATTTCTTGAACATTTGAAGTCAAAGTATATTGTTTGGCCCAAGGGACAGGAGCGACTACATGTGGTTAATGCTTTTCAAGAGAAGAAAGACTTTCCTGGTATTTCTGGCGCCATTGATAGCACAGTATTCAAATCAAACCTCCTAAAGAGCACCCTCAAACATATGTGAACCGAAAAGGTTACCATTCGATAAACCTTCAGTGTGTTTGTCGCGAGGACATGAGATACATTCACTGTTTTGCAGGATGGCCTGGCAGTTGCCATGATTCTCGGGTTTTAAAAAACTCAGACCTATGGCAGACTGGACAACAGCTATGCAACGAAGGCCATCATCTGATAGGAGATGGTGGATTTCCCCTTAAAATGTGGCTTATGACCCCATTTCGTGACAATGGTCATTTAACACGTGAGCAACGGCATTATAATTACTGCCTGTCAGCAACACGTCAGGTCATCAAACGGTCCTTTTCACTTCTCAAAGGACGTTTCAGACGACTCCAGTACTTAGATGTTTACAAGGTTGAGGTGGGTGTTCAGCTGTGCATTTCTTGCTGTATTCTGCACAATATATGTATTCTGGAATCCGACGTTCTGGACGAGTTCTTCAATGAAGACCGAGTTCAGCCACCACAAAATCCACAAGCAGCTCAAAATAACAATGATGCAGCCGCCATAAATAAACGAAACAGAATATGTCAACTGCTTCCGTAACTAACTCTGGATATTTGTTCGAAACTGCATTTATAACAACTGTGTTAGTGAGACAGGACAACAGCATTTATTAGTTGCTAAATGATTTGTACAGACATTCAGATTTTATGAGATACCAGCACAGATATACCACTATTTTAAATGTCTAATTGCCATGTTCTGTGAAATGTTTGGTTTCTCTTATGATGGCAATAATAAAGTCTGTACATGTATTTGCACTTGATAGTTTGTTTGAGTATGTAAGTTTCAGGAGGATTCATCAAAAGAACTAAGATCTTTTGTACCCAGTTTGGTGAACATCCTGAAGGAAATGGAGGTGAAAGACTGCACACCAGCCTGTCAGATTTAAATCATATCCACAAACCCTCTACCCTATGTGGAAGGTAGGTCCAGTACACAAGTCACACAAGACCAAAAGTGACAATTTTTGTCATTTCACCGGGCCATAACTCCAGGACCCACGGTCTAATGGGGCTGGTTTTCGAAAGCGACCGAGATCACTGGTAGGCAACTGTGTTAAAACGTGGAGCAGCTCCGACTGATACCATGTAGTTGTCAATCCGGCTGACCAATGTGTTAACAAGGCTCTCCTGGCTGATTGGTCAGACAGATTAACATTTTTCTGTTAGACTAAACTACATGATATCAGTCAGAGCTGCTCCATGTTAAAACACTGTTGCATACTAGTGGAGATCTAATGGAGAAAGTTACACCCAAGTTGCATCCAGCGCAAGCAACCTTGCTGGTTCGCAATATATACTAGGTCAAATGGGTTTGACTGGATATTTTGACCGCCTCCGTGGTCTAGTGGTCTGAATCGCTGACTTGAAAAATCTCTGTAACCTCTCACTGATTCGAGGGTGTGGGTTCGAGCAACTTCAGACAGATCCTGAATATCTATGTAAATATACTAGGACATAAACGCATATGACGAACATTCTGAACAAATTTGTAAATTTTAATTCAGATATTTTCTGTTAAAACATTAAAATAATAAAATAAACTATAATAAAACAAGTAACAAGAGGGCCAAGATGGCCCTGGATCGCTCACCTGAATTCAATAGCCTTTAACAGAACAATGCAAAATTTTCACAAAATTACGGAATCTGGTTAGTGCCAGATTAAATGTTTTGTGCCACCCTTTCATGTTGACACACAATACGACATGCGATAATTTGAAAAGACACTTGATACGATAATGCAACATGATATACAATACAACACACGGCACAATGTGATATTCTACTGTGATATTTCGTGCAAGCAGTAATGCGACATCCAAGTTCTTCATTGTCTTGTGTCGCGTCGCATTGTCGAATGTTATTGCATGTCTTATAGAATGTCAAATTCTTGTATGTTGTTCGGTTTGTTGCAGCGTGTGTCGACCTCAAAGAGCGACAGACGTCATTCAATCTGGCACTTAGCAGATTCCATACAAAATGCTTACCAGAGCATCAATGCAAACACATAATGAAGTATGAAAACATAGAGCAAGTATTTGTTAGAATTCGAAATTTGAATGCGCTTAAACAATTAAGTGACATCTGCATATATTAACGATTATTTGAAATGTGTCAAAATAAAGCATTTATCTTAATTCTAAGGTTTGCCCATGAAAATGTCTTTCACAACAATATACAGAATGAAATTTGTAAGTACTGACAGAATAGGAATGAAAAAAAAAAAAACATATTCAAATTATGCGAATTTCAAACATGTGTATTACTTTTTTCTTAAGGTTTTAATGCTGTCTGCACCAGGCTTCTGAATCGGGGTCTGATATATGTACCCCTGTTTCTAAACCTTTGAAATTAGAAGTTAAAACAGTTACAATCAAGCCTTATAAACACGTATCCATTTCTTAATAGAGCTTCTGCATATTGGACATGTTTTCAATTTTTCTGTACATCTTATACAACAAACAATATGCCCACAGTCCATAAAAACAGTACAGGCTAAATCTTCCCAGCAAACTTTGCACATATCTGAAAAAGGAGGAAAGAAAGAAATCATAGCAGTCATGATAGTCAACACTATCTAGAGTTATACGGCGAGCAAAGTCAAATGAGGGCAACAATTCAAAACTCAGGCAAGGTAGAGTTATGGTTGTTGTGAACTACACTCCTCCACAATGTCCTGTATCATTGTATACAGCTTAATGAACTCAATAGTTTTCCAGTTATGCTCCAAACAGGAAATTTGAGACTTACTGTGATGCTTTTTGTAGATGACGTTTTGGCGTAATTACTGCATTTTATGATGCATAAATCTATAAAAATGGGATCGTTGGTTAAAAAATAAATCGACTACCAAGCCCATTTATTTGCGCATACAGAAATCCCACCCTCTGGTAGGAATAAGTCCCAAAAACTCGACAGAGCCTCGTTTTGGACATATCTCAAAACTCATGTGGGATTTTCTTATCCGCAACATATTAATGTGGTAGATTCACTTGACCTTCAACAGTTTTCCAGGTATACTTACAGTACAAGAGTGTGACAGAAGGACAACATTGGATCCCATTCCCACTAAAAGTGGGAGAGACAAAAATCTATTCCTGACCAAAACAGACACAACATGATTTACCAGTTAATTATTATTTCTTTTCCATAATGGATAAGAACTGTTTGAATAGGTCAACTTTTTCTTCATGCCGTTTTTGTTTTCTTATCTCGTTTTCTTCTCGCCTCTTTTCATGTTCAACTGATTGGCTTTCTATAAAACTCAACACTTCGCACACTTGAGATTTTCTGGCTCTTTTAATACCTTTTTCCTCTGGGGGTGAATTTGGCTTCCTTTTCAAAGTTTCAACATTTTGTTCCAAGTTCGTCATCTTGTTGATCTTCATCTGCAGTAGAAGTAGTGGAAGCTGTGCTCTCAACAAATTTTGGGGTTATGTTTGGTTTGTCCTTATACAGTTCATCAAGCTCTTTTTCAAATATGTATGTTTTACGTTCACGGCCACTTTTGGCGTTTGCGTCCTTAACATTCTTGTAGGCCCTATATATTGTCTTCATACGTGATCGACACTGTTCTTGTGAAAATGCATAACCTTTCAGTCGGAGTTCATCCGCTATCTGTTCGAATGCCTTCTTTTTACTAAGGCGTCCGTTGTCAATTTTTGATTGTCGAACCTTGTACTCTTCTATAAGAAGGAGAGTTGCCTCCCTTGTCCAGGAAATAAGCTCTTCATCTTCCTTTTGCGCCAATATAATCGCCTCATCAGTAGAACTGGCAGTAAGACTTACTCCAGACGTGGGTTCCAAGTCAGCATTTGCCTCTGGAAAAAGAGAAAAAGTAGTGGTTACATACAGCGAACTGGGCAAGTAAAAATTTGAAAAACAACAGGGCCATGATGGCTCTACATCACTCACCAGAGTATCATTGCACTTAAAGAAAGGTAAAATGTAGAAAGCAGGCCAGTAGGTCAGTCAAGATTAAAGATAAAATCTGCACACAAAATTATCTAAATATGCCCTATTTCATTGCCTTAGCTACAAGAATTAGAAAGCAGGTCAGTAGGTCAAGTTCAGCCATGGTCGTGGTTATTTAACATGCATTCCAAGCTCAGCAATAGCATAGATATTGCATATTTACCAAACTTTTGGAAATATATCTCATAGCTTAATTTACCACATTATATAGTACGAGTATATCAGACAATAAATCTATATACATGTACATGTAGAAAGATTCCTATGTCAATCACCGACAATGGCATATCTATCATCGATGCACCTGTTATGTACGGAACCACCGACAACCCTTTGTTTCTCACGTTTACTCACGTAGAGTTTCAAATTAGAACGTCAATCGTTACAATTTGTTCGGAAAAATAACATATATCAATAATGCATTACCATTCATGACACACGGATGTCGAACGAAAACCTCCATGCTACAAAACCATCTTTTGCATGTTTCACATTCGAACATGGTTCTCCTCTCCGCCATTTTGAATCACGTGCTCACTCTAATCGCACCACCTCTTTCGCTGGTGCAAGAAGAGTTACTCCGCGCACCTGCTGAGCGCATACTCTAGTGCACTTGATTGAAAAATTCTGACAACCGAGTACTCCGCTGTGCGAATAAAGTCCGACCCAATTTACTCGATAGACTCACAGGAAGCAGTTGTAAGAACATGGCGTCTTAGAATTTTCAGGAACTTCCGGATAATTTCTAAATTTTCTATTTCCAACCAGGCATTGATTTAATAGTTCTGCAGTGACTCAGGTAATGTGTTAAGTTTATTTTGTTTGTTTCTTCCGAATTTTTAAGTAATTTATATTCATAAGACGGTGAAAACCCGAGAAATATGAATTTGCAGAATCGGAACTTGCCGATTATGAAACTTTATTAAAAGTAAAAAAAAAATGGATTATAACGGAAAGCGCCAGAATGTTTTAAATATTGCATGCAATTTTTTAAGCCAATGAATTTATATTGGATGATAACTATTAACAGGTGTCTGAACATAAAGCCAGTGAATTGTTTTTTAGAAGGAAGTGGCAACAGATGCAGGGCTCAATTGGTAGCCTGTGGGATACAGATACAGGCCCGCATTCATAGCCAGTAGGCTGCATATACGGGCCTGTATTGGTAGTCTATTCTACGCATTTTTGCTATGAATACGGCCTTATTTATATCTATGACTATGTTTGTTTATATTAAGTTGGGCAAACAAATGTCAAATTTGACAAATTTCAGAGGGCAACATTCTCCTTTAAATTGTTTAAAAAGGCGCAATTATATTTTGCTAATAGTAAAACAAACAATTACCTTATCTTTTTGTGAAAGAAGTGGCTACAGATACGGGATGTTTTGGTAGCCTGTGGACTACAGATACGGGCCCGTATCATAGCAATTTGGCTGGAAATACGGCTGTTATATTTTATGTAAATTAATTTACGTTAAAGAAACGTAAAAAAAACACTACATGTACCAGTCAATAAGTTAAATATTCTTTTTTTAATTGATTTTGTTTTCCTTGTCTGCTAAAAATCTCATTTATATACATGTACAAACATTTGATGTTCAAGATTTGGGAAGAATCATGAAAGTGATCCAGTGAAATCCTTTGAAAGTAATGATTTTAGAAGCGTGGTAAGAGAAAATATATTGTGATACACCCGTATGCAGTTACTGTTACACTCAACTTTTTTTTAGGTTCAGTAATATGGCAGAGAACAATGCCAATATTCCAGGAAAAAGAAAGAGAAGGGGACCATATAATAAATCAAAACATTTAGAAAATGTCAAAGAACCTAGATGTACAACTTGGTTCAAAAAGAAAAGACTAAGCAGCAGCTCCATGCCTACAAGTCTTGTTGATGAAGACGTACACTTAATTACCCACCAAGATTTAAATGATACAACATTAGGTAAAATTTCTTGACGTTTACAAACTACATGAACAATTTTGAATCCATGTTATGGTATCAGGAAAAGATTTTGCTAAAATGTAAACTTTTATTAAGTTATAGAACTTTCTTTGAGGAACTAGTATAATTTATATGTTTTTTGCTTGTAATACAAAAAATAAAAGGAGCTGAGAAAATGCCACTCAAACGATATGAAACAGTTACATATTTCTGACTTACTATATCAATTTTCCTAGGATTTGTTTTGTTTTTGTGGTTTAATGCCCTTTTCGACAGTATTTCAGTCATATGGGCAGGTAGTTTCCTAACCATCTTTCCTGGGAAGAACCAGTACAAGACCCCTCTCCTCTGCGCCAAACTACCAAGGCATTTTACTAGGAAAATTACACATAATGTGTATTATAATTATGCTAATAATGGCGAATGTACACTGCACTTTTGGTAGAACAGACACCAGACAGCGTTTAAGACCGAAACCAGTGTTGGCGCTGTTGGTTGCCATTGTCGTCGAATGCAATGAAAAAGTATATTTGGTGATAAATTACCCTATGGTTGAAAATAATCATAGCTTAAAAGTGGCTTTTAAACAATTACTTCATTCTCCATGTTTTCCTAAAATTAATCATTTATGTTTTTGTTTTTTTTTCAAACAGCATCAGCTGAATGTCAAGGAGCTGATAATATTACAGTAGCTTCCAGTGATGCTACCGGGAATGTTGATGAGGAGTTTTTTACAGAGAGTACTGCAAGTGGTAATGTGTATTCCCATTTTGCTGATGATGAAGAGGATTCAGAATCAGAAGAGGAAGAAAGTGAAGGTATTTAAGGTATTTTCAGCATTTAAAACTCAGTTACTTAGGGAGGTAATTTTACGCACAAAAAGTTTGGTTTGTCGTAAAAAATTTTCGTTGGACTGGAAGAAATTTTTACAACTAGCTATGAAGATGTGAGAGAAGAGGCCAGCTGAGATGAGCACCAATAAATTTTTTAATGTATTGGTATAGCACAATAAGGGATTGAACTCATATTGTCCTGCACAAATAGTACAAATACTGCTTTCTGTTGTTAACATATGTTTATGTATTTTATATATTTATTTTCAATAAAGATTTTTTTTTACAAATAAATCAATTTTTTTTTCAGATCCAAGGAATGCTTCCAAAGATGTACCATTATATAGTGGTTCAAGAATATCTGTTCTGGAGAGTATGGTTCTGATAATTACATTTGTAATGAGACATCAGCTGACAAGAGAAGCTACGAAAGATTTGTTAAGCCTTTTGGAATTACACTGCTTGACACCAAACTTATGTCGGAGCACTATGCACATGTTTTACAATTTCTTTAGTGAATTGACTTCACCTGTGCAAAAACATTATTTCTGTGACTTTTGTAAGGAGTACTCTGGCATTATAAGTAGGGAAGAGTGCACATTCTGTGGCAAAAAGAAAGAAAAATACTTCATGTACATTCCAATTGCTGGTCAGTTACAGTCTATTCTTTCAGGTAAAATATATTTTTCCTTACATTCTTTCTTTCTTTTTCATCGATTTTTGTTTAAAAATAGGATCAAAAAGTTTTGGTTAACAAGAAGCCTAAAAACATACAAAATATGTCATAGAAAAGGGAGTTTATTTATTTGCTTATGTCAGCCAGTGTGTAGACCACTTAGCGTCTTTGTAGTAATTTGAGAACTTTAGCCTACTGTGTCCATTATGGTAATTGGTCAAATATTTCAGATGATTACTTATGGAGAGCTGTAAGGCCTTATTGTTTATGACTTGTAAGGTCCAAAGTCAGGGATTCACAACAGTGACACTAAGCTGACTGAAAACAGTTTCCTTGCAATATCTGCTATACTTGAGAATGCTAGAAAGTTCTGGTATCATAAATTGCTGGTATGATACAGTGTAGATAATAGTATTGTACTTGTCTAAAAAAATAGGAATTATTACTTTGAATTAAGACCAGTGTTTTGCTAGCATTTATAACTTCCTTTTTTGTAATATTTCAAGTTCTATCAGAAATCTGACTAGTGTAATTCTGTTTCATAAATAATTTCTAAAAAAAACTATGATATTACAGGTTTATCGGAAAAAGAAGTTAACTACAGGGAAAACAGGGAGAAGATGACAGGAAGTAACATTGATGATGTTTTTGATGGTGACTTATACAAAAGTCACTTCAACGGATCTCACTTCATAGGCACACAGCAAAGAAATATGTCCAAGGAATTACATATTTCATTACAGCTGAACACAGATGGTGTTTCTATATTTAGGTCATCATCTTACAGCGTGTGGCCACTTTATCTCATCATAAATGAGTTGCACCCTAAACAAAGGTATGTTGGTAAAAAAGATATTCTCACTTATCAAATAAACAGTAATTTCTATTTGCTTTAATCTTAAGTTTCAAACCTGGAGAAAACTAGTGTTTTTATTTCGTGCTTTAGGTGAATTACTGAAATATAACGGTGAAATTATGTTCTGAAAATTTCACTAGTGAAAATAATAAAAACGTATAATTTTACTCTTCCGGTCGACTTGTTCCCCATCATAATATTAGCCATGCTATATCTCTGTCTTCATGGAAACAAACAATTATCCTCTATTTCTGAACACATTATAATACATGAAATTAATGCTTTGTTTCTTGCTCTGCATAATCTTTTTCGATTGGAATATTTACTGAAATTTTTCACAATCTTTTAACAGGTTTAACAGTCGCAATAGAATTTTTGCTGGACTATGGTTTGGGGGTGTGAAACCATTGATGAATGTTTTCCTGCTACCACTTATTGAAGAGCTGAAAACGCTGTATGAAAAAGGTAAGGTACAATTTTTATGCCATCAGGCTTGTTGTGGTCACTCTGGCTTGCCTTTTCCAGTGTCTATCTGACCACATGTTCATGGTTAAACCAGGGCTCACCCTGCCATTAGCCAATTTAGCCATTTGCTAAAATTTTACAGATTTGGCTACAAATTTTTTAAATTGGCTATAATAATTTAGCTTAATTTATGCTATTTTACAAAATTTTCTGTAAAATCGTCAAAAATTAAGCTAATTTGGCTAAAAACAAATTTCAGCCAGTGTGAGCCCTGTGGTTATTACACAATGGGTAAATGTAAATCTGTACATTTTATTTTTTCTGTGGCTAAATGCTCTTATGTTAGGAAAAAAACACCCAGTAGGGAGAAATAAAAACAAGCCACTTACAAATCTTTTTATCAATTCATCGTTAGGCGTGTAACTCTACAATGCTGAATTTATAGGATAAAAATGAAATTTAAAAAATACATCTCAATGAATGGGCATGCAGAACTCAAGAATCATGACTTTGCTTATACAAACAGGAACTATAATTTTTGTTGGAATATGTTTCAAGTCATTCTTTCTTTTACTTTTTTATTCAGTCTGGAAACCATTTATACTGACATAAGGATCATTTAGCAAGTCTGTTTTGAAGAGCATCAGATAGCATCCACGATTCCACTGATGTTTTTACATTCTTTTGAAAATTATTGAAATTTGCAACCTGGTAAATGTTTTTTATAAAATAATATAAATCTAAGTAAGTATGTGTGCTGTCTTGAGAAACAATATAAACCGATTTTTTTTTTTTGTGCAGGGGTATCAGTGATACTGAACAGAAAGAAAACTCTCCTTCGTGCAGTATTATTAAATGTGGTATGTGATGCTCCTGCAAGATGTCTGGTTCAAAACTTTGTACAGTTTAATGGATTTTATGGTTGTGGATGTTGTATCACAAAGGGACTGTCAGTAAAAACAAGTGCCAAAGGATCCATGTTGTCATACCCGTACGAGTATACAGAAGATCCATCTGAATGTGGACATTCCCCTCTCCGCACACATTCAGAAACTGTGAGACATTCCATGGATGCAGAAGTGACTGGTAAATCACAATATGGTGTGAAGGGTCATACTATCCTGACAAACTTAGGCTACTTTGATATTATCAGAGGTGTTACTGTTGATTATATGCACTGTGTATTGCTTGGTGTTCAGAAAATGCTGCTGACCTTATGGACTGATACTACCAATAAATCAGAAAAGTTTTATATTGGTGGTTTCATACCCGTTTTGGATGACCGCATGAAGGCACTAACAACACCTAACCTGATTAACAGGTCCCCAAGATGTATTGCTGACTTGAAACATTGGAAAGCAACAGAGTTCAGGTCATTTCTCCTGTTTCATTCTGTATGTTGTTTACAAGGAATCCTATCTGAAGAATATTATCTACATTACATGCTATTTGTGGAGGGAATATATCTACTGCTTCAGTCATCTATATCCAGATCAGATATTTCAAGAGCTAGAGTGCTTCTTCAAAAATTCTGTGCACAAATTGATTACTTGTATGCACCACGTTATGAAACATACAACGTACATTGTTTACTGCACCTTACAGAAAAAGTTGAAGAGCTTGGGCCACTATGGTCTCAGTCTTGTTTCTTTTTTGAAGACTTAAATGGGGATTTACGCTCTTTGTTTCATGGAACAACAAAAATAGAACTTCAGATAGCATCAGCTGTCACTATACACCAACAGCTACCAAAATTGGTGAAAACCATCCCAAAAGGCTCAGAGATTGACCAGCTGTACCAGCGTTTGACTAATCATCAGAAGTACAAAAACCGAGAATATATCAGTACTCATTCATTAGCTGTTGGAAGGCAAATTAACTGTCAGCTTTTGCCTGAAACTAGGCAACAAATTGAAGGTCTTTTGGGGCCAGTTAACAATGTATACAAATTCTATAGGTTACTTAATCATGGAATTATGTTTCATTCAAAAATGTACATGTCTGTAACAAAAAGAAATAGTTACACAGTTGAATATGTGCTTGATAATGTTTCCTACTTTGGAAAAATATTGTACTACTTAAAGGTAGATACATTATCTTCATGTACTAAGTTTTTGGCTGTTATTAAGCGATTACAGAAAGTAGAATGTGACATAAAGCTACCTTGTCATTTTTTCAAAGTGAGAGAGTCAGATGAAACAGACACTGCAGATGTACAGAATATTGTAGATATGTGCTATTTTGCATGTTTAAGTAATTCAGACACATGTTTTATTGGAAAGATTCCAATATTCAGTGAAAGTGACTAAGAAAATGTTGGCAAGATAGATGGATTCACTAGCCCTAGTAGGGAGAGAGGGCTATCTGAAGTTAAATTCAAGTCTGAATGCATGTTGAGTTACATGAAAGAAGAGCTATTACTTTTGAAATTTAATCTAACTTTTTTTACCTCTATTACAATGTATTATGAATTAACGCTATGCTGGAAAAATAAGAATAATTACTCTCCTTTTATTGTGTACAAAAATCCATATGGCTAATGTTAAAATTTTGCAAGTAATACTAGCATTTTTAATAGGAAAGATCAAGTTTGCAAACAGTACGTCATATTTTCTTTTGATAAGATTCTAGCTGGGTCAGTAGATCCTGTCAGTAATCCATATTTGAGATTTTTTTTCAGTGGGTCATATATTCTTTATATATAAATATTTTGAAAAGATTTACATGTATATAGCATTGGAAGGATGTTAAACAATTTGTAAGTTTAAATATATTTTACTTAAATTTAAACAATATGAACCAGCTTGCATACTGACAAATAATTACATGTCACTAAAATGATTACTCATTTTGAAATGAAAATACAAATTTTAAATATTATAGAAATAAGATATAAAATATGTGCAAAAACATTACTTGTTGTACTGGCTATATTTTTGGTAGTCTCTTTTTTTAGAACTTACTGTCTGATTGGTTTTAATGTCTGAATGAATACTGTCAGTAAATTAAAATTATTTATTAAATAAAAAAATGTTTTTTTTTACCTTATCAAACACTTTAGACAGAAAGAGTCAGACACAGTCTTATATCAAAATGTTTACAAGTCTCATAAGTACAAATGAAGTCCCTCTGACATTCTTTCTATGTTTTTGAGGTACCATTGGAGTTCCTCTAAATAAAATATTGATAAAAAAAAGTTTAAGTCTTGAAAGTACAAATGAAGTCCCCCTGTAATGCATGTTTATTCTCCCAAAGTGTTTAAGGTATCATTGAAGTACACCTGCAATATTTGTTCTCTTAACAGTGTTTATGAGGCACCAACAAAGTCCCTAGTACTACAAAGGAAGTCCCTAATGCTTCAAGTGAAGCATGTGTGTACATAAAAAAATACTACTGAAGTCCCACAGGCTTCATTTGAAGCATGATTTGGAAGCATAATTAAAGTCCCTGGGACTTCCAATAAAGCAGGTCGGTTTTATTGGAAGTACATTTGAAGTACATTTGAGGTGTATTCTAAGCAGGGAGGCTAATCTGAAGCACATGCTTCTTTTGTGGCTGGGGTAATATACCGTCGCGTTACGGTATAGCACTATGAAAGGAAAAAAATCAATTTATAATGTGATTACCTGACTTATTTTTTGTCAGTTAGTCAGTTTTTTAAGCATTAGTCATAAATATGACAGAAAATTTATAATACAAGAAAACTTTTTTTTTGTCATCTGGAGCACAGCCCCTTTAAGTCCAAAGTCTACTACTGTAAATATGACAGTTTAACAAGTTCAGTCGCATAGTAGTAACAATACACCACTAAAGATTTTTCTTGTGAAAAAACAACAACAACATAATAACAAGTGTTTAACAATTAGGTCAACAACTGTGAAAAAAACAGTTTATCAGAAGGCGATCCACATGTTTTGACTTTAAACAGGCTCTCTGCCCACTAACAATATCCCCAGCAGTTGAGAAAACCCTTTCAGATGGGACACTAGTCCCTGGCACTGCCAAATATTTTTTTGCCAGAGAGGCAAGTAATGGTAAGGAAAGTTCATTTTCTTTCCACCACTGTAAGGGACTGTTATTCAGTGTTATGGAAGCTTTTTTCTATATACTGCCACCTCATCTCATCTGAAGCACGTTCAAAACTTGACCTTGGTGCTGTTTCACTGACAAAATAAAGTTATCATCAAATAAATCAGCTAGAGATTTCTTCTTTTTCTTTGGAGAAGAAGGTTTTGTATCTATTTCGGCTTTAGTTTTGGTGGATGATGTGAAAGCTTGATCTATGGAAGCTTGGTCTGTTAGACTCTCTGGTGCACTTGGCAATAGTGGAGATTCACTCAATTCACCTGGTTTTACTTTTACTTCCACCTTGAATATGTATAATTGTATTTTATCGATTAATGTTTAAGTCTCATACAAGCACTGGGTAAACTTTAAATGTTCATGTATATAATTGAATTATGTTTGCCATTAAAAAGCATACTGTTACTATTACTGTACATTATTTTTTGTCCTGTAAAATAGATATCAGTTATTTCATTTATAAATATTCTTATTACAGAATTTTTAGATACATACACATCTTGTTGAAATATTCTCTATTGAAGCTTCTTTCTCCAAAAGACCATATATTCTGTGTCTATCTGCCTCATCCAAAAATGGCTAAAGTTTAAATCTAGGATCTATTTTATGCAGCTGCGTTTAACTAAAGTATGTATCTTGGACATCTGGAGTATACCTTTATAAAGAAAAAGGATTTATAGATTATACTTATTGATTTATTCACAATTATATTTTTTTTCATTAAACACTTATGATTTATAATATCTTTTAAATGAAACTAATTGTATAATAATTAGCTAATAATAATTTAGATTAGAGATAAACTGTTAAAGAGTGTCAGAAAAGGTGGTAAAGAAATGCGTTATAAACACAGAGAAGATCAAGAAGAAAAAGGTGTCTTAACTGAGATTAACACTCAAAAGCTAGGAAAAACAAGAATCAACAAAGAACGAAAGGCAGAAACCAACATATCTTATCCAGAAAAACGTGTGACATTTGACTCTGATTCAGATAATGAATGCTAATCAGATGTTGAAGAAACAATGCTTGCTGGGAGAGAAATCAATCAAACTGATTATGTAGCAGTTGTCTATAATGATACCTGGTACCCACGTATTGTCAAAGTAAAAGTTTCTGAAGATAAGGTCATTGTCCTCTTCATGACTCCAGGTTCAAAACCAGGCCAGCAAGAGACGATATTCAAATTGTTGAGAAAGAGTTCATTCTTGTTTCTGGTTTTATCCCTGACTGTGTTAGTTCAGGAAGGCTGTGGAAAATTGACGGCTGAACATTAGTACAAGTGAACAGTATATACCAGAAATATGCAAAGCGTTATTTTTGAGAAAAAAGTTGGCTGAAAGTGTTCAAAGTTAATATTTGTTTTTATATAATGCAGATAGTTAACATGTAAATATAGCATTACTATTACAGTTGTTTAAACAAAATTAAATACATTTTAGCTTTGCTTTAGAAACTGTCTAGCGAAGTTGCGGGATTGAAAGTTTTAAATGTTTTATTTTGAACATTTTTTTTTATTATGAACATGTTTTGTATGTTTTTAATGTTACTGAATTTGATCTGTCATTAAATTTGAATAAAATGGTAACTTTGATCATGTTAACAGGGAAGTGTAAGAATGTCTGCAAGTATTTGAAAATTATTTTGAAAATGGAAAAATAAATAGCAACCTGACCTACTATTGTCAGATTTAATTCTACCTTTGTTATTCCCGACTATGTTTTGTTAACACCATTATAAAGAAGATAAAATGATCTGCCACTCTTCCAATGTTCATAAAGGTATCTTAATAATTAAAAAAGTTAAGACGGTTGTACATGTATGTTTTTCTTTTCGGTTCCGTCAACACGACTTGTTCGGATAACAGTTGTAGAGCGACAAATTTCAGGATTTCAACCATTTTTTCAAACTTTAAAATGTCATATTTTTTTTTTGTTTTTTAAGATATTTCTGAAAAAACTGTTCTGTCAAGCTGAAACTAAGATCTATCTAAAAGTGATAATCAGTTGTCCTCATTTGAACAATTGAAAATAAGCAGGGGCTGCTAAAAGTAATTGTCTAGTAGTCTGCCAGATTGATCTTCAAGTTGTTCACACTTGTGCTTAGAATGACATACTCTGGAAAAGCATTCCATGCATTCAAATCCTTCAAGAGAAGTTCGTAGTAGAAAGATTCCAACCGTTCATCTTTTCATTGGCAAGATGAAGATAAAAGTGCTATCCCCCCTCCTCGGACCATTTCCACTTGTCAACACGAAGGAAGAAAGCGGTTGCTCGTCTGATAACGAGACTCAGTCTATTAAGTATGCTGGGTGTGATAGTGATAGGAGCGTCTTACTCTTCACGGAACCCTAAGTTCACGAATTCAATGCCTGCTTACGAAATATCTCGAGTACGAAAAACAAAAACATTGTATTCAGTGTCTAATGCATTTTGTTTTAGTTGATTCGCAGAAAATGTCTTAAAAGAAAAAGTAAACAAGTAAAAGAAATGGATTATTAGACTTACTGGACATGATATATACGGCAAATTTATGTTAACTTTATTTGACCTTCAACGGTCTATTCCGCACCAGATTGCCCTTCCTAGGAAGTGCGTATGCACGCTTATAACAAGTGTGCGGAAGCGAAAATATCTGACTTTTGTGTAAGGGGAAGTAATCGATGCGGAGATTTTGCTCAAAACGTGAAATCTGTGATCCGTCCGTAAACAAGTTATCCGTCCATGCGTTCGTTAACTTCTTGGATGAATTTTGAATGTTAGTTCTTGTGGGTTTAAATCTACAATAGAAATTCCAGAATTACGGAAAAGAAAATTACAGTTCCTAAGCAATATACTTATGAAGTTTCAAGTTGATAACTCCTATCCTTTTTGAGTTATATTCCATGCAAAAATTAAGTATGATAAATCACAAAAGGCAAGATCTTCAGTATCATGCAAAAAGAGAGTTACTGTTCATATATACAGGGCTTCTCAACAAAAACACCTATCAATCTATGCGTTTCGACCTGATACCTCAATTACTTATTTTATTATGCTCAAGATAAAAATTAAGTAAGAAAAAATACAAAGGACAATAACCCCAAAATTAGGCAAAAGAGGGTTACGGTCCTTGGACACTGTTCATCTCCTCAATGAGATCTATCAACCCCTGGGTATTCAAGTAAATACCCTCCAATACTTGTTGAGTTATCCCCAAAACAAATAAAACCTGACTGCCAGATGGACAAGCTGATTCCAGTATGCCATGTAACAAATCCTTTACTGTAATGTCTGCATTTTATTTAGTCTGTCTTTTTCTTGATTTGATTATATTGTACACAGCAAACTTTATATTCTTCCATGGAAGTGCACTTGCCCTGAACATTTAAACAGTCTAGTTTTCCAGGAACCTTTTATAATCTTATATTTTTGCAAACTGTTGTTCAAGTGCCACCTTTTGGGCTGGTGTCCACACATGTTTACTGAAGTTTTAGCCCTTTTAACTGTCTTTTGTGAAATATCTGTCGATTGAATTAGCTTCCTCTTTTTTTCCTTTTGTTTACTCCTGATCTTCCCCATCACCATAACTGAAAATTAGTTGTTAATCTTCATAATCTTTTGTTAATGTGTTCTTTATATATATTGTGGTTGCTAATCGATAATATATAAGAATCTAAATTCTGTATACCAACATTATCTAGTTTAAATACCTGTATGCAGTTCTACAAGGAGAAAACATTTTATTAAGGAACATCAAAACAAAAAAGCATTCTAAAGGGTAACTGATAGTTTTTGTTTATTATTATGAGCAGCTTAAGGCAAACAACAGCCTTTACGTAATGGCGACACAGTCTGATTAGTTTAACTGTTAGCTGAACAAATCTAAAAACTGATGCTGACTGAACAGATAAGATGCAGGTAAGACTACCCTTTAGCTCTTTCTATTCTGGATCCATAATGGTCGCAATCTTTAAATGTTGTTTTTTCGTCGCTTTGTTGATGTGGTACATATAATACATAAGAGACCTTTATTCTTTTACAACAAAACAGTTTCTAAACAGTTTGTGTATGCTGGACAAAACTAAATGGTGAAGACAAATATCGCTAACTGGAACTAGGCAAACTTATTGTAGCAGCTTACCATAAATTTGATATCCTTCTCAGTTTTATAGGTAAAACAAAGGCTATATTAAAGGAAATAACATTATTGTTATCATCAGATGTATCATCCTCATCCTCAAAATCATCTCTGACTTCAGCCTTAACATCACTTGAAAAACAATATATAGATAGCATATAACTTCCCAAAATTCAAAACTGAATAACTTATGAATGTTTCTTCAGTTTCATAAAATGTCACTGGTCATTAATTAACTTGCCTTTCATTACGATTTACATTTTTTTTAATCATTGTCACAATATAATTGAATTTGAATATTTTCTACACATTAAAAATATATCCAGTTTAAAACAGATCAGAGATAAACTGCAAACTGTTTACATACATACTACAACTATATACATAGCGAATATGGTGTTTAATCTTACAACCGTAACCTAGCCCTCTATTAAAATTGTTCAAACGGTTCCGCTCCATTGAACAAAATGGCCACCAGAGCTAAAATAGATTTTCGTCAAAGTTTGGCTTCAAATGACATCTCCTCCAAAACCAATTGGCCATTTTAAATCAAATGTGACAGAAATGTTGCTTATAATGCCCTTTTCTAAAACTGCTCAAACCGTTCCGCTCCATAAGGTCTGCAAAAGCTGAAAATTGAAAAAAATAAAACAACATGTTATCCTGAACGGCTTGGTGATTTCCACCAAATTTCACAGAAAAGTTCCTTACATAGCCCTCTTTTAAAATAGCTAAAATGGTTCCGCTTCATTGAACAAAATGGCCACCAGAGCTAAAAATAGATTTTCGTCAATATTTGGCTTCAAATGACATCTCTTCCAAAACCACTTGGCCATTTAAATCAAATGTGACAGAAATGTTCTTTTTATTGCCCTTTCCTAAAACTAAAAATCGAAAAAAAATCAAACAACATCTCCTCTTAAATGGCTAAGTGAATTTCCACCAAATTTCACAGAAATGTTCCATACATAGCTCTCTCTATCAAAATTGCTAAAATTGGCTTCAAATGGCATCTCCTCTAAAACCATTTGGCCATTTTAAACCAAGTTTGACAGAAATGTTCCTTATATTGTCCTTTTCTAAAATTGCTTTAATCGTTTCGCTCCATTGCACATAAGGGCTGCAAAAGCTAAAAATAGAAAAAATCAAACAGCATCTCCTCCTCACTGGCAAGGTAATTTTCCATCAAATTTCACGGAAGGGTTCCTAACATACCCTTTCGTTAAAATTGCTTAAACGGTTCTGCTCCATTGAACAAAATGGCCACTGGAGCTAAAAACAGTTTTTCTTTAATATTTGGCTTCAGTTACATCTCCTCACAAGCTGTTATCACGAAATTAACTCTGCCCCTGGATCTTTTGTATAAAATATGAGATCTTGAGTATCTTCAATTAGAAAATGTAATGTTGCATCTGATGTTTGCTTAATGGTAGACCCTCAAGCAAAGTACTCAGGTGAGCGATCCAGCGCTATCATGGCCCTCTTGTTTTATGTAGGTATTAATGGTACATTATTGGTAAAGGTACAAAATGTATATGAATTAATATGACATTGTTTGTTTTGCGCCATTGACCATTGTTTGAATGCAGAAAGTAGCTAATCTTGCTCAAATTTTCAGTTTTATTTCTGGTCCTATAGTTGAGTTATGATAAGATGTTTTGTGATTAGCCATTGTTCATTTATACCATAAGTCTTTACCCTTCTTACTTCAAGTAGCAGTTTTCGAGCAGAGAAAGAAGCACTTAATAATAGACAAAAAAGAAGCATATATTGCAAAAAGAAATTTCTATATTTGGTCGTCATATGAAGAAATACTTAACGGAAAATTCAACATTATTCATGTAAGTAGCAAGTAGAGGATTAAAATCTATCAAGATAATATGTTGGATTTTCCAACTGTGCATTTCCATTGCTACCTGAAATTACCAGAGTAAAGACTTACTTTATAAAATTAAATTGTATATAACCATACAACAGTCTCCATATTGATTGATACATGTTCTAGCGTGATTCATTTCAAACCTAACACAAAATGTTGTGAACCTACATTCATAACCATAAACACTTGCAAAATTTGAGATAGCAAGAAAGGGTCTGTGCGGATATTTTTAATTGCTCAGGGTGAGAATTTTGGAGCAGCCTTAGTCAATTGTCTTTATTTATCAAATTAACTGATCCAGCCCACATGAAACTTAAAGGTCTCCAGCTCAGTCATTATTGTTTGTCAAAGCTTCCGGAAAAAGTGTCAGAATGTTTGATTTGATTACCCTGAGGATAGTTTTAAGACATGTAACGTAAACTTTGCTCACCAGCTAAGAAAAATTTGTTTATTGTTTTTGTCCGTCTGTCTGTCTGTCACACTTCATTTCTGTTCGATAACAAGTGTCTGCAAAACTTCATAGGGTGATTGTCTTTTTTGAGTTACAGCAGCCTATTGACTTTGGGGTATGTAGGTCAAAGGTCAAGATCACAGTGACCTTAAATATGAAAATGGTTTCCGCTCAATAACTAGAGTTGTATTTGACCAAGTTTCTTCAAATTTCAAAGGATGACTGTCCTTATTGAGTTACAGAAGTCTTGATTCTGAGGTCAGCCAGTCAAAGGTCAGGGTTACAGTAATCTTTTACTTGAATATGGTTTCTCCTAAATAACATGAGTTCTATTTGACCCAGAGTCTTTAAACTTCATAGGATGATTTTCCTTAATGAGTGAAAGAAGCCTATTGATTTTTGGTTCAGCCAGTCAAAGGTCAAGGTCACAGTGATCTTGTATGTAAAAATTGGTTTCCGCTCAATAAGTGGAGTTCTATTTGACCCAGAATCTTGAATCTTCATATAATGATTGCCTTTATTGAGTAGAAAAAGCCTGTTGATTTTGGGGTCAGCTGGTCAAAGGTCATGGTTACAGTGATCTTTTACTTGAATATGGTTTCTCCTAAATAACTTGAGTCCTATTTGACCCAGAGTCTTTAAACTTCATAGGATGATTGTCCTTAATGAGTGAAAGAAGCCTATTGATTTTTGGTTCAGCCAGTCAAAGGTTAAGGTCACAGTGATCTTGTATGTAAAAATTGGTTTCCGCTCAATAAATGGAGTTTTATTTGACCCAGAATCTTCAAACTTCACAGGATGATTGTCCTTAACAAGTATAAGATGCTCTTTATCTTGAAAATGATTTCCGCTCAAAAACTTCAGTTCTATTTGACCCAGAGTCTTCAGTCTTCATAGGATGATTGTCCTTGTTGAGTAGAAGAAGCCTATTGTTTTTGGGGTCAGCTGATCAAAGGTCAAAGTCATAGTGACCTTATCTTCTGCAACAATATTAATTCTTGTTATACCATGGTCTTTTTCCAGCACACTCATTCCTATACTCCAATTCACAATTCTGTCGCTAGCTGACCTTTCTCATCTATACTGTGCCCCTGTTTCAATGATGCGCTGGGGGAGACATGCATTTTTTACAAAAACATCTAGTTGTCATATGATGACGACACATGATATTTTTTTTTCTTTCCCATAATTTTAACACTTCCAGCATGCTCATCATGTCATTTTAGTAAGGTAGCAGATGTTGAATATGGAATTATCGCACAAGACAGGTGAGCAACAAAGAACATACATGAATGTAATAGACATTTGTAGTGGGCTGCAGGTATGTGTGCTTTGATATAATTATTGTATGGGCGCAACAGAAATAACAGCAGGTTGCTACGTAGGATTTATCCCTTATCATTTTGTTGCCTTGGTGCAGTCTCTTAAAGGATATTCGAAAGACTGAAGATTTTATACTTGTAAGAGACTGCTGAACATGTCTTTGAAAATGCAACACTTACCTGTTCATTTAGTTTGTGTCCAGTGTCATTAAGCAGGGGCATATGTGTCCTTTGGACACATTTCTAGTGGATAATCATTTCTGTAATTGATCAAGGTACGCATGATACAAACTGACTACTTAGTGTTATGCAGTGTTACATTTTGTTATGAGATGTTATGTAATGTGGCCCAGTGATACAAAACGCAAAATAATTTGGTACTTAGAAATAAATTGTAACATAGAGTTATGTTGTTTTGTAATATTCTAAGTTATTTTAATGTTTTGTTTGTCTGTGATAAACATATTTTCAGGAAATATTCTGTATTATTTGCCTTTTCATTTGAAATAATATTTATTGTAAATGCAGGTGTTCTCTTTTTTATGTTGCATTGTTTTTAACCAGGTTTTCAATTTTGAAAATCCTGGTTATTAGATTGGGGTATGGCGGGCGGATGGGCGGGCGTCAAACGAAATTGTGTCCGCTCTGTAACTCTTCAACCCTTTGAAGAATTTTGATGAAACTTCAGACAAATGTTTACCACATCAAGATGACGTGCAGAACGCATGTTCCGCATGGCTGGCTCCAAGGTCAAGGTCACAGTGACATTAACATTGAAAATCCTGTCCGCTCTGTAACTCTTCAACCCTTTGAAGAATTTTGATGAAACTTCAGACAAATGTTTACCACATCAAGATGACGTGCAGAACGCATGTTCCGCATGGCTGGCTCCAAGGTCAAGGTCACAGTGACATTAACATTGAAAATCCTGTCCGCTCTGTAACTCTTCAACCCTTTGAAGAATTTTGATGAAACTTCAGACAAATGTTTACCACATCAAGATGACGTGCAGAACGCATGTTCCGCATGGCTGGCTCCAAGGTCAAGGTCACAGTGACATTAACATTGAAAATCCTGTCCGCTCTGTAACTCTTCAACCCTTTGAAGAATTTTGATGAAACTTCAGACAAATGTTTACCACATCAAGATGACGTGCAGAACGCATGTTCCGCATGGCTGGCTCCAAGGTCAAGGTCACAGTGACATTAACATTGAAAATCCTGTCCGCTCTGTAACTCTTCAACCCTTTGAAGAATTTTGATGGCTCCAAGGTCAAGGTCACAGTGACATTAACATTGAAAATCCTGTCCGCTCTGTAACTCTTCAACCCTTTGAAGAATTTTGATGAAACTTCAGACAAATGTTTACCACATCAAGATGACGTGCAGAAATTGTTGTCTCATTATTAAGTATACTCCTTGCAGACAGTATTGTTAGCCGAAATTTACATCCTACTCATTATCATGTATTCTCATGAATATTATCTTTTCCTTCATGTCATGTTATAATCTTTTGAATATTCATAGCAATCTTCATTCCAAAATTCATACTATAGTATAGAATCAGAACAACATTTTTGAAAACCTGGTTTCGTGGCATTGCCATGTTTCTTGTATTTGCATGCATTTGAATACCTGATGAGTGGTTATGTGAAGTTTTCCTCACCATTGTCTTTAAAGAGGCCTGGTACAAGAAAATAGACCCTCATCATTCATCCCAAACTGCATGGCAGTTACTCAGTATTATTGGTTTTGTTTCCCAGAACCTCAAACATAATCAGAGAAAGGTTACAGCGATTTTAAGTCATTGAAATTAACCCTTATAGCAGAAAAACTGTGAAAGAATATCATATTAAACTAACCTAAATATACCCCAAACCATAAAATGTGTGTGCGAGGGGGGGGGGGGGTATATTTGAATCGCTTTTTTGCCTCTGTCGTTCGGTTCGTCTCCACCTTGTCCGCTCAATAAATCATATACTAATGGAAGGATATTCTTCAAACTTGACTTTGATGTTAACCTCAACATTGGAATGTGCAGAACCCATGTTGCCCTTGTGTCAGGTCAAGGTGAAGGTCACATTGGAAGGTCAGTTAATTTTCGCTTCTGCTCTGTAAATCCTATACCACTTGAAGAGTTTTCTTCAAACTTGGCTCAAATGTTCACATCATGATAGCAATGTGCAGAACACATGTTGATCTTGTACCAGCTCAAGGTCAAGGTCACACTTGAAGGTCAAATTTTTAACAATGAATTATATGACAATGATTTTCTTCTAACTTTGCCCAAATGTTCTTCTCGACAAGGCAATGTGCATAACCCATCTTGCCCTTGTATCAGCTTAAGGTCAAGGTCACACTGGAAGGTCTTGTTTGCTCTGTAGATTCTTTACCCCTTGAAGATTTTATTCTTACTTGGCGCATGTATTCAACTCAACAAGGCAAAGTGCAGAACCCATGTTGCCCTTGTGTCAGGTCAAGGTCACATTGGAAGGTCCAACAATTTTTGTGTCTGCTCTGTAAATTTTATACCCCTTGAGTTTTCTTCAAACTTGGTTCAAATGTTCACCTCATGATAGCTATGTAAAGAGCCCGTGTTGACCTTGTACTAGCTCAAGGTCAAGGTCACACTTGAACATCAAATATTTGACAATGAATTATAGCACAAGGATTTTCTTCTAACTGCTCAAATGTTCATCACAACAAGGCATTGTGCATAACCCATATTGCCCTTGTGTCAGCTCAATGTTAAGGTCACACTGGAAAGTCAGACAATTTTTTGGTCCGCTCTTTAAATCCTATACCCCTTGAAAGATTTTATTCAAACTTAGCTGAAATGTTTCCCTGATGAAGAGGATATACAGAGCTTGTGTTGAACTTGTGTTGCCCTTGTACTAGCTCATGGTCAAGGTCACACTTGAACGTCAAATATTAGACAATCAAATGTAAGAGGGGGATTTTTTTTTTACTTGGCTGAATACATGATATTCTTTTTTTAGCTCATAATTTCTTTGTTTTAGTAAATTTGCAAAATCAAAGGTTATTGTTACCTGTCCCCTGATTTGATGATTATAAATTTATTCAAACACAACTATTTTATGCCACAAAAGTTATTCCCTTTTCCATCTATTCAAATATCCAAGTCACCCTCTCTCAATGACGTTGGTGGGGGTATGAATTGCATTCAGCGATAGTTCTAGTGTTACTTTTCTTAAGGTCAATCACACTTGATTCATTTTTGTGGGATTTTAACTAGTACCTGCTAGTCATGATCATTAACGATTGTTTAGCATTATCTTGTAGATGTTAATGCCGTCATTACAGCAAGACATATATCAACTGGAAAAGTTACCAAACATCATTCTAAGAAAGGGTCATTACTAGAGTCTCGTCCTTGTCAGAAATTAGCATTTTCTCACATAATTATATAAAAATGGATGACACCAAACCTTTTTCAACTGTTTATACTAAAGGTAAGTATGGTCTTAAACATTGATCTATACTTTAATGGGCTGTTGTTCAATAGTTTGTGATAATAACTCCAAAGCCTCAGACGCCTCTTTGACCATCTACTTTCTGAGAACTAAAGGGGTTATATTGTTCAGTGTGACTGACCTTCAACCCTGTATCAAAATGTCCCAAAGGTCATCTAAATGCAATTCAAATAGTTCATATTCTAGTCCAGTTATTGTCAGAAGGGTGGTTTTCATTCATCATTGAAAGCCATGAAACTCTTATCGTATGTCTTTTATGGTGCATTGTCAATAATTATGGTTGATATCACATAAGAGGTCACATGCTCAGAATGTTTGCCCTGCTGCTCTCCCCTAAAGTATTTGAAATGATATAATGAAAACTTTCGTGAATGTTTGCCCTGATGCTCTCCCCTAAAGTATTTGAAATGATATAATGAAAACTTTCGTGAATGTTTGCCCTGATGCTCTCCCCTAAAGTATGTGAAATGGTATAATGAAAACTTTCGTGAATGTTTGCCCTGATGCTCTCCCCTAAAGTATTTGAAATGATATGATGAAAACTTTCGTGAATGTTTGCCCTGATGCTCTCCCCTAAAGTATTTGAAATGGTATAATGAAAACTTTCGTGAATGTTTGCCCTGATGCTCTCCCCTAAAGTATGTGAAATGGTATAATGAAAACTTTCGTGAATGTTTGCCCTGATGCTCTCCCCTAAAGTATTTGAAATGATATAATGAAAACTTTCGTGAGTGTTTGCCCTGATGCTCTCCCCTAAAGTGATTGAAATGGAATAATGAAAACTTTCATAAATGTTTGCCATGGTGAACTGTTGTGCATCTAGGGTTTTCTTTGCAGCTTGTCTGAGTATGACCTCAGTTACAGCCCTTGAAATAGTAAAAATGGGCATTTTAAAAATTTGTTTTGTCACCACTTTCACAGCATGCGGCAAATAAGATTTGCCTTTGTCTCTTTCCTGCGACTCTGCCTGTTTGTACATTCTTTCTGACAGAGGCACAATGTGAGTGTCCTGTGGACACATTTCAAGTTAGGGTTTTGAAACTAGGTCATATATCGAACAATTTAATTTAATTTCTTACTTGTTTACCCTTTAGTCCTATAGTCTCACATTTCTTTACACCCCTTTACAACATTATAGTCATGTTGCTTGTTTCTTTCTTCTGTCCAGTAAGCCCTGGATATGTGTAGTATCTACGCTCCCTGACCAGCTGTGTGTATACACTACCGTTACTTCACATCGGTACTTTAATAAGAGTAGATTTATGATATTGACCTTTACAATGAACTTTTAAACAACCAATGAAAGTGCACCAATATCCCCACGACCGAAAATTCTTGAAACCATTTTTCATTGGTTAAAAAGCACTTCGAAAACTGAAATACAAAAAGCATGCACTGTTTGTTTACATTTTGGGTTGTCAAGTGTATGTAAAGACGATTCGTTGCAGGCTAGTCACTGATTGGCTGAAAAGTAACTGTGGATTTCCCTGTCTAGAAATAAAAAATATCGTTCTGAAAACTGAATTTTAGCAGAGGTAAGAAAGTGAAACATTCGACCGATGCCAAGAGGGTAATGTGTAGCTGAACTCCTAAAATGCCTCAGAATGCAAAAAGTAGATTTTAGCTTTTTATTTGATTTTAATACTTCACTGCTGAGAATAGGGGAAAAGGCCCGTAGAAATAACAACGGAAAAAATAAATAGTTTGGTTGTGTACAATAAAATACATTAATTCGTAAGGAGAAAACTGCAGCTTTTGTTTGCAAAAACATTTTAAATTAATAAGTTAAAATTCCTGTCTCTCAATTCTTCTTAATTCTTACCCATATGACTATTTAGGATGAAATAATAAGCAGATCAACTAATCAGTTCAGTTAAAATAAAAAAACGAAGAAAAAAAATTATAAAAATGGCATCTCATTTTCAAGCCAATATCAAGAGTATACATTGTTTAGGCAGTAACTTGGTTGCTGATATCAACGCTTTGAAATGCAAATTAAGACATGTAGCATATTTCAGTTCACTGTCAAGAACTAGAAACAATATAGCGCAATATAAAATGTAATTCACTCATCCTTTATTATGAAGTTACACATGACCTTACCAACAACACATTCCTTTATTCACTCATTTCATGTTAAAATAAGGTATGATTGTTCTAATAATGTATTAATTTAATTGACTATTCATTTTTAGTGATGTTGCAATCTGTTATAGCATATGCTACAATCGAGGATGAGGCAGGGGGTATAATGTTTTGCAAATGTCGGTCAGGCAGTCAGTAGACAATTCAATTCCGGATCGTTAGGTCAAAGGCCAAGGTCACAGTTACCTTGAAAAGGAGGTTTTTTTATTCATTTTGTGCCATATTGAAAACCTTTAGTAATGATGATTTTTTAAGTGGATATAACTTATAGTTTGAATATAAATATCTTTATGTATTTTGCTCACCTGAGCTGAATTCACGTTGAGATACTTGTTATCGTCATCTACCTACATTTTCAATCTTCTTCAAAGTGATCTCCCCTTCAATGTCAAATGCATTGTAGCAAATTTCAGGAGAAATATACTGTACTAAAATAATTTTAAACATTTCGTCATTTCTTCTTATAACATTGAGTGCTCAGCTGGTTGTGTGGCTATAAATAACGCATGGGTAAATTGTCACCGTCATGGTGAATACGAATGCATCGACAGAAACCTTAAATCATTGACCTCTTATGCCGGTATTCTTACTAGGATAAATTCAAGTCAACTAACTTTTTAAAATTTAAGAGAATCCAGGGATCCCAAGTAAACAAAATAATTACATCGACGTTTAACCCACGTTAAAGTCAATCTTAAGGCAGCCTAGAAGTCTTAATCCTCTGGCCTACCTTACAGTTTCCTTCTGATATTTAGTCAAAGTTGTCGCCATAGTATCGTCCTATTACATTATTCTATTGTTGTACAGAGATAGGCGATACAAGATCAGTTGAGACATTTCATTTTTAAATATTTACCAAGTAATCGTCATTATTCATCATGGAAGAAATCACTTCAGACAAACCTTTAACGATGAAAGATGGCCTCCGGAGTGACAAGGGATATCAAAGCAGATTTCTTGTCTTCATTCTTTGACAAAGGCAACAATCGCCCGTTCTACTGTCTAATAAATATTCCTTGGACGCCGATGAATACTGTACAAGGGTCATGTAAAGGATGATGACGGCTGATAAAAGTTATTATTTCATTCATATTTTGAGTTAATTTACTTTAATCTTGTTTCGAATTTGAAGCGCCTGCGACAATATGATTTTGACCTTTCACACAGTGCCGACAAAATCAAGGGTGAGGTCATGACTATATGGTTTGGTTGTCCTTATTTCCTTGAGTCATTGTCCGGAAACAGTACTCGAAAAAAATCGTGGGCACTTGACTGTCTTCAAGTATAGTCTTACAGCTCAGGAACAAAGTTTTATTTTTGAAGTTAATAATCAAAACTTTAAAGCTTCTCAATAAAGCCATCTTCATATTTCTGATTTTTTATACAAGTCGCGCATAAGAAACACCTATGCATACAAAAATAGTTTGTTCCATACATATGCCCTAACAACTAGAAATTAACTCGAAAATGATACAAACATCAGGACTTTAATTCAGCTGAAAAAACTATTATGTTTGTAAAAAATACCCTAGTATATAAAACAGTGAAAGACAACATGATGAAATAAGCACTTTTCTCTGAGCAACAAAATGATGCGTCATTTGAAACAAGTCATAATGAAAAATATAATTATCACATTAAAATACCTACAAAGAGAGAGGCAATACCACACTATATCCATACGTAAAACTCTATCTGTCCGAATAAAAAAAATGTTCCAAATAAGAGAAAAAATAAGTCGGTGTTTCAAATAAGAGAAGAATTAAGTCCACACTGAATGTTTCGAATTCCATTAAAACAAACCTCAGTAATTGTTTTATACGGTTTGAAAGAAAAATCTCGTTCATAAATTTAACATCTTGCGCCGCAAAAACGAAATTATTTTGCAGGATTGCCTCCTATCGTTACGAGAAACAAAATAGAAACCAGTCTAAGACAGTGTCAAGAAAGTTCGTCTTGAAGCTGTACAGCCTGAATCAGACACTTTGGAAGCGGCAATAGTTCAGCACTCGCAGGAATATTCCCAGGCAACTTACTTCTAACTGCAAACACAGACAGTCTAAACAAGCTCTGCACCAACATTGCACCCTGCCGGAAGTACTGTAGCATAGTCTGGTTCTCATTTAAACTATCTGGTGGAGCTAAAGACCAGTCTATTAAAAAATCAACACGTGACAAATCATAACCGATTTCCACTAGCAAAATAGCTATTTCAAATGCACCGATGTCAATGGCTAGATGGAAAACATCCGCATGATAGTCAAGTTCTCCACGTTTTACGCGCCCCTTTCTGTATAAATCACTCTTCCAGTTGAGTAAGATCTTTAATGTCTCTATATCCCGCTGCTTTGTAGCAATTTGTAGAGGAGTCACGCCACAATAGACTGGAATTAAATGAAAAGCAAATGAGATTGTACAGTAAAACTTGGATAATGTTTATCTAAACAAGTCCAGGTGTCTTAACTTGTATAAAGTTTTTTGTCAACCCTTTATTTAAATGTAAAAGGTGTCGAGCCTATAGGGGTCCTTATGATGACAGTCATACAGTATACTGTCACTTGACGGGGTGGCTCAGGTAACTTACGAAAATACTTTATCGTTTTCAGTTAGACCTGGATCAAAGTCCATACCCTAATATATGTCGAATCTTCACTCACTGCTTCTACTTATTTTGGTTAAAGTATTTGATTTTTGGCAGACTATTTACTAACTAACTGCCCTGCTGACGCTCAAACTTTCCTCCTCCATGAATACGTCTTACAATGAAACCACAGAGAAAACTCAAACAGAAAACGGTAAAGTCTCTTTCAGAAGAAGATAAATATCACCAGTTTGTAAATGGCCATCTTCTTAACAAATAATAAAAGTGTTTGTTTACTAACATTCGACATTTTGGTCTGCTCCGTTGTAGAGGAAATACTTGACGAGGTTTCTACACTGGAACAGTGTTGCCACACTTAGGGCGTTACTGTGTTCGTATCTGCTCACGTTCAGATCTGCTCCCGTCTGAAGTTGTAAAAATTAATTCACAAAGGGCACTGTAGTTCATTATTTTTGTAAATTATTTTTAGTGAGAAGAATAGTAATGCTAATGGGGGACATTAGTGGATTATCTACCCTGAATACTCTCTGATAAAACAATGGTACTTCCATTTGGATTTCTCTGCTTTCATCGCTATTTTCTTTTTTAATATGGTGATAATTAAGCCTAATTATGTGCAACAATGGTAGTCAGATTACACATTTAGTTAAGCAACATGTTTTGTTAACACAATTATGTTTGCTTTTTGATAATCATAACTTTTTGTTTAATTTAAAAGTGACAATTTTCACAACGGTGTGAGGCAATAAAGAAGTGCAAGAATGTAACAGCATTTTAAACTCAATGTTCAATGTTGCCTTGGCAAGTCAGTTAGTCTCAATATATATTGCTCAGCCCTTGCAAATGTGAGATATTCTTTTATGTAAAATAAACATGATTGATCTCCATTGTGATAAAATGTACTAGAAATTATACAGCTCAAACACCACAACTTGAAACACAAGTCGTTGTCTGATCAGGAGTTGATGTTGCTGGTTTTTTTTTTCTTACGTATATCTAAAAGGCTGTACCTGTATTAACATGACTATAATCGTCATCACGTCATCATCTATATCCTCAGATTCCCTTGGTCGCCTATGGTACCAAAGCAAATTTGTGATTGGACACCGCCCGCAGTTGTCCAGTGTGTTAGGCACGGCACCGGCTACTAGCAACATCTCTACCACTCTTACGTTACCCGTGATCATAGCCCTCTGGAAAAAAATAAGGGAATGGCGATTTAAGATATCAGAGTCAGATATCAGATATTGATATCGGAGTCAGTGCCAAAGAAATAAAACAATCTTTCCCTCAGAGGGGTCAAGACAGAATCACTATGTTTCCTATACTTGGTACATGAAACATTATTTGTCCGGAAAAGTGTTAAAAGATTACTTAAAAGTCGTGTTTATATCAGCAGATTTATAAAAAAATCCTGTAAAACATCATCGAATCTAAGAGATCAAAAGATACTTTTGAATATCGTTACGTTTCAAAAAAACACGGATACAGATCTCGGCATATTTACGAACATTATCAAAAGTTTGAAGTGTTTTTGTGTACCTGTAGAGCAGTTCGCCCTTCCATGAAATCTTTAACGTTTGGGTCGGCGCCAGCGTTTAGTAACATTTTCACAATTTTAACCAGGTTGTCCTCTGACAGGGTCTTGTCACCACATGCCAAATGGAGAGCTGTTACACCTTTCTCATCGAAAGCGTCGACATCCGCGTCATGTCTTAAGAGAAGCTAAACGATAATTTAGACTGCTTATTTTAAAGGGAATTGGTAGATATTGTCATTTAACAAGCTAGTTGTGATTGTAGTTGCTAGTTGTACAAAAGATTGCAAAAGATATTATTTCTAGAGCATTCAGTGTTAAAACGAATCTTGGGTAAAATTAAGTAAAGTTAAAATTGATTCCACGTCCAAGATCTTTGTTAGCTCACCTGAGCACAAAGTGCTCAAGGTGAGCTTTTGTGATCGCCTGATGTCCGTCGTCCGTCCGTGCGTGCGTCAACTTTTTCTTCAAACAACTTCTTCTCCTGAACTGCTGGGCCAATCTTGCTGAAACTTGGCAGGAATGTTACTTGCATGAAGCTTTACCAAAATTGTTCAAATGGTTCAGGTCCATTGCATTTCTAGGCCACAGGAGCTAAAAATAGATTTTCAAAGTTGGAACTTTAAAAATCTTCTTCTCCAGAACTACAAGGCCTGGAGCTTAGATATTTGGTATGAAGCATCATCAGGTGGACCTTTACCAAGTTTGTTCAAATCATGACCCCAGGGTCAAAAATGGCCTTGCCCCAGGGGTCACTAGTTGTACATAGAATTATATAGGAAAAACTTTAAAAATCTTCTTGTCTGAAACCACAAGGCCTAGAGTTTAGATATTTGGTGTACAGCATTGTCCAGTGGACCTCTACCAAGTTTGTTCAAATCATGGCTCCTGGGTCAAAAATGGCCCAGCCCCGGGGGTCACATGTTTTACATAGAGTTATATAGGAAAAACATGAAAAATCATTTTTCTCAAAAACTAATAGGACTAGACCTTAGATATTTGGTGTGGAGTATTGTGTTGAGAACCTGAACCAGTATTGTTTATATGTTGGCCCCGGGGTCAAAATTGGCCCCGCCCCGGGGGCCCTTAATATGTAAAAAAGGCAATCTTTAAAAATCTTCTTACTGGAAACCTCAACGCCTACAGCTTAGATATTTGGTATGCAGCATTGTCTAGTGGACCTCTACCTAGTTTGTTTGAAAAATGTCACTGGGATCACTATTGGCCCCGCCCGAGGGGTCATAAGTTTTGAATAGCAGTATAGAAGAAAATCTTTAAAAATCTTCTTGTCTGAAACCACAAGGCCTAGAATTTTAAAATTTGGCATGAAGCAAGCTTTATCAAGCTTTTTCAAATTATTAGATTAGGTAAAAGGTCATGGAGGCTAAAAATAGATTTATCTACGGTATCTCATAGAGCCTTCATTTATAGACCAATATCTTTGATATTCAGTATATAGGTTCCTTGCATGGACGTCTACCCATGGGTAGGGTTTGAGGTCACTTATAAGCTTATAATAGATATTTCTACTCTCTGTCACAGAGCCTTTATTTATTGACTGATATTTTATATATTTGGTTTGTAGGCACTTACATATTTTCAATTAAAAAATGAAATACTACTTAGCAGCAAACCTACAGCCAAAGTACTCAGGTGAGCGATCCAGGGCCATCATGGCCCTCTTGTTTTTTTCTTGCTGAGAGCCAATTTTAAAAGACCTGGGTTCACTTTTAGAATACTTGGCAATTGGAAATATCTTTTTTATGTATTAATGAAAACATAATTCTTTTATTTTGACAAATTAAAGCTCTATGCCTTGTAGCACTTGGACACGTTTAGGATTACTTTCTACTGTGTTTTTGTCAGAAAATAAATTAACTTTTTTGTTCTTTTTGTAGTTCCTATATTCAAGATAAGAATGGTGAAATGAAGAAAAATAACATCAGTAAAAGAATTGCGACGAAATTTTGATTTATCAATGTTACCTCCACACATTCAATAGCGGCTTGGCTGACGGCAATGTGTAGGGCGGTTCTGCCGTACATGTCACCTATATTGATCATGTCGGGGTCATGGCAGAGAAGAACCTCGCCTATTTCAAACCACTGGGTCAGCATACAGTACATCAGAGGCGTCTGATACCACGAGTCACGCACAGCGAGGTTAGCTCCCTTCTCTAAAAGTACCTGTCAAAGTAATTAGTTTTTGTTTTTTCAACTTTGATCGTTAACTGTTTTACCTATTCTTGAAACTTGAAAAAAAAAAAAAAACACTCTCAAAGTTATGTCTATTACCCGCCTGTATATTTGCATCAAAGCATGTATTCAGATGACATAATAATACTTACTAGTTTCCTGTTATAACTGCGAAAGAAGGCATTGGAAACTTCTATTGTATTTGAAAAGATATATATTTTACTATGTTTATAATTCCTTGTAAATTTATAAAGTGGTTGTTTGTAAATGCTCCAGCGTTTATTGTGCAACCCTGAACCATTTGTTCTCGACAGACTTCGAAAATGTTATCTAGAAATATTTCAAATAATTTGATTTGTTTCCAAAATGTACTGGCTTAAAATCAGGACAAAATTTAAGGAATTCAAGTACTTTTCCGTCTGCAATATTAATCATTTTCTGAGAAGTGTCAATGCAGTTATTTTGGAAATGTCAGCAATGCAGTTATCTTGGAAATGTCAGGAGTCGATGCTGCGCGATTTGCCACAAGCAGCTTTAGGACGATTGTTTGAACTTTTTTTACTTTTGTTTTCAAACCACAAGTTTTGAATTTTGTGTTCGTAGCTTTATCGGATTTTGTGGAAAAAAAAACACCTCAAAGCATTAATTTACACTATTTAAAGATTTTTGGAAGCATTGAAAAATAGTACCACAGGTTGTTGGAGTTTTCATTGCAGTTTTGGTAAAATGCTTTGATATTGCAGAATTCTGTTGATTTTGAAAGCATGAGCTATATTTTTGTTTTTGTTTTGGCAAATCAAACTGTAAGGTTATTTATCTACTGTTTTCACATCTTAATTATTTGCTCACGTGATTTTGTTACTTTTTTTACGAACAGTTTACTTAATAAATAAAATATATATTTCAGCTCTTGACTTAATTCAGGCAGTTTTCAAATATTTCAGTTGAATAGAGATCGCCATGATATTTCCCCTACTTTTAGCTTTTCTGTTTCTTAGAAAAACTCGAGCTATTATGATCGCTAGGTTGTCTACGTTGTCGTGCAAAGACTTTGATGTAGCCCTTTACTGGTATCACCACAAAACTTGAAATACTTGCTTATAATGAAAAGGTGCAGTAGTAAGACAATGGGCATTATTCTGAAATATATTTTTTGAGTTAAGCCCCTTTTCTGAAAACTATCACAAATATTGTACTCATTCTTGGCATACTTGCTACTGGGGACAAGACACATCTGTACCACAAGGGACATTAGTAAGTGATCAGTGTTTCTAGAGTTTTGTCCCTTTTTCACATGGAAAATAATTAAACTGTTGAATAAATACTACTATTTTGAACATTCACAATCACAAAGTTATACAGCTTAAGTGAAGTGCATAACAGCTATAATTGAGTAGCATCATAACACTATTGAAATTAATTGTATTAAGTCGTTGCTCTTAATATAAGAGCGTTGGCACCGCATGCGATGCTCTTATTAGAGTCTGAAATGACATAGTATCTCCCGTCACATCTGTACGTCACAACTCAGAAAATACTTGAGGGATTGAGTTTATACGGTATACAACGGTCACACTTTAGTGACAAGGAAGTCCAATCAATGACTCTACCTTGGTTCATTTTGAATTATCTCCATTACTTTCATATTGAAATTATGTTTTTCTAGGGCATATCTAAAAAGCAGTTGCACGAATTGATGTGATTCTTATCACATGGGTGCAGTGACAAAGAACAACCTTAACACAATTTAACTTCCGCTTCTGACAGTACTCTCTGTGCTCTGATTTTACTTTGTTGACTTTATAAATAATTTGATGAGTTCTTTTCCATAAAAAGAAAACATAGTCTACTTAGTATGTGCTCATAGGTCAGTAATATATTATACGATCATATTTGTTACCTTCACACAATCAATCCTGCCCTTCTCACAACACATGTGTAGTATCGACTTTGAGGAGATCAAACTCGTGTCCTGGTAGTAAGTGTTGACGTCACCACCCGAGTTCAACAGCTGCCGGAGACCCGCTGGGTCGTTCATCTGTACAGCATTGTAAATATCAAAATCCATGTTCATCTTGCTGGAATGTGACATATAAACTTTATGCAAACTCCAGTGTTGGCACGCATTCACTACCGGAAGACGTTTCGTAGGTAGAAAGAGGTAACAATTAAGGTTTAAAGCTAATTTATGTGTGTTTAAGGAATAGATATGAAAGGACCGATTCAAGATTGTGATTGCCAGTTTTTGATCACTGATTGTGTTCCGTGTGCATTTTTTTCGCTACTGCATTATGCAAGTAACTACTAAATATACAACACATATTGGAATCAAAACTGTAAAGTGCACGGAGCATTCCTAAATTTCATACTAGATTACCTACATAACACTAGTACACACTGAAAATGTTGTGAATTATTCAATGTAAGTTCTTGACGTGTTTTTCGCAGAAAAGCATTTTTTAAAAGAAGAATGTGTTATATTAAGATCGAAATGTTCTAATTCTTACACTGCATACATTACTCATTGTGTAATTTCTAGTTATCGTTTCAAATTAATATACATGAAATACCGTGAAATAAAACTAGTTTTTTATGAACAAAACTAAATAAACTACAAAAGTTCTACTTACTTCATCCTGAGCTTTCCAACGTTTCTACGCTTTTAAAAAACAATAACAAGTAGATTAATAATCAGTGAAAGCGCCAGTCATGTTTACTTATATACACTTCCTTTGTTTACTAGCGTCCCGTAGACATACGGGTGATTCTTCGTTTTTACCTGTTCAGTGACTGACACGCTGCCAAAATACGTTTCATAATTATTTCCAGGTAAAATAGAGCAGTGCGTTGCAGGGAAACACTTCTGCGCCGTAACTTCGCGAAGGAATATTGTATTCAGAATATCTGTGTAGTATTTTGGGTGCTGTTTAAAAACAGATTTTTGTTCGGTATCTTTCACCGCCAGTTCAGTGGCGTTAGTCATACGGGTACCGTCGATAAATGTCTTGGATAAAAATAGGACATTAAGAAGGTGAGCGAATTAGGACCAGCTTAGTAGTTTTATTTTATTAATCCACCGATATTTCATCTCTATTCTTTAAGGAATATCTGTATATCTTCCAGTCAAAATTTTCAGTCTGAGCGAGAAAAAACATGTTTCAAAATAAGAGAAAAAAAATAAGACCACTAATATTGTATTTAAATATCGTTGATAAATAAATCAAAAACAACAACAACAAAACATTGCTTTGATAAAGAAACTATTATTGAATATAAATCAAATTTAGAGCACATAAATATAATTAATTGCATTTAAATGATATTCTTAGCATACAAAAGAGATATTGCGTATAAATAAAAAAAAATACATAAAAATAATGAAGAGTTATTGCAAACAAATAAAAATTAATTTTGAATAGAGATAAAAAAAACATTACATATAAATGAAAAAATAACGCATATAAATAAAAATAATACATAGAGCATGAATAAAAAAAATATTGCATTTAAACGAAATTTATTAAATTAAACAAAGTTTGACACGCCATAAATTTCATCCTGTGCCCATTTTTACTGGCAAATTAATTATAGAATTAGTACACGGGGTAGCGCCATTTATTTCAGGGTCATTTGGCGTAACTCCTGCATTGAACAAGGTTCAAGGACTTTCAAAAATATTTTGGACAGTGTTGAATTTGCTGGGTTTTTTATACTTTAATAGCTCACTAATGCTCCATTTCAATAAAATCTGCATATTTATTATTCTGTTAACACAGTCAAACTATGTAGTACATCATGTTTGTCTTATTTTATAGAAAATATCCAGTTGCTCCTTGACCATAACAACTTTAAGAGTCTTACGATATCTCTAAAAAACCAGACTGCAATGAAGTTTTGGTCCAGCAATGCGAGCTTTAAGGTGGCGCATTAAGGCGCCTTAAGATACCCAGTCTATGTTTAAATCATTGTTATTTAAAAAAAATACTTTTTGTTTTAGCCCGAGTTCCAGCAATTTTTACTTTCCACAATCATTGTATCAGGGTGTTAGAAAAAATTATGGAACAAGGTATGTGAACTTATTTCACGATCATGTAAAAACATTTCAAGTTTCAATTTAACACCATTATTCTTCCCTAAATATTCAAATTGACAAATTTCCAATATTTTCTAAGTCTCAAAAGGGCAATACTTGTACCAAAATCGGGACTCAGTTACTGAAAACATGCATCATGATTCCAAATTAGTACGCACAGTTTGTGTCCTATTTATACAATGATTAGTGAAAATGGGACAAAATCATGTCAAAAAATGTCAAAGTTATGCAATGTAGTATGTGAGCATGGCCTTTAATCCTTCATATATACTCACAAAAATGACTAATACACTATATAGGAAGGATAATTTATTTTGAATTTAATTATACAGGCCGGGTTTTGTTGTAGAAGCCAGAGGACAACATAGACTTCAAAATGCAGATTCCAAGTCAACTGAACTCAACACCATTCAGCACAGGAGAGCCAATAACGTACCCGAAATCTACGGCCAATAGAGGCAATAAGGTCGCAAACTGTTTCTCATGGGATGACCCGCCATACTTCCTGGAGAGCCTAAAGAAGTCCCAGTAGAGTTTGGGGTGGAGAGGGCCATAGACGTAGACACCAGTCCAGAACAGCCCACAGAGCAGAACATCAATATTGCAAGCAATCAGGAAGTCCTGCCAAACATGGGCAACAGATGGCCTGACATTGTCATGCTCAGATATGTCATCATGACAGTTGAGAAACAGCAAGGCATGACATTGAAGAAAGTCATCTCTGTATTGCACGGCTTTAAGGTTTCAAGTTATATGAACAAAGTCCGTTTGATAGTTATGAATAGTGCCTGCCCAAACCATAACACTTCCTCCTTCATATCGGTCAACTTCTGGTACATAATTACAGTTCATTACATTTCAGGTATACATGGGTTCCACCATCACCTCTGCTTAGCAGAAATTGCATCTCATCGCTGAATGGACAGTCTTTCACCACTGAAATGGTCTCACACATGATGTGGTGCATCAAATGACGGTCAACACAACGATAGGATATCAGGCTCAAATTGAACTTAGACAAGTGCACATTTCCTCTGTTTAACACAACTATCTCTTGAACCAAATTCTCAGCAATACATTATGTTACTTTTACCCTCCTATCACGTACTCTAGAGTGCACTGATGTGCACCTGTTAGTAGTACTCATCACAAGGTTCAGCAGGTTGGGATAAGACTTGACTGGACGGAATGGAAAATGACTCAGTGGGACTGGAAAGGACAGGGTGAAATGGGATGGGATTTGGAGAGGAGATGAGATTAGATAGGATTCAATAGATATTGCCCTGACCAGAGAAAGTGCACTGAAGCTACAAGTCCCAAAGCCAGTGACAGCTTCATGTAGGCAAACAAATGAATTTTTAGTCATCAGTAAATTTTGGTTGGTAGAATATTCATACTTAATGTTAATCATAAAAAAAACCCAACATAAACACATGTTTAAATTTATTCAGCAAATAACACAAACAAAAATCACACTACTAAAAATCGTTACCAATGTAAAGTAAAAATACCCTTAGTAGACTTAAACTAAAGTTCTACTCTACAGTTAAACACAATATACCTGTAACTTTGCAGTAAAAGAACTAATACCACTGTTTTGGTCAGTACCTGCTTAGTATATTAGAACTCTTCTGTATTCAAACATCGAACAATCAGTGTCCACCCGAGTTTGTGACTTGCGATCCAACAATGTTCACCTACCAATCAAGTAATCCTAATTAAAGAGAAATATCTAAAAATTGAGTGCATTCTATTTACTACAAAGAAAATGTAAGTATGAATAATATTGTGTGAATTATTACCCAAAGTCAAGGTGTTTCTTAACACTCTATGAAGTAAACAGGATGCATTACGGTAAGTCTTTATATAAAGAGAGAGACAGTTGTTTTTTGTACATTGGTGGGTAGCCATTTATTATAAATGAACACAATGAATCTAGAGAAAACATTTCTTAACATGGGTTCAGTCACTTCTCACTTCATACATGATTAGCCAAAAATACATAATAACATTTAGTTAATTAAAAACACTCTAGAAAGACTTTTTATAAGTTAAACATAGTTATATTGACCCATTTTATTATATATATCTGTTATCGTTATTATTATGCCTTATGATATAATGCAAAAAAAAAAATATTTCACTGTGGCAGTGTTTTCACCATTACTAATAATTTACTAAGTCATCACCATGATCGACTGTTTAAATATTTTACCAGCATGGAAATGTGTGAGTGAATACACCATTTAAACAGACCTCTTTTACTCAAAAACAGTTTAATACAACTGCTGGCAGTTATAACAAGAAAAATAACATAATAAGTGTTTTAAATGATATATAGAATTATGATTGAGTCATCTTTTCACACAAAAAAAACATCTAACACATTAGGTTATGATTTTGGCAGTTAAAAAATAAAACAATTAAAATTTGTGAAAACAATATAACGAAAATCACACTTATTTACGCGTGTCTATCTGGATAAGTAAAAAGAAATAAAACATATTCTTCATAAATGTCACCATCAAAAGAATAAGACGTCTTTGGAGAACTTAGTGTTCTAGGACCGCATTTATAAAACACTTCCTGAAAACCAAAGTTCTTTTTTTTGTTTCTATGATGTTATAGTTTTTTTCTAAACTGTCTTAAATCAGGTGATAAAGAAAAATTTGATTTTTTCCCCACAAATATAAAGAATACAATTTGATCATTTCATTCTTATTCATTGGATAAACAACTAGGTTGCATACTGAAGAAAAAACAGAACTGGACTGAAGTAAAATGGTAAATTTTCAATAAAAACCCCTGTAAACAATTAATGGATCTGTCCAAATTGAAAGATGGACAAGTCCATTTAAGATATTTAGCAGGCTATGGGCTAATTCAATTTATGAATCTGCTAAATCTGGAGAAAGAACATGTAAGCTAAAATTCAATACAGCCATGTTGAATAAGAAAGTGTTTAAGCAAAAAAGATACTTTTGTACAGCCATTTTATCTAAAATATTAGGCAGAAAAATGTGTAAATAAAGAGATTTTCTGAAAGATAAATAACACTTGCTTTTAACCAGGGCACAATTTGAACACTAAGTAAAGGTAAACTTAACGATATCTGTATCCAGAATGTATATAAACGAAGAGACATTACTGTTAAAATATGACCAATATTTAGTTTCAATCTGTAGGCTTTAGTTTTCACACTTCACTTAAAAAGGTAAACATACTAAGTAAACATCTCAACTGTTCTCAGAAATGTTCATGACAGTGTATCAACCAAACATCTCAATATTCAAGAATTTGACTTTAAATCAGTTAAGAAGCAGATAGGGGGGTTGAAATGGCCCCTGTTCTCGTGTTAAAACTAATTCTTTTGTTTTTGTATAAATAGAAAATGTATCACTTTCCCTCAACAAATGGAGAACAGACACTAATCAAGAATTAATGTGAATAAATTAATATGTAAACCTTCAGAAGTGGTAAAATGACTTTAGAAAGTATACATGACTGAACTTTTTTAGGGCATAATAGCGAAGCAGTCAGAGAATTATATACATGTACAGGTCTCTACAACTTGCTAAGCAATATATAAGATTTATTAAAGCAAAATCTTACTCAACACTGTAAAAGTTATGATAAAGAATGTCTTTGTTCTCACACAATACATAACGCCAAAATGTTTTAAACTGATAATAAAAACTTCATTTTAAATAAACACTTGATTTTGATCTAAGGTCTCACAAAACAAATAGCTGTCAGAGTTGGTCATAGTTAAAATCTGGTAGGTATCATTAAAAAAGTTATTTCTATATTCTAAATGTAAAACAGGACAAGGATCAGCAATGTAACATATGGAAAGATAACACAGAACACGGTATATAAGAAACTGATTTCGCAAAAAAAAAAAAAAAAAAAAAAAAAAAAAAAATTTTCAGTTAATGCCAAGCATTTATATACTGAACGCCATTTTGATAACTGACAAAAATAATCTCAAGTTCACCCATAACACTTTGTCATACTTTCAGCATCAAATATAACCATCTACATTTGGCAACATATATATAAAGTTAAATACAACCTCACCACAAAAGAAAACAACAATACTGTTTCTAAGTTCTACTCAGAATACTGAAAAGAAAACATTTCCATTTCAAGTAGACTACACCATTTGTTATTTACATTTAGTCATCTAGAAACAGAATGTACTAACAGACAAATATATGTTAAACCTTTTAAATCATGCTTATTAATTTTCCCCAATAAAACCATGATCACTTATATTTCAAAACTTTAACTATAACATGTATAGAAAGATACCCAACTAGTCTATAACTACCTTATTGCACAACCCTTCTTCTGCCAAACAAAACCTGCACCATTATGCCTACTTCACACTAATGTCATTTTTTAAAGGGGTATACCCTAAAATTCAAAACATTCCACTTTCTTCAAAATCACATAATAACGATGAAATTGAACTTGATATTGGCTCATGTAGAGGTGTCTGTCAAAAGTTCTGACTACGACAATAGATAAACTGAATGCGTCTATATGGGTCCTAACATACAGAAAACTGTTGTCTAATTTTGAGTGGATAGCAATTTTTTTTTGCGAATGGACATTTCCATATCTATATGCCCTAAGGAAGGTTTTAGAACATATGTTCTTTTATATCAGCATTTTTCTTAAAAACAGAAAATGAGTCAATAAAATACATCTGTAATATATCACTGGTTTATATTAGGGTATGCCCCTTTAATTATTTTGACTTACAATATTCTACCCTATTCTCTATCAATTAATCTCTGAATTTAATATTCCAGTTTTATATACAGTACTTTTCTTCATTATAAAAATTCTGACTTTATATCCTTAGATTAATTTAAACAAGCCCTGTTATCTTAAGTTTGTAACATCAATGATACAATATCTTTTTTTTTCTTCTCCCTGAATTCTTAATCTAGACATATAACAGTTCTTCTGTCAAGGTACAACTATCCCTCTAGCACTAAATAGAAAACAGTTACGTTTTTTTGTAAATTCATACCACAATTCAACAGAAAGATTGGACACATGAAAACAAAATGAACAGTAGTAAGTTTAAAGACATCAACCAGTGTTCAAAGTCTTTTAAGAAAAACAGACTCTGAAGTATGAGTAATAGCCAATAAATTCTTTTTCAAAATTTCGGGAATCTCTGGTCCCTTCACTCAGTACCATAAAAATAGAATTTGGTCCTTCTTTGATCGACTCTTAAAAAATCCTCCGGGGGCATAAAAAGTTATTTTTTTTAATAGAAGTTACACTTGAATATATAGAGCCTTTTTAAAATTTACATTAAAAATTTACATAAAACAAACCAACATATCTAAGGGGTGAAACCCTATTTATATTTTATATACATGTTCTGTGAAACATCTGCAAACTGAGCACTATAAAACCCACAACACTTTTGTAACCAGCCAATTAGATATACTCCCTCACACTGGCTACCCCTCTGAATAAATTACTAAGAATGTATCACAAAGTTAAGAGTTAATTTTACAGAAGATTGAAAGTAGAATCATTCTAAAAGACTGCAATTTATTCAACAATATAACTAGACTCATTCTACATCATAATGAGATTACAAAAGCATTGTTTTTAGCACTGACATGTAAAAGAAGGCAATTTCTGAATACCTATGCATTTAAATATAAAGAAATATATTGAGTCAAAAAAAGTTTCAGTTTAATCTTATTTTATATAAATGGGGTAGGAAGTTCTTTCAACTTATATTAAACTCACTTTATGACCGCTTTCTTGGTTCAAACCAGAGCTTGTGCTGTAAGTGTGGAATGCAGAAAATCAATGGAGATCTCTCATCTGGAGGGATTTGAAGCAATTACCTGCAGAACTGGAATCTCTTTCAACACCTATCAAAAATCTTCTGTATGAGAAAGGTATACTGAACGACATCTGACCTGACCCTGCTACAAAGTACCCTGCTATGGTTTTAAAGACCAGCTGGGAACCACAAAAAGAAAAAAAAAAAAAAAAAGAAATTCTCTTGCTTTAATTTTTTCAAACTGTCCCTTTTTTTTTTTTTTTTTTGTGGTATGTCAAATTTAAATAGTAAAATGAAGAAAACATCTTTGATACACTAAAACTTCATCTTGATGTATGCATATACTAGATCATCTTGGCATTATTTTCAAAGATAGGCTTAAAGAGGCTGTACTCCAGATTTGACATAAAAAATTTTTTTTCATAAATTATATATTTAGATGCCGTGAGATTATAACAACATAATATTTTACTTCAAAAATGAATATAAAAGTCAAAATAGAATAAAAAAAATATTTTCGCTCCAGCCTCATTTGAACTCTGGACCCTCATGTTAACAAAATATTTCCAACGCTTTTACTGTCACCACCATCGCCGCATGTGAAATTACAAATATTTACTTTAAATCTTATACGATATAGTTATACTGTCACGTTACGGTATAGCACTTTGAAAGGGAAAAAAATCAATTTATAATGTAATTATTTGACTTATTTATTGTCAGTAAGTTATTTTTTAAGCATTAGTCATAAATATTACAAGAAATTTATAATACAAGAAAACTTTCTTTTTTTTGTCATCTGGAGCACAGCCTCTTTAAAAGAAAAAGAAAAATTCAAATTTTAAATTCCTCAATTAGATCTATGTGCAAAACCATTTTAATTATATATCTTAAACAAGGTTGACTTGTGTACAAACTTCAATATGAAGTAAACCAAAACAATAATGAACAAAACACTTCACATTCACCATACATCAAAATTAAAAGTACCCGGTACCTCAATTACAATACAAACTAGACAGGCAAGAACCCAAAAGTATTAAAATCAGCTACAAAAGTCATTTGCAAAAGTACTTAAGATGTGGGTGTAAAGTATTAAAGTAGAACAGTTTCATTATACCTTAATTCAAATAACAAAAAGCACCACATTTACATAAATTTAAATTTTAAAAGAAACAATAGATGAAATAATGGGCATATTTCAAATCAGCCCTCTAAGATGAATGGTTCTCGAAACAAAAATGAACAGTGTAGTTCTGCTAGAAATGGTCTTAAAGAATCACTGTTCTAAGTGAATCCCATCTGTTCCAGATTTTGAACTGGTTCCTTCAATTACCTGACTTCGATATTCTTTATACATAATCTAAGTGCTCATTGTAGATTTACTTTATTCTTGAAGCAAAAAAGATTAACTTTTACACAAGGTGGTTGGATTCCTACCATGTTATATCCTCCCTACAGAATTGCATCAGGACAACCCTTCAGTAATAGGCAGAACCTGACAGACACATTCAAACGTACAGAATATTTCTTAGTTCAACATAAAAGAATTAAAGAATTGTGTTCCTTAGGTTGTACTTCAATCTTTCTCAGAAAGTACTCAAACTACCATTACTTCTTCCCTGCATGGATCGTTTGTATTAAACAGTTACTTTAAGCTGCTCTGATATATTATATGTCCGTTAGCTGTGCTTTTTTCACGTCTGCGGAGATTGTAAACAGGAGATCCTTGAGGTGAGTTATACAGCTGGTTCCCTTGATTGTTTACAGGTGAAGACTTGAGCTGGGCACCATTTTTCACTTGTCGCACTGGCGTAGAAGGTTCCGAAGACTCATATTCACATTTGTCACTTACATCATCAAATATCTGGAAACATATTTTCATGTAATTATACTTATCTATCATCCACAATCTCTAAGTCAAAATAACACTGATCTTATGCATATCAGAAAACCTTAAGACCAGTCACAAATACGGTGTATCAGCTCAACATGGTGAGCCTAAAACAACCATTTTCAAAGAGTAGGCCACTGTGACTTTGACCTAGAGGGCCTTAAAATATTAGGATTCATCTACTAATCATGCCTAACCTCCCTACCATATTCTAAGTCTCTGTGCCCTGCTACGGACTTACAGATACCTGCAAAATAATATGCCCTCTCATCTTCAAAGAAGGCCATTACTAGTTTATTACTATCATTGTATGCAACCAGGCTATAATGTCTCAATAAAATCAAGGCATTCTTCAAAATAATATATCATATTAAATGCCAGACTTTGACATATGGACACTTGCTTCAGTATTGATTCCATAATATGCAGCAAAAGACAGTACAAATAAACTCTTTTATTCATTTTTCCAACACAGGTCAGTAACTTTAAAACTGAGAATCAACTGAAATGCACTGTTTGAGAAATTGTATGGTAAATAATAATTCAGCATTCAGCACCACCACTGTGACAAAGAGTTACTGCAGAATACCATACTGTTTCTTGTAAGTCCTCCACTTCCCTTGTAGTAGTGTGTCAAACTAGTTTTAATTTGAAAAACCTCTTTAGGAATTCCAATATCCCCCCTGAGGCTCTTAATAGAAACAATATGGTAGGTATTCTTCGTACTACATAATCAACTTTTCAGATGAAAGCTGCTAGGTAAGCAAAATTAATGAAATTATATGGAGCGTTTAACATTCTATGACAACACCTGTAGGAAACAACAGTTAGGGTGCGATTTGCAACAGAGAGGGAGCAATATACAACAGTTAGGATGTGATATACAACAGTTAGGGTGTGATATACAACAGCTAGGGAGTGATATACAACAACTAGGGAGTGATATATAACAACAGTTAGGGTGTGATATACAACAGTTAGGGTGTGATATACAACAATTAGGGTGTGATATACAACAGCTAGGGAGTGATATACAAAAGTTAGGGTGCCGATGAGAACATTAAGGCACTCCTGTAATAAAAATGTGTGTACTCCAGAGGCTGTGAATGTTGTTTTGTGAAACATGAATAATCGAACCTTGGTGAAACCAATAGGACCAATCCAATTCCTTTTTTCATATTTTCAAAATGCCACTAAAATCTGGCTGCAAATACTGGCTGGTCAGTACAAGAATTATATACGAAAAAATCCCTCAGATAAATTAATAACATTTTATTCACTGAAAAAAAAATGACTACAAAATTTCAAAAGAAAGTATTGGAACAAATTAATAAAATTTAAGATTCATCACAAGGTAAATAATCTAAATGTGAACGAAGACAGAGGAAAAGAAAGATTGAAAAATATATGAAAGAATCAAACAAAAGTGTTTACAATCAATCTTTTCTTTTGAGAAAGTGATCTCCACAGAAGAAAGTGTATGAGATATTTTTATTATTACACTGAACACTTAAAAGACATATTTAGATGGACTGCTTTATTTGTTTTATTAAACGCATGCATCTTCTCTGACAACAAATGATTACAGAAAACAAACAAGAAATTACAAAGTAAAATTAGAAGGAAAAACAAATAGGAAGGGAGACTAGATTGTGACAAGCACAGCTGCCCAGATATACAGGGTACATTTGTACTGAAACGACTCCAATATCTAACCTTTCTTGTTTTGTTTTCCTTTTTCACTCTGGCAACAAGAATTGTTAGCCTGATCCAGAGATAATTTAAAGAAATAAAAACAAAATCAGTCATTCAACTGACATATATGAATAAAAGAAAAACAGTTATATAGTCTCATATGCTACAAACTCAACAAGTGATGTCACATGATATGACAAATGCCCCATGAACTTCAGGTACACTGTATCGAACAGAAAAGCAGAGAGGATTGCCTGAAATTTTTTGTCATTTTAGTAAGACTTAGGAACATAAATCAATATACAAATTCAGTTAAAGTTAAAATACTTCTGGTGCATGTCGTATTATACAAATTTAATGTACTTAAAAGTCTATCTGAATAGTCACAAAAAACTAGTCCTTCTTTTCGTAAATAAATGTAGCTGAGAATACACAACTAGGACGGGAAAAATATAACTCTGATTTTATGTGTGACTGTGATTTGCTGAAGCCAATCAAATCCTATGTTCTGGCCATCAAGTGGAAATACTTAAATCTTTCTAATAAGCAATTTCAAAACACTCTAAGGTATTCACAAGAGGTGGAGAAGAAGGTTAAACAGACTAATGCTTTATCATGTGCTCTGCCCATCATCGGGCTATACTTCATATTTCTTTCAAGATACTTCAAAACTCTTCAAGATATTCAAGAGGAAATGAGTGGACAAGAAATAGGTGACAGACCCAATTTTTTATCTCATGTGTGTCAAAATCCTCAGGTGCTGACAATTATTTTTTAAAGTTTCATGGCTCTAGCAGTTATACCTTTGAAGTTACACATGACACAAGTCTAAAAATGCTATTTTTTTGCTCAATCAGGGGGCATAAGTTTGCTGATCTCTAAAAAATCTGCCTCAAAAATACCCAGGTGTGTAAGTTCAGATGCTGACAGCTATTTTTTGAAAGTTTCATGGCTCTAGCTGTTATAGGTTTGGAGTTACATGTGACACAATCCAGCATGACAGTGGGATAGCGTGACAGCGCAACAGCAGGACAGTGGACAGAGAGACAACAGCAAATCTATATGCCCTCCCCTTCCTCCGCAAAAGTGGTGTGGGCATAGCAAAAAAAACTACAGAGTATATCTATCTTACTGTCACAAGTGTTAGGCTATTGTCATAATATTTATTAAGTTAGAAATAGCTCTACAAATTATAAACCATTTTTATCGGTTACTATGTACCATAAGAAATATTTCAATTTTGATTTATCTGAAACAAAATGATAATAACTGACCAGACTAACTAATGCCAAGTCAACAGTTTCAACTGTTGCCCTCCTGTGCCATTATATGCACACTGATGTGTGATGTCAGGGACACCTACAGTGAATCTGTATGGATGCTGATATGCATTTTATGGTTATGTCAAGAATCCCATTGCAGTAGGGAATTAATAACCAGGTTCTAAGAAATATTTCCGTATTATTAAAAACTGACTATGTAAGAAACATAAGAACATTTAGATAAAAGTTACCTGTTTATTTGAATAATATCTGCTATAAACTATTACTTCACTGATGTCTAGGGAACAGTCAAAAAATTTGTTCTGGAATGTTTCCCTACACTTATAGGCAACAGTTCAAGTCATCCCTTCCATCTCACACTACACTTTCAACTATTCTCCAGACACCTTTGAAATAACTGTATTCTAACAGCAAACACAAAGTAGTTAAAGTTTGAAACACTTTGATATTCAATACAAGAAAAAGTAACAACAGTGAATTATCTATGGATGCAGAAAAAATCCTTTTGTGGTAACTTATCAATAATACCGTAAGTTATAAGTTTCCCCTAAAGCTGAATATATAGTAGGTCCTTCCCATACATAAACTTGGACATTTATTTAAATCATTGTCTTAAAAACTTTGAGTTTTACTTTTATTGTAAATACTTTTAGTGTTGCAGATTGAATACTGCTTAAGCAGGTGCTAGAGGGCATTCAAAATGTTGCACTTTTCATAGTCTTTCCCGAATGACAAAGATATGGAGTGCACATGAAAAAAGACCACACCTTTCCCCTCTAAGTGTGACCTTGACCTTGGAAGTCAAGACCTGGATTTTAGTATGACATCATGGTGGTTAAAATTACAGCCAAATAATTTCAAATTTCCATCAAGGAATGACAAAGTTATGGAGTGGACATAAAAAAAAGACACTATTTTTTACCTTTGACCTCTAAGTGTGACCTTGACATTGGAGGAATGGACCTTGTTCTTTACACTACACATTGTCTCATGTGCTTAACATGTCTGCCAAGGCATTTTGAAATCCATCAAGGCATGACAAAGTTATGGAGCGGACATCCAGACAGGAAGCACAGAATCAAATGTCTCCGTCTACCACTACATTGGGGGAAACATAATTACACAAATTATGAATAATCTATTAAAAAGCCTAACAAAGCTGTGCATAGAAAAAGCAGAAATATATATAAGGCACTATATATTATGACAAACAGAATGTTATACATAGAGAGCTAGTGTTAATAAAGCCATCAACACTGAAATATTAAGTTAACAATTTAGCCACACAGTGAGAGTGCTTACCTTTGTCTTCTTAAGAATTCCCTATCAAGAATAATACAACAAAACACAAACATAAATAAATAGCATAATCATTCCCCAGCAAAAAATATAAACATAAATAAATAAGCACATCATTGAAATACAACACAAAAACATAAAATAAACAAGAGGGCTATGATGGTCCTGGGTTGCTCACCTGAGTACTTTGGATGTAGGTCAGCTGTTGAACAAACATCAGAAGCTTGTGGTTTCAGACAGATAGATTTTTAAAGGTCTTCCTCTACTGGTTCGCAACCTATAAAGTCGGACGTCCTACAATCCGGACACCCGCGTAAATGCTTTATTTTGTTGTTTACTTTGATCATTTGTTGTCGATCACTCAGGCGCTTGTTTTTGAAGTAAATATAATCAACAACGTCAAAAATTTATAAGTATATTTGTCGAAAATGCAATATTTATATTTGTGTGCCATTTGACCTGTTGCCTGATCGCGGGGGAAGTTACATATCACGCAATGCGCATGCGCAAATATTTTACTGAGGCCCGGAAATTTTAGAAAGGGGTCAAGTGTAAGAACATGTTTTGCAGACGAACATTTCCAAAACCAAACATGATAATGTTTCAATGTCGAACTGGAAGGCATGTGATTTATAAAATAACTGGAACAATTCAGAAACTGTTGTCTGTTACCGCACAAGTTTCAGTAACGGCACAGCTTTGTTTTATACATATTTTCTATGTATATACCAGAATAGCAAATAAATATTGATCTATACTGTTTAATCAATTGATCATTTACAGTAAAATGTCAATTATCTTATAGAATGCAACTCTGATGAATGTTGACGGACCGTCCGGAAACATGGTACAGCTTTAAGCAAAATTAACACAATTTAATGACCCTATGTCAGGACCTCAAAACATGTGTTCTATATTAAGAAATAAGAAATCCCCATGACGTCAGAGAGACCTTGAACCTAGCGTGTAATGTAAACAGATTTAAAGCTTTTGTAACAAAAGTTATAAAAATGTCCGGTTATAGGTCGCGAACCAGTATATTTCTATGTAAAACGTGACCCTCATGTGGGACCAATAGTGACCCCATTATCTGAAAAACATAGACAATGCTACACACCAAATTTCAGACCTCTGGTTCTAGAAGTTTTAGACAAGAAGATTTTTTAAGTTTCTCATTCTCGTTGCCATAGCAACCAGAGTTCTGCAAGGAATGGATATTTTTAACCTACTTTCGTAAAGCTTTAAGCAAGGACCATTCCTGCAAAGTTTTATAAACTTTTACCTTGTGGTTTAGGAGCAGATACTGTTTAATAATGGTGCAAGATGCATGATTCAGGATGCATGATGGACACATAAAATGAACAAGAGGGCTACGAATGTCCTAGGTGGCTCACCTAAGTACTTTGAATGTAGGTCAGCTGTTGAGCAAACATCATAAGCTTGTGGTTTCAGACAAGTAGATTTTTAAAGATTTCAATGTAAAACGTGACCCCTCATGTGGGACAAATAGTGACCAAGGACATGATTTAAACAAATCTGACAAAGCTACACACCAAATTTCAGACCCCTGGTTCTAGCAGTTTTAGACAAGAAGATTTTTTTAATTTTTTGTTCTTACAAGGAACATTCCTGCAAAGTTTTTTTTAAACTTTTACATTGTGGTTTTGGAGGAGATACAGTTTAATGATGATGCAAGACCCATGATTCACAAAGTATGACACACAATGCATGATGAACACAGGTTGATCACAAAAGCTCATCTTGAGCACAAGTGCTCTTGTCAGCTATTTAAAGCATAATCACTCCCCAACAAATGTAACAAAACATAAACAAATGCGTAATCATTCCCCAGCAAATTATCAAAACTCAAACATAAATATAAATAATGACCATTATCATTCTTCAGCAAATACATAAACGTTTAGCATTATCATTCCCCAGCATAGACAACAAATCTCAAACATGAAGTGCTTTTTAGATGAAAACTAAAAATGCCAGAGGCAACATGTGCCCCCCTGAGGGTGTCAGTTCCCAAGGGAAGGGGTAGGGATATGGTAGTCAAGGTATATGTAAAGTAACTGAAAACCTCCAGGTGCTAAATCTTTATTGCTGGTATATATTTCTGTAAAGTTTTATGACCTTAAGTGCAGTAGTGTTGGCTGAGAACACATCACAAATGTTTCAATTTTCACTAATTAAAAGGCAATAGCTCTGCTCTACCCAGAAGGATGGAAATGCAAAACCCTAGCTGCACAACTTCACTTGCTAAGGGGTCTCACCAATTAAAATGAACAGAAGATATAGAGGTATCATATCTGCGCCTGTTGCAAACTGTTAATCCATAATAATGACCCCTACCAAACATGCAATACAATTTTCTTGTTTTGGACAATATTTGACATGCGATTAATAAGCACAAACAGCTTTATTCTGCATACTAAGCATACTTAGATGATCAAAATAAACAAATCTTTCATTGGAAAAAAACACAAAAAAAAAACAACAAAAAACAAACACAATTCATCCAATAAGACTACAGTTCTTTAAAGTATGCCATAACAACTTATTCCCATAAAATAATGACAACTTACACAAACAACTGCATTATCATTTCCAAACACAAGCATAAAATCCTTTCCTTATTCCACCCCTATACAGAATTATAAAAGGAAATGCAAAAACAGGCAAACACTTAAATTGTGAATCTGCCGAAGAAAATAACTGAGTACAAGTTACCAGCTCAAGCACTCCTTGCCAAGGATATATCCAACAAACAATAATGGAAACTACGAAAATAAGTTAATTTCGATGGGTTATTTATTCAAAACAACAAAATCAACAACTTGCTTTTGAAAGCATCCAATTAGGGGGGAAAAAAACAGCCAACTAAAAGAGTAACTCAATGGCCAAATAATTTTATACCAAAGAAGAATAACAATTCACAAGCATAATCCAACAGCTTAAATCAAAACAATTTTAAGAATAATATGACAAAACACAAGTGACATACAGCTCAAACAAAAATATATACAAAACAGCACCCTTAATTCACGAGGACGCAGGGGTAAACATTTAACTACGCGAACAAACGTAATATTTACTTTCTTCCTACACCTCATTATTACGTATACTCAGATTTTAAACAGCAAAAGCAATTTTTAGTAAGAAAAGTAAATACTGAAAAGGCTCTGGAGTGGGGCAAGGCTCACCAACAAAAGAATGCATGATAAAACACACAATAATAATTTTATTCTATGTCTTTGTGCTAGGACATGTTTTAAACTGTCACAAAATAATTGCAGTCTTTTAGCCAGCTGCATACCGAAGAAAGGTCAATTAGTGGCTAGTGCTTGAATTATCAAATTTCAGCAAGGAAAAGGTTGTAACTCTGCTGTCAACAGACACCTGACATGTTATATTACTTTATCAGGACTTTATTTGTGATTTTTTAATTTTCTTTATTCTTCTGAAAATGGAAAATATATCAAAGAAGTCTGCATGTGAAAAAGTAGAATTTCCTAAACAGAGGAAATATGGACAGGCAATTATTACTGGCAGCTCTAATCATGGCTTACAAGCATTCAAATATAAAAATCTACCACAAATCCCAAACAATCATTCAACAGGACAATTTTTGCAATTCCTGAATATAACTTGGCAACATGCATAACAAATATAAAGTGTAAAATATAGGTTACCTTCCAGCATTTTCTCGCATATACAACACACAAGTAAACACACAGGCAGCTACTCAGCATCTGTAAGGAGTATAAAAAAAGTCAACAAAGTTGGATATACATATTCAATTATATATATATACACACAGTGGTCTCAGATTACAGCACATTATGTTTTAACAGCAGGAATGAAACAATGACCTTAATTACTTATGATGCTCAAAATTCAGACATGGAAGGTAAAATGAAGTGGACAAACATCTGTTTTTATTTTATCATTTCCTTAAATTTTAGACCAAAAAAACTGTCATCTAATAATTCTAATAAGTTAACTCTATCATTTTCACTGTTTATAAAGGAATATTACAAGTTTAAAGGTTTCATTTGGAATATAAACCCAAGTATAAATACAAGCATCTGCCAAAGCTGAAACCCTCTTAAAAGCCTGCCAGTCAATGAAAAATTCCAAAACCAAGACAGAATTATAAATGAAAAAGAAGGTCTTACAATATCTGTGCCGTCTTAAATCAAACCAAAGTGCTTGATTTACAATCTAGGATCAACCTTAACCATACCTGTATTATAAGCCATGTTAAAACATATGTCATCTCTGTCTGTTGAAACAACTCTCTACCAAACTTTAAGCATATAATGGCTTCTGTGAATGTGATTGCACTGCAATGGATAAGGATATTACTATAATAAATCTCTCAATCTCATTTCATCCTAATAGCAAATCTCTTCATTCTCCTACAAACATTAATGAAAGGTCAGGCATCAGAAAATATTCCAGTCCATTTGAAACTAAAACATAAATTAGTTCTTCCTTGTTTAGATGAGTTTTATTTTTTTCCTGTCAGAAATTCAGAAATTGTATACACAACAATGTAATTTATGATATAGATAACCTTGAGCACACACATCTTATTTTTCTTTGCCAAACTTTAAGTCCTACAACTCTGAGCCAAAAACTGATTTCCTTTCAATTTTCCCAAAGTGCACAGCTTTACTACTTAATCTTGATAAGAGACAAAGCCTCTATAACACATAACATATTGTATTAACATCAGATTGTTTGGTTTGTTACAGGACAAATTAAATTCTGTGAGTCAACAAGGTTTTAGAGCCGAAACACCAGAAAATTGTGCAGATGGGATGAAGTATTTTTTTCATATTGAAAATGAAATTCTGTATATGTACACTTTGAGTAAATATGTTAGGTTCCATAACACCTATGCAATATATACCTTCAAAAAATAATCCTACAAAAAAGTCACTTGCTTTAAAAATAAAATGCAAACCATTAACAAAAATACATCTTTAAAAAAAGCAACCCCTTATATACTAATACACAGTTTTAATCGACCTAAACCTATCTTATTTAAAAAGACAACAGTGTACAAGAAATTTTTAAACAATTTCAAGCATTTAACAGATATTTCTACAAACAAGGCAGTACATACCAGAACACCCAGCATTGAGTTCCAACCCGTTTACATCTTGTGTCAGTGACATACACATAAAACTGTCTGTAAATAATAACAATAATAAATTATTTACAGTTTGCTGGAAGTGTAAAGAAATTTACCTACTTTTTAAAAAGAATTATAATGCAACAACATTTAAAGACGCATAAAATCTAGAGTATTGCAGTTTTTATTTCTAAATCATGCAAATTTGAATCATTTACCATGAATTATCATCTGATGTCAAGGTCTCAATCACAAATTCCATATAAGATTTTGAATGAATTATTATTACCTGATGTCAAGGTTCAGTAAAAAATTCCATGTAAGATTTTGAATGAATTCTTAACTGATGTGAAGGTTTCAGTCAAAAAATTTAAGTACAAAAGGTAAACTGAATACACATTTATAAGTCTTTATACAGAGAGCTGTTTTTAAACCATTCCTGGGGGATGGATAGTCATTTATTCCAACTAAACACTTTCTAAGTGTCTAAAAGCCTAAAGAAAAATTTCTTGTTTAATTCATTCACTTTTCATTCTGTAACAATAAATAGATAAATCCTATAGTAAATCCTAAGTTATGTCCCTTTAAATTAGTACATTGTTGTTAACCTTTCTGTAAATAAGGAATATGTAACATTTTGCTGGTTCTATAGAAATAGTTCTATAACTTGTAAAATGTACTTCAAAAATGAAAGGAAAGACTGATCATCAGACAATGTGTGTTTGACCTACATTTTTAACCAATGGGAGGGCTCATAAGTTTAGACTTACATCATTCAAGTTCCAGCACAGAGGCAAATTAAAAGTTCTATTTTGACACTTGATTGTTTAGAATGTTCTTTATCAGCATGTTGTCACAGACAACAACTGACATGACTCTTTAAAGGAGGAAATAACTGGTCAACATTGAAACAAAAATTAAACAGTATAGAGCAACAACATTCTACTGTATTACTTTTATTTGAAAACATACGGGATGCAGCTATTTAAAAAATATTACTTTTTCTTTTTCTTTTCATTGTATAAACACAATGCTAATTTGTGTTTCTGACTAAAAGCAACAGGTTTTTCAAACTACATTTAACTGTCCCCTTTACCAAATCCAAAACGGACACTAAAGAATCTCAAAGGATGATTTGCAATCTTTAAAAAATAGCAACAATTCATGAGTTGCATATTACAACTTGCTTTATTGAAATTTATGGTCTTTTAACCAAATTAAGTTTAGGATTTGTGGTGAGGTTTTCAACATGTAATACAAAATCTGTTTCTGTAAATGTCACTGCTTGTTTGGAGACAGTGAAAATCAAGATCCTTGGAGGGTTTGTTTATTTAAAGGTCACATCATTAAATATTTACATCCTACAACTGAAACATCCAGTTTCACTTGAAAAGAAAAAAAATATGCCCCAATATTTTTAAAAGTGTCAATATCAAATTCTAAGCAGGCAACAATTCTGCAAGAATGCAGAAAAACATGAACATTATTCAAATGCCCTGATCAGCTGACATTGCTTAAAAAATACTTGATGTAAAAGCAGTTGGGTATTTTGCATGGATGTGCATGGATGTGAAAATACTGAAATTGTTTACATCTGTAATTGGCAGGCATTTCCAGTGACAGAAAGAAATTTGCCTTTAGTAAACGTATCATAAAAGTAGTGAAACTGCTGGTGTTTCCTAAGATTATCAGATATGGGGGCTGTATTTAAATGTTTGAATAATAGGAGAATTCATTGGAAGAACAGTCATAAAATAAATGTAAATCCTCTTACTTTAGTATATTTTATCTTTGTAAGAGAAACTGGAACTTCAATTAAAAATTTGTAACAAATAATCTGGCCACATACTCTACCATTATTTCATTGTTACCTTATGGTGGGTGCTGACACACAGCTTATAAGAGCCAATCGGATCCAGTTTAGTTGATGCGGAGGCGGAATCTCAAATATATGCTTGAGGAAAAAAGTGTTCAACTCTGCCAGCTGCAAGAGAAAAGAAAAAATTGTAGATAAAAACATAACTTACTACAGGCCCACTTCTGAACTTCTTGGAACAAAGAACATTTTTATAAACATCTGAAAAGCAATACTTGCCCAGTATCAGAATGACTGAAAAAAGTGCGACCTTAGTAATGACAAGCAATGACATGTTTATTACATTTTCACTAATTTGTGGCAACTTTTATTGTACCCAAAAAAATCTGCACCCACTTATTTTATGGTTCACTGTGTCGTATTTCATTTTAAATGAGACAATAGTCTTAAATGATTCAAGAACATGGACAAACATAGATGAATTCACATAAAGTAGGAATACATAACAGCCACTGAAAGGGAATAAATCAATTAAGGTCTGATCAAAGCACTGATTTGAAATTTAAGAAAACAATTCTTTCTTGCATAATGTACATACTAAAAATGGGAAAGATTATATCATCTTAAATTGTTCCCTGTCAATTACATCTTCCTGGTTTCAAACCAGTTCTTGTACTAATAGTGTGGATTGTGAAAAGTCACAAGAGACTCCAGAACTGGAGTCTGGAATTTTAGTCCTCAACCACTGCCTTGGCAGGGGTTTGCAAAATACCAAAACAATGTACCTGCCAGACGACGATCAACATTGTTACCGCTACAAATCTCATGTAACCAGAGTTTGGGTCTAACCATCGTACATGTGTCCAGGTGGCTGGGGTAAACTGTAGAACAGCTCTCCGAATCTTACCAGTCGTTGAATGAATATCTCTAGAACACAAGAAAGTCATCTTTTACCTGACCAGTGCTAACAGTTATAACATAAAACTTTTCAAAGCACCTACAAAGGGAGCCCTTGCTACATTTTTTTTCTAATTATCAAGATACCTACACAGGTAAAACAGGCATTCTAATTTGCTTGCCTATCTGTTAGCAATTTTGCATTGTTATTAGTAGCACCAGCTTAATGTTAACTGCCTTTTCTTGGCTACATGTAACAGACATAAGTTTCATAACCCATTTTTATTAAATTGCATCATAAAATGTCACTTAAATGATAATTCATCAATGGAGTTTTCATTAAACAGTCATGTACACTTATTACAGTATTCAAATAACTAAGTAAGACATGTTTAATTGTACAACACTTATCAAATACATACATACTTCAATAAGGGGATCATTTCATAATTTTCACAAATTTGCATTTATACATTTTCTCCACACAAAAAAGTAAAAAAGAAAAAAAAGAAAAATTTACTTGATGCTTTCCCAGTGATAGTTCCTCATTTCTAAAGCTCGACACAGCACCATTCCAATCCATATACCAAGACCATTACACACAAGAACATCCAATATGATGGAATCCCACCAACACTCGGCGAAATTTGGCAGAAGATGCATAAACACAATCTGTTTAAAGATAACACTATTTGCATTTTTGTTGATGTGTTTTGTAAGTTTATTCATATCATCTGTACACAGTAAAGATACTGAAAGTTACATGAGGAAGAAACATATGCATGCAACAAAAAAAAAGTAAAACTTTTACCCATAATCCTGAGAAAACACTGAATACGGGTGATAGATTTAAATAGACTAACCTTTCTACATTTTTGTAATCATTACGTTAAATTCCTTGAACCAGCTTCGCTTTCTACCAACCATAAAAGATGCCTTTCTGCACATATTTTTTGATATTCTTTTAGGAAATTCAACACTTGTTACTTACCTCTGTAATTTCCCACATAATACTGATAGTCCATAGTATCCCATAATGCCTTATAAGGAGTGCTTTCATTGCCCAGCCGGTGAAATGAGCGAAGGCAAACACATCTATATGGGACCATAGACGGTTAAATGTTATATCTGTGCAATTTACTGCATATTCCTAAAAGATAAATAAATGAAGAGTTGAAGTACTGAAAACAAGAGGCACAATCAAATGGACTAAACTGCTAACCAGGGACTTTCCACTGTGGCCATATTTAAAGTGAAAACAAACTTTCTTTTTACACCATGGCTTCAGACATTACACAATTCACCTCTTACAAATCATTTCAGGTTTTTGTACATGCAGATACGATTTAACAGCAGAGCAGCATCATTTGGTTCAGGTTTCAATCTGATTGTCTCCCTTTAACAATATTTCAGTTAAGTCAGGCAAACAGGCCACAGCTTCAACAAGTCCAATACCTGATGACTTAGTAACAAACTGTAAAGTTTGTAGGGGATGTGGGGGTGGGTGGGAATTTAAAGCTAAGATTCTAAAAAGAGAAAAGCTACAGTTGTTAACATGCCTGAAAAGTTTCAAACTTGACAACAAAGGATCATCAGTAAGTGCACAAACCCTCTCAGGTCCAACATCAAATCATCAAATAAATGGACTCATACTCAGTTGCTTCACTCCTATGTTTCAAATGTTGCAATAGTCAACATCAAATGAGAACTGAGCATATTAAAACAACTGAGTTGTCTCCATTAGTGGGCAAGGGTTTGATAGTAATATGGCATCGTCGGAAACCCATGTTCAATCCATTCTGTTCCACTCTATTCATTGACCTTGGGACAATTGACTGGTAAAATTCCTACTCCTTTATAATTCATTACCTACTTTCACTGGTTTCCAAAGGATTTCCATTGCGCAATCTCAGCCAATGAAATTACTTATTACAATTTGCCTTTCGCAGCTGTGTTTAAATCCTGGGAAATACATCTATTTTAAGAAACATGTCATTACGCCTACTCTCCACATTGAAATGTATCTATTTGTCACGCGGAATCTCATTGGATGAAGAGTTACTTCCCTTCTGCTAATTAATATTCATGAAAACGAATAATCTGCAGTCAATTTTCCCATGGTACATAATGTAGTTGTGCGGAATATGTACCGAGGGTAACTAACGATGGTAATACAGATACAAAAAGTATTTTAAAAAAGAAAACTGAAAAGATTTTGAAGACATACCTTTTCTTTTAGTGTGTTATTCTTCAGGTCAGGATACAGCCATTCTATCATCTTCCGGACATCTCGTCTGTTTTGGAACAAGATAAACAGCAACAACATGAAGTAGAAAACACTGAGACCTGAAAATAAAGAAGATTTCTTATTTGTATGCTTTAAGGTCACGCTGCTTGCCGCTATTCTTTACTTAGATTTGTAATAAGAGCAAACGCTGATTAGACGTGCTGTTTGATAACAGTCCTCACAGTTACTTAATCAAGTTTTCTGTAAACCCTATAAATGGATAATAGTACTGTTGAACTTAAAGAAGTGAAGAGAGCATTATAAAAATTCAGTAAGGTAGCACCATAAAAAGAAACATACCAGAAAGTATATTAAGTCTGATTTGCTTAAAAGCGTAACTTCCAGAAAGATTGAGGCCAAAATTTAATGTTTTGTAAATTGTCACCAAAAGCTGAACTATCAAACCGACTGTTTCAATGTGAAACCTCCTTCTGTGATACAAAAGCCACGACAAACTTTACACATTTTTTTCTTTAAAATTTGATAAACTATACAATTTTTGTTCCTAAAAAATGAACTTCATTCATAATCTCAGCAAGGTTTGGACTAGTGTGTGACTCTGTTCAAGAACTACATGTAGGCTTCTGATGTAAATTGGTACATATGAATGTTGGATGCCATGTAATACGAGTAAGTTTTGAACATAGCAATATTTCTTACCAAATACCATTCTCCATATTGCCGGGTGGGGTCTTGTAAATGGCCCTGAAAACAGAAAAAAAAATCTCAATAATTGATTTTTATACGAGTTTTTTTTTCTTTGGAGGTGGAAGGGAGGGTACAGAAAATTTTTGGATATCAATATAAAAGCTACTGTTTTCAAAAATAAAAAATGACTACTTTAAAATATGCAATTATGGAATATTTTGTTCATGTTTGCAAAAGTGAGCAGTTTAGACTAACAACCCCAGTAACAGAAAGTAGACAGAACTATCTAGGTTTCAACTTAGAAATGAAATTCAGAAGCAAATTTTTCCATTTCAACAAAAACATGTACTGGTTATTTCGAGTATATGCACCGGTCAGGTTAACACAGACTTCCTAACTGGTAAACTAGTAAGAGGAACTGTAAACAAATGTTCTAAAACATATACAGACATACATGTATGCAGCCAAACCAGAACAAGAAAAAGTCATGTGATCAGCTAACTGACTTACCATTCGGGAATGCCAGGACACTGATGACCAGAAAGAAGAAAATCACACAACAAAACCCTCGCCAGATGTTAGCTTCTTGTACGTGGTCATCTCTGAAAATATAAAATCACAGACTTTATGGTACAATGATAAAAATTCATCCATACAGTGGAAGGCTAAGATAAAAACCAGCAGAGTTACTTCCCCTATTGTCTCAATGACCATTGCCACAACGAGTTAAATTTAAGCTTAAGAGGTGCAAAAATACACGATTCTATTAACTATTTTAGGAACTCTTTTCTTTACCTATTCTTTTAATAATCTGAACAAATCTTTTTATATTTAGGTGTCTTGGTGTTACATAACTATAAAAAATCATCTTTTAAGAAGTATTTCATCTATTTACTATCAATTACGCCATCTTCACATGATATAATATTGTGTGGTAACAATGGTAACTTTACTGCAAAGGAAGTTTTTCTAATGGCCAAGCACTTAAGTAAAATCTCACTGCTTTAATACATATTAAAAATGTTGATAATCTTTTCCCTTCCAATCAATTCTGTACATGTATGTATTAAAGTTATAGTCCCTGCAGTGCGTTCAAGTCAAATCAAAACTGAAGACAATGTATTCTTAAGAGCATTAATCTTAGAGTATAAAGCAGTATAAACCTTCACTAGGGCAGCAAGATGAAATGTGCAGTATAATCGGACATACGATAAAAATTGCTACCTGGACTTTTTTTCACAGGCAGGGGAAGGGGCCCTTCCCTTAAATTTTGGGAAAATAAATGTTGTATTTATGCAAAAGGGGAAGAAAAAACTTGATGTAAATTGAATTTAAGGGGAAAACTGCATGATTTTAAAGAATTTTCCTAAGGGAAGATGCCTGTAAACGGCCCCTGCTACAGAAGGAAAAAAACTCTGGCTGTAATCGGACAATACAAATTGCTGCAAACGATTTGATACCACATTGTAAAGAGGTCAGGAAGCATGTGTAATGCTATAACAAATGCATTCAGCAGTTATAGCATCACTGGTTAAACCAGAAATAAAGTTGAAGAACAAAGAATTTTCTCTCTGCTGCCTTAATATATTATTTCTCAAAAGTGTTCCCCGCCTCCCCCTCCCCACTGCTCTAATAAGCACCTCAATCTCTAGTAAGCTATCCAATCTTAGCTGGCTTATGAATTCAAAACTGTTTGCAAAATAGAGAAAGTTATGCCAATTTTCCATTAACAAAACTCCAATAGTAACTGTTAATAAAACTGTACTGTGCCCAACAAGGCTCCACAGGTGCTAATAAGAATGTTTACAAGTGCATACTGTTCAAAATTTCAAATATTCTTTCAACTTCTTTTTTTCCCCACTCTTCTTTTTAGGTGTCACAGTGGATATAAAACTGCTGTGCAATAATACTGGTATGTTTCTACAAATTCTGGCTTTTTAAAACCATCCCTCTAAAATGCATTTCCAGACAACTATTTAAAAATAAACAAGAGGGCCATGATGGCCCTGGATCGCTCACCTGAGTACTTTGGCTGTAGGTTTGCTGTTAAGCAGTATTTCATTTTTTAATTGAAAATATGTAAGTGCCTACAAACCAAATATGTAAAATATCAGTCAATAAATAAAGGCTCTATGACAGAAAGTAGAAATATCTATCATAAGCTATGGTGACCTTGACCTTGACCCAGTGACCTCAAACCCTACCCATGGGTAGACGTCCATCCAAGGAACCTATATACTAAATATCAAAGATATTGATCTATAAATGAAGGCTCTATGAGGTACAATAGATAAATCTATTTTTAGCCTCCGCGACCTTTAACCTAATCTAATAATTTCAAAAAGCTTGATATAGCTTGCTTCATGCCAAATTTTAAAATTCAGACAAGAAGATTTTTAAAGATTTTCTTCTATACTGCTATTTAAAACTTGTGACCCTCGGGCAGGGCCAACAGTGACCCGTGGGACATTTTTCAAACAAACTAGGTTCACTAGACATTGCTGCATACCAAATATCTAAGCTGTAGGCACTGAGGTTTCCAGTAAGAAGATTTTTAAAGATTACCTTTTTTACATATAAAAGGCCACCGGGGCGGGGCCAATTTTGACCCCGGGGCCAACATATAAACAATACTGATAAAGGTTCTCAACAAAATACTCCACACCAAATATCTAAGGTCTAGTCCTATTAGTTTCGGAGAACTAGACAATGTATCATGCAAAATATCTTAGCCCTAACTTTTGCGGTTTCAGACAAGAAGATTTTTGAAGTTTTTGCTATGTACATATAAGGAAAACCCCTGACCAATTTTGACCCCAGGGCCATAATTTGACCAACTTTGGTAGAGGTCCACAAAGTAATGTTACATGCAAAAAATCTAAGCTCTATGCCTTATGGTTCTAGAGAAGAAGATTTTTGAAGATTCTGCTATATATTTCTGTGTAAAACTGATAAGCCCCGGGGTGAGGCCAATTTGACCCCAGGGGTCATGATTTGAACAACCTTGGTAGAGGTCCACAAGGTTATGCTACATGACAAAAAGGTAAGCTCTAAGCCTTATTTTTCTAGAGAAAAAGATTTTTTAAGATTTTACTATAAACATATAGACAAAACAACAAACCTCTGGGGTGGGGCGAATTTTGAACCCAGGAGCATAATTTGAACAATCTTTGTAGAGGACCTCTACCCAATGATACATGCAAAATATCAAATCTCTAGGCCCGACAGATTCTGACAAGAAGATTTTTTAAGATTTTCCCTATATAACTCTATGTAAAATGGGCAACCCCTGGGGCGGGGCCATTTTTGACCCAAGGGCCATAAGTTTAACAATCTTGGTAGAGGACCACTAGGTGATGCTACATACCAAATATCAATGCTCTAGGCCTTATGGTTTTAGACAAAAAGATTTTTAAAGATTTTCCTTTTGGTTGCCATGGCAACCAGAGTTCTGCATGGAATCAAATTCTTTGAACAATTTTGGTAGAGCTTTATGCAAGGAACATTTCTGTGAAGTTTTGTTGAAATTGGCCCAGTGGTTTAGGAGGAGATGTTCTTTAAAACAAAAGTTTACGCACGCACGGACGACGGACATTGACTGATCACAATACCTCACCTTGTGCACTACGTGCACAGGTGAGCTAAAAATCCTGGCTGCCAATTAGGAAAGCATTTTAATTCAGCAACACTCCCAACTATTCGCACAATGACCGAAATTTGCCTCAAATGAAACTCAAACTACATGATTATTTAAGACAGACTTTTTTCACAATTTCAGTTCAATACCCTGAACCGTTACTGCTGCCACTGGAAAACTCACAACAGTCCTGTTTGTAGGAAAACAGAACAAAACTCTGCCAAATTTTACTGAAATGAACACATTTATTCTTAAATTTAAACGCCAAACAAAGTGAAAAGTTCACTAACCTTACAATTTTACCAGAGTCGGAATAATTTTTCCCATGCATTTTTTTTCTAACTTGTATCTTGCATGTAACCCACTGAATATTCTCAAACTTCTTCTATCTTAAACTGCTTATATCCTAGAATAATTTTCATGTCATTTGTAACTTTAACCTGAACCTTGGATATTAAGTTCACATGCTATGTAGGAGGCATATGAATACCTCCCACTGGTTAGTAGCAACTGTCCAGCTATATGTGTCTGTAAATAAAGACCTTACTGTTAAAGAATCCACTTTGAGACACTAGCTGACTTAGTTTTCCATTATTTTCAGGTATCAATCTTTTGGGGTCTCTACTGGCATGAAGAGAAATTACATACATTGTAACAGATTGCATCTGAAGTTTCTTATTTTCAGGTTCTGTTTTTGTTGTTTTCCATATCAAGATTTAAATATTAAGGCTGAATTTTTCCTTTTGTTGTTGCCTTTTATGTTTGATTCAGATCATGTTAGATGGCATTAAATTCTATTCATTACAAAACAATCACAAGAAGACAAGTTGATTCACAATTCAACTGCAGTGTCAGTAGCTTACTTTTTCTATGGAGGTTTGAGTTCTTCGGTGAAAAACAAAACTAAACGGGAGTTGGGGGTAGGGGGATGGGGGGCCCAAACACAAAAAAATCACAAGTCTACTTTCCATAGTTAGCTGTTTGGTGAACTACTATTCAAACTAAAAATGTCCATGGTTACTGCCCAGTGAGGTGGGTGCAGCTTCATGTGGGGCCGATGCAGAGGGGGTAATTACAGAACATACTAGCATGAGGTTATTAGCAATCTACTGTTGAATAAAAAGACTAAATTGACTGATACCAAATATGGAATACATGTAAATATAAGTATATCATGAAATTATGCATCCACATTTAGAGATTTTTCTTGCCTTCATTTTTCAATGGCCTAATTTTTGTGTCAAACTCTTAAAGGGTTAGACAAATGATAAATATTTTGTCATTTAATTCTGAACAAACGGGCAAAATACCTAAATCTTTTCCATCTAGTTTTGAAGAAATTAATAACTGAAATCACAGATACCCAATTTTCATCGATTTACCATGTTGAAAAGCTTTGCAACAATTTAAATATATTTAAAACAAAAGAAACTGAATTTAACTTCTATAAAATTTACTGCTGTAAAACCAAAACAAGATAAAACTGCCTAAACTTGAGAAAAAAATCTGGCTTGAGTGGGGTATGAACCCATGTCCTTAAGTGAAATGTCTCAATCCTACACAAATTAATGGATTCCTGGTTGCTTTTACAAAAGACTTACAATTAAGATAACTTTTTAAGAATGTAAACCCAGGTACTTCTGTCAGTAGTTCATCAAACTCAAAGGCCAAAAAAGTCACTTAGTAGATGAGAACAGTCCACCAAGATAAAATAATGCTTTTTTTTTTTTTTAATTTTGAAGACAATTTTCAACCTTAAAATTGTAAAATAATGTTTTTAATCACAACAGGATGCTGATGATCAACTGTTTTGCAAACACAGTTTTTTCTATTGTTCGATTTTTGAAAGCCATTATTGACAGGGACACCTCCTAAATCAATTACATGAGAAGAACAAATTACTTCACCATCATTTTAAAGATGACAAATTAAAACCAAAGACATCAAATGGAAAAAAAAAGAATACTTGAAGCCTTGTTTGCCATGCAGGCTTCCTTCCATCCCATGATTTATTGAACACCAACAAAATAACAGCTAAGGGGATTATTATCTAAACCAGATGATTATAATTATCACAAGGATGCCTCAGGGGACCAACATTTGGATCAATTCTTTTCCCCTAATTCACCTTCTGCTCTGTGCTAGAAACAAAGACCCAATCCAACACTGTAGTTTGTGCTTTGAACAAAATTAAAATAGACATGAACAATGAGTCAACTGCAAGGCTATAGAATGTGTAAATGTTGTTATCAATTTTCCCCCAAGAGATTTTCAAAGTGCTGGTGTAATATTTAACAAAGTAACATCCACACAAAAACTGCTGAGTATATTCAATTATAAGGTAGGTTACAATTTGGCATGAATGTAGATGTGAAGCTTAACCCCTTAGGTTCCTGTATGTGGTAACTTTCTGTGATGGGGCGACTGAAATGCCACTTATAATGTCAATAAGAGTTTTTATGGCCATAAATTATGACCCTCAAGTATCAGCTGCATTTCCACACAATGGTACACAACAAGTACATGCAGGCTGGGGGAAGTCTGATATGGAACTCATCTTGCACTCCCAACAAAATCATATCAGCCGCTTCCAGGATTCCATACCAAACAGAATCTTGTTACTGAAAAAGATAGGTGATCTTCAATTTTCATTGATTACATAAATTACAGCCCAATTTTTTCGGGGTGGGTTGGTGGGTGGGGCGGGGTTGGGGAATGCTATTTGACCCTCCTGAGAATCACAAACGAGATGGTGTATGTCATTTTGGGATAAGTTTGAAATCAGCAGTAAAAAGATGAAAATATTGAAGCTTGTCCATGATTGTAGGCCACTCTTAGAACATTTTTTTAAATAATACATTGTTTTTGTGATTGTTGAGTTATAGTGTCGTAAGTATATGTGAAATTGGATGATACCTTCCATCTGATAAAATTTCAATGGCCAGAAATCTACGGCTGCTGAATTATTCATTAAAATATTTTTGAGTTCCATATCAGACTGCTGAGTTCCATATCAGGCAACAAAGGTTTTCATTGGCTAGTAACTAGCAGGTGCTTGCAGTTGAACCAATACATATGATCCTTTTAAAATGGCTTTGCAGAGATCATGATTTTAGAACCCACATGAAAATTCATTCAGTGAATGATCAGACACTAAGCCACTGAAAAAAATAGCAAAAACTGACAGAAAGCAACAAACGCTAATATACTAATATAATTATCAAAACAAACTCTAGAGTAGTTCTCAGGCTGCAGGGCAGAAATATAAAACAAAATCTGCAAAAGTTGCTGTCTAACTTCGCCAAATCAAGAAATATAGTTGATTATATTAAGACTTCAGAAAAATTACCATTTCAGTAACTTTATAATGTAAAAAAAACTTCTTTTACTACAATACATACACTATCATTAGTTCCAATTTCCCTGCAAAAAGTTCAAATTCCTTTTCTCTATTTTCTTTTCCTTGTATTTTTTACACAACTCTGCTTGTGGTTTAACAAATTTTCTCCTTTTACGCTTTGTTATGTGTGTCACAAATGGAATTTAAAAAATACGCATAATTTTGCATTTTCTCGTTTATATCATCATATATTCAAGCTGGATAATAAATTCTGTCAGATTTTATGACATATATCATACATATTTTAAGGTTTAGCATCAAAAGCTTCCCGCATGTATTATAAATATCTCAAGGTTAAAAACAAAGGCTGCATAATTGATATGAAGATAAACACTGAGCTGAGTAGTCTAGTGGTAAAGCATGCTGGACTGAGGTCACAAGTTCGACTCATGGCTCCTCCATTAACATGACTATTTTTCTTTCCAATTAGACATGAAACCCCAGGTCCTATGAATCGCAGCTGTGTACTGAGCATGAAAAAAAACACCAAAAGTATCCCTTTCTGTATCTTGTACTAGCCCCAAAACCTAAAAAGACTAAAGTCAGCATGTGGGGTGTTGGTCAGAACAGGGCAACCAGAACTTATAATACCATATAAATACTCATATAGAGAGTAGAGCAAGATAGTATTATTTTAAAGAAAACTTAAATATACAACCCATTATGTTGTTACGTTAAGTTCATTTTCAAGTTTTTCAGATTAAAAGATTCCATGTAAAAATACTTAAAACAGTACTGTGAATCTGTTGAGGTAAATCTGCATTTTATGGGGAGATGGCTGAGAGTTAGAGTTTAAGACTAATATTGCTTTATTAGTCTTGTACCACAGGATGCCAGCAACTACTTTAAACAAAATTTTTTTATATTTTTTCTGTTAATTGCAAGACTCTGTAAAATGATCATTTCTGATTTTTCAAAATAAAAATGAGGTGTTTTTGTTCTTGCCTCAGACAGATTAACTATAGAGTAATGATAACTGACACAAGAAAGAAGCTAATTATTTCAACACTTAAAGAAGTCCAGGAAAAAATATATGTACATAAAAAAAACTTAAGTTTAAATAATGAAGGGACTTTAAGGGAATACAGTATAACCTGCCCTAACGGTAACCTTATATCGGCTGTCACCTGGTGTCAATGGTCATTTCATGGTGCTCCTGTCGAAAATCCTTCTAAATAACACGTTGATTAAACAGTCACTTTATGTCTGCGGCCAGTGGCCACACTAATTGCATCTAATTTGCCAAAAATTGACCCAATTTAGCGGTCATGTACATATCGTCTGCTCAAGGTGTGAATATATTTTGACAAGTCTAGAAAAAACCCTCAAGGGCAAACACGTGACAATACACAGAGCTTTAATGTTTGAGTGTGTTAATTCAGCAACTATTTGTCACGCATTATAACGTGTTTCAATTTGAACTATTTTAATTACAAAAATAACAATAGACTCTCACAGTAAATGGTCGATTTAACCTTTGATCTCATTAGGTGTTGAGAAGTTTGTTTTATAATTATAAAAGGTATTGATTTCAGTGGTCAACAGAAATTAAAATAAATATAAGTACCTAAGAAACATGCTTTTTAATTGAACTCAAATTAAATCTGTCATGGTGTAAAAGAAAACGAAGCTATGTAATACTATGCTTTATTCTATATCTCCGCTCATTAGGAGAACACCTTCTTGTATGAATCATCCCAATTACGCGTAAGGGAAAGAACCCTTAACCATGTAATGAATCAATTTTCGCGATTCGCTTTAAAATCAAACCAATATTAATTTCTGTCTTTTAAGTATGGTTTTGTTACTTTCAAAGATAAAATGTAAACTTGGAACAAAGAAATTTTCAAATATGCCATTACTGAGTTATACGTTACTTTAGACAGCAATTAAGAAATAAATGTTTTTACTTCCTTGGAGTAAAGCTGAGACCGCTCGTGTCACGATTAGAAAGTCAGTGATAGTAGTGATAGTATCTAAAAGAATTTAAATGATTGCAAGATGCTATATTTATTGTATTTTGAACTTGAATTATCATATTAAAAAGTTAATAAAGATACATTTGTATACAACAATTGACTAAGTGTTATAATTCTGTGTTAAAAGTTACCACTAGTACTAAAGAAAGCGAGACAACATTACATCTAAATAGGCGGTCACCTTGCTTAAGCAGCCAAAATTACTGTTTCCCTTGGCTGGCTGCCTAAGTAAAGTTGGACTGTATACCCTAGAATTAATTGATGATTATAACACTTCACATAAAATAATGTCTTTTACTGTCTCATTTTCTAGATTTTTTTATTAAAAGATAAAAATTTGTTCAAAAAGTTTTCCATAAAATTTTGCCCTGCTTCTCTAGCCAACCAGAAAGTGAAGGTATTTAAATGCCCTCTAGAATCAACCCTGAAGAACAGCGATTTCCACACTTAGTCATAAACAGCGATGTTCTATTCTGAAGTCTTGGTCGTTTGCTTCGCTCCCTCCCTTGGACTTTTTAATGCTGAGGACTTCTCCTCATAGCCTCTATCCTATACATAATGCATGTATATACCTACAGACACTAAGAAAGTGTATATTTGTTATAAATCACATCCAGTTGAAAATGTTTTACAACATTCCCATAGATTATAAACACTTTCAATATAAATACATTCTGTCAGTTTAACTGGGGTAATTGTTTGTTGTTAAGTCGTTTGTTATCATTCTCATTCTTATGGTTATGAACAAAATATATTAATAAGTCTGAGTAAAAACCTTTAACATTCTAATGCTGAACACAACTAAAAGTAACAAGAGGGCCATGATGGCCCTAAATCCCTTACCTGAGTCTCACTGCTCCAATAATTTGTTACAAGTATCATTACTGGTTGTTATGGGCGTTCGTTGTTTGCAAGTTTGATTAAGTTTGCAATAAGTTTGAAGATTCTGGTCGTAATGGTACTCCAATGTTTTAGCAGAAACAGTTTTATTCTACAGGTTCCAGTGAACTTGACCTTTGACCTATTGACCCCAAAAAACAATATGGTTCTTCTGATATAATTACCCCAGGAAGTTTGAAGGTTCTTGGTGTAATGATACTCCAATTACTGAGCAGAATTCTAAGTTTTCACTCTACAGGTCCCTGTGACCTTGACTTTTGACCTACTGACCCCAAAAATGATAGGGTTCTTTTAGTGAATAAAGACAATCATCCTATGAAGTTTGAAGGCTCTGGGTAAAATGGTACTCCAGTTACTGAGCAGAAACAGTTTTCACTCTAGAGGTCCCTGTGAACCTAACCTTTGACCTATGGACCCTAAAAGCAATAGGGATCTTCTAAAAATGATAGGGTTCTTTATGTGAGTAAAGACAATCATCCTATAAAGTTTGAAGGCTCTGAATGTAATGGTACTACAGTTACTCTGCAGAAAAAAACTTTTCACTCTACAGGTCCCTGTGACCTTGACCTTTGACATACTAACCCCAAAAACGGAACGATTCTTCTATTTAATAAAAGCAATCATCCTTATGAAGTTTGAAGGCTCTTGGTGGGGCCAGTTTTCTCCCAAGGGTCATGATTTGAACAAACTTGGTAAGGTCCACTAGACAATCTTGCAAATTAAATATCTGAACTCTATGCCTTGTGGTTTCTGACAAGAAGATTTTTTAAAGTTTTTCCTATATAACTCTATGTAAAACATTTGACCCCTGGGGTTGGGCCTTTTATGACCCAGGGGCTATGATTTGGACAAACTTGGTAGAGGTTCAATAGACAATGTTGTACACCAAATATCTTAACTCTAGGCCTTGTGGTATCTGAAAAGAAGATTTTTAAAGTCTTTCCTACATTTAACTATGTAAAACATGTGACCAATGGGGCGGGGTCATTTTTGACTCAGGGTTCATGATTTGAACAAATTTGGTACAGGTCCTCTAGACAATGCTACATACAAAATATCTAAGCTCTATGCCTTTTGGTTTCTGATGTGAAGATGTTTTAAACTTTTTCCTATATAACTCTATGTAAGCAAGTGACCCCCAGGGCAGGGCCTATTTTGACCCAGTGGCTATGATTTGAACAAACTTAGTAAAGGTACACTAGACAATGCTACACACCACATATCTAAACTCTAGGCCTTGCAGTTTCTGACAAGAAGATTTTTTTAAAGTTTTCCCTATATAACTCTATGTAAAACATGTGACCCCTGGGGCTGGGCCATTTTGACCAAGGGGCCATGATTTGAACAAACTTGGTAGAGGTCCACCGGCCAATGCTTCACACCAAATATCTAAACTCTAGGCCTTGTGGTTTCTGACAAGAAGATTTTTTTAAAGTTTTCCCTATATAACTCTATGTAAAATCAACTGACCCCTGTGGTGGGTCATAATTTGAACAAACTTGGTAGAGGTCCAATAGATGATGCTTCATACCAAATATCTAAGCTCCAGGCCTTGAGGTTTTGGAGAAGAAAATTTTTAAAGATACAATTTTTAAAATCTAATTTTAGCTCCAGTGAACCAGAAATGCAATGGACCAGAACCATTTGAACAATCTTGGTAGAGCTCATCCAAGGAACATCCCAGGCAAGTTTCATTACATTTTGCCCACTGGTTTCAGAGGAGATGTTGTTTGAATGAAAAGTTGACAACAGACGGACAGACGGACGACAGATAAAGACTGATCAGAAAAGCTCACCCTGAGCACAAAGGTGAGCTAAAAAGCAGATTTTTTTTAAAAGTCTATTGTTTTACAGGTATAACATTTAATCAGCTTTATCTTGTATCAGGAAATGTTTCATGTACATGCAGGATCAATAAAATGTTGCAGAACAATATAAATCCCCAGTCCACTCTGTCATCATCATCAAAAACACAAATTCTGTGTAAATTAGAAGCTTACAGACAACTTTGAACAACATGATGAATCTGTGTCACATAAAAGCTTACAGATCATTTGTAAGAGCTTTCAAGCCTATGTCACATAAAAGATTACTTAAAACACCATGTGACAATGTCATACACACAGCAGTATAATTAATGTCCTGTGGGACAACAAGTGATATATAAGCATCTTGTTTATAGAATAACACAGTTTTTGTTTTGCTATTAAAGCCACCTTTTTACGAAATGCTCAGTGGATCCAGAAACAAGTGCTGTTTTCACTTAAAGCATAGTTTTCAGCAAAGAAGCCTAACCTGCAAGGAAAATACTTTTATATATCAACACAGCCTTACTGGCATATGCAACAGTTGAAAACATGCAACCCTTTGCTGAACACACCACATGTTGAATATACATGTATACCATTCCATGTGAATACATGCCATCTTATGTCAAACACTTGCAATCCCATGTTGCTGCCCTAATTTTATATCATGTCATAGCATGCTGAACACATGCAATCCCATGTTGTTGCCCTAATTTAATATCATGTCACAGCATGCTAAACACATACAACCCCATGTTGCTTCCCTAATTTCTTATCATGTCACAGCATGCCAAACACATGCAATCCCAAGTTGTTGCCCTTAATTCCTATTTTGTCACAGCATGCTAAACACAAGCAATCCCATGTTGCTGCCCTGATTTCATATCATGTCACTGCATACTGAACACATGCAATCCCATGTAGCTGCCCTAATTTCATATCAAGTCACTGCATGCCGAAAACATGCAATCCCATGTAGCTGCCCTAATTTCATATCATGTCACTGCATGCTGAACACATGCAATCCCATGTAGCTGCCCTAATTTCATATCAAGTCATTGCATGCTGAAACCATGCAATCTCATGTAGCTGCCCTAATTTCATATCATGTCACTGCATGCTGAACACATGCAATCCATTGTTGCTGTCCTAAATTCCTATCATGCCACAGCATGTAATCCCATGTTGCTGCCCTAATTTCATATGATGTCACTGCATGCTGAACACATGTTATCCCATGTTATTATACCTCACGTAAACTGCCAATACTAAATTCCCATAGGCGATCGTGCTTTTAAAGCTAATGTTACATTTTGCATTAGCTCAGAGGGTAACATTTTTTTTTTCAAAAACCCTCCGGGTGTTATTGTTTTTTTTGCACACCCTGCAGAAAATTCAAGCGTCTGATGACGTCGAAGGCGCTTATTGAATATATTGACTGTAAGCGTTTAGCTGAGTTTGATTCGACTCGTTAACAAACGAAAACAGTCCTAAGGTGTATATAACATGATCACATGTATGGTTCGGTATAATAAAATAAATAACACACATCAGCGAGAGTGATAGAGGATATTGAAAACCCTCAAAAAACAATAACACCCTCGACTGTCGCCTCGGGTGTTATAGTTTTTTCGGGTTGTCAATATCCTCTATCACCGTCGCTGATGTGTGTTATTTATATATTGCTTCCCTAATTTCATATCATGTCAGTGCATGCTGAACACATGTTATCCAATGTTGCTGTTCTAATTTCCAATCATGTTACAGCATGCTGAACACATGCAATCCCATGTTGAGTATTAAACCCTCCTTTCTCACTTGCACTTTCAAACATAACCAACCCCATTACCCATCTGCCCACTGATGTCAGCCCATGTATTCATCCCCTGAACCTTATGATTAGCAACACTTTACTCTTGATGTGTCATCCCACACCTTCACACTATCATTAACTGACCTGATAGCACCTGGCAACAGATAATTTTGCATCATTAGATGAACTTCTTCATAGTTTCAGTACAGATTGATAAAAATATACTTCTATGCAAACAGTATTTGAAAATTAACTGCATGAGATTCTCAACACTAAAATGGGTAAATACAAAAACGTAATGATATAATTATGACATGCCATTAAAGCAGCACTTGCTTATTCTGTTTGGTCATTGATTTGTATCATGAACAACTTGGTCACCATCTGTTAATAAATGAGTATTTAAAAGTGCATTTCTGTGATACTGGATTAAGAATAATTTTACTAGTTCCTGAGCCTTTGAAATAAAGCTGCCGATATCAAGCTTAATTGTTGTAGCAGTAGTTGTTACAGTGTGATTTCTGGATTTATAGCTAACTACTTTAACATACAATTTCACCATTATCACTACTAAGTTTCTGAAATTAAAGCTCATTCTAATATATTTTCAACAAAATGCATTCATGAATTACAAAATGTTAAGCCTATAAAAAATCAAGATGTACAAATTTTGTATAATTTACATGTAATGTGTTTCCAGTGAATCCCTTTATTACTAATGTGAAATGGAAGTGAACATGACCTGTTTGTTGTGTGCTTATAAAGTGCAGTACCATTAATATAAATGTTTAACAGGTTTAATTGAAACTCACACGAAAGGTTAAAATTAATCAGACACCAAAGGTGACTCTGTATCTAAAACATTATCACAGGTTAATGGAATGACCCAAGTGAATAGGAATTAACTTTATAGGTTACAAGGAGAAATAAATGTCCTTACAGAGAATAAAATACACTCCATTTCCACAATAGACTCAGGGTTCATAATAAAAGGAAAACACTGACTAATATATTTCATGGGCTAATTACTCTCAAACATTTTTGTGGAGTTACAGACCTTGTTTAAAGCTGGCTTATTCAGAGACATTGGCTAAATTTACTACCCGAAAATCACTACATGAAAGACCAGCTTTATGCATCCTTTTAATATTAATAGAGACTGACGACCATCAATCAAACATCAAAGTCTACAGCTGAGAACAAGGAGAGGTGAAATGTGACATGTAAACAATTGTTCTCATATTATCTCAATGACATATTTCTTTTCCCTTTTAAAATAAAGTTTTCCTTTTCTCTTCCCTTTAACTGCTTAAACACAAGTTAGATAAGTACCTCTTCATTTCAAAATATTAACTAAAATATAACAAATGCCTTCTTCTTCATACAGGACATGTACACACTAACTGTATGTGGAAAAAAACCCTTATAGAATATACATTTATTTTCACAAAACCAATAATGAGAACAAGAAGGGGAAAAATGTCTGATTTATTGATTAACTTAGTACATACTGATACAACACAGCCCTCTAGGGGCTCATCAAGAGTTCTATACCTTATGTTACCACATAATAAAAAGATTTTAATATCATTCTCTGACAGACTAGTACTAGTAATAAGGTATGATTTTCTATCCTTTATTTTCCAGCAAAAACATGACAGGCCAACAGAATGACATCAACTTAGTAATATCTTTTTTTCCAGATTTAATGTTGGTTTGAAAGGGAAAAAAGAATGCCCTTGACCTTATACAGTGACCCTTGAGGTTCCAAAATCTGAATTTGCCATCTTTTGCTTCACTTTATTAAGGACTATAAAGCACTGGAAACTTAAACATTTATTACATGTAGCTCTGGACTGTTCAGGATTTTTTTAAGTTCTTCTGCAATTTCTATTTCTATAATAAACAGAAGCAAACAATCATCCATGAGAAGACAAATTCTGTTTTGCATTTACTTATAAAATTCATGACTGCTATTGGGAAATGAATAGAATACTTTGTCAAATTCCTCTGAAATTTAAGCTGAAAATGAGCCAACATTTTTTTATGGATTTTGTTAAAGGCAAAATGATGTCTCAATAAGCAGCCATAATAAATATAGCTCTCTTTCCTTCCTTTAAGCTTAAGATTTACTTCATAGTAAATTACAGTAGTCTGTAACAAGTCACTGCAAAAAATCAAAACACATAAGAGAGGTCTAATTGAAACATCAATTTTTTCCACAAAATGCGTAGAATTGATGTGACTGTTTTAAAAATGGCTAACAGTACATGTATATGTATCACTTCCTAATGAAATTTTAAAAGTGTTGGCTTCAAGGAAGAAAAAAATTACCACAGATGTATTTTAAACTAAAAATGAATATCATCATCTAAACATCTAATTTTGCCACCATTTTAAGTTTTATAGCAATTTCCTTTCATTAAACTTTCAGAATCACTTTGTATCAGAATCAGATTTGTACTTTCAATGTCATAGACAGCAGCCCCTGTGTTTAACTCTGTAGGAAAATAAATTTAAGAACATCAGAGTATAATTATCTTGTCAAAAGCTGTACATGTACAACAGACATTGTAAAACAATGGCTCTGGTTTAAAAACAGAACAGTAGTGATTCATAGAAATATTTTAATCAAACTGAAGGTAAGTTGAAAGAAAACTATTCTATTTAAAGTCTCATCAACAGTGACAAATTCCATTTGTTTTAAAAACATTTTTTTTATATTTGTGTTAAAGTTCAGTACAATTCTGAGCTGCTTCAACTTTTGAACTGTCTTTGTCTTTCACAAATCACTGTCCAATATTAAGAATATAATTGCACAAGACAGGGTCTGACATTTCTTTCCTTCTGTCAGTCTCCACTAATTATCCTTTGAGCATCTCAAAATTGGTACTGCCTAGTGATTAGTAATGGCTTAGTATTTTGTGACTCAACATGTGACACTACAATGAGAGTTATTCCATGTGTATGTCATTCTATATAATCACTAGTACGTATTTATTGTGGGCCTAGCATTCAAGAAGACATGAAAGTAAGCAACAATTTTTCCAGTATGAATGATTTTCGCACAATTGTAAATTACTTGAAAAAAAAATTAAATAGAGAATTATGGGTCTTGTTCACTGCACTACCTCTCATTTTCCTGTATACTTGTGTAAATTTTCAACATGGTCACCCATGTACTTTATGAGTTAAACTCTGAACAAGAAAATTCAATACAGGGATGTAACTCAAAATAAAAATAGCTAAGTTAATGTTCTTGTACTCTCTACTTCTATTGTCCTCATCATTATTTCAAGTTTCTATAAAATGCAGTATATGGTTTTTGCCCTGGAAAAAAGGAAATTTGATAAAAACAGTCATGGTTAAGAAATATTTCAATTATCAAGTCTTCATGTGCAAAAAAAATACTAAAAAAAAATTAAAGAAAACATGTAATAGGGTATTTTTATTCAATGAAAACTAAAGGCAGAATAATAGTTCTCCGTATAAGCAGTCAGATGTGATAACAAGTAGAACTGCCACTGTGCTAGTGCCAATACCCCTGCATGCCACTCTGTCAGAAGGGTATTGATATATGGGAACATGTTACTTTATGTCACATACTGGAATTAAGCATGAAAAATTACTAAGGGCAATAACTCAAAAAATGTGCAAGAGAGTTATAGTTCTTGGGCACTGCACATCTCTTATCTGAAATCTATCCATCTATGAAGTTCCAAGTTGATATTTGCAATACTTTTTGAGTTATGCTGTGGAAAAAAATTAAGTATGAAAAAAAAGAGCAAGAACTTCAAAATAATGCAACAGAGAGTTATGGTTCTTTGGCAATGCACTTTTCCTTAATGAGATCTATTTATCTATGAAGTTTCAAGTTGATATCTCTAATACTTTGTAAGTTATGCCCTGGAAAAAAATTAAGTAAGAAAAATTTCAAAGGGAAATGACTTTACTTCTCCTCAATGAGATCTATTTATCTATGAAGTTTCAAGTTGATACCTCAAACACGTTTTTAGTTATGCCCCGCAAAACAATTAAGCATGAAAAATTTCAAAGGGCAATAATTCCACTTCTCCTCAATGAGATCTATTTATCTATAAAGTTGCAAGTTTGATCCTTCCAATACTTTTTGAGTTATGCCCCGGGCAAAAATTAAGTGTGAAAAATTTCAAAGGGCAATAATTCCAAAATAACAAGAAAAGAGTCATGATTCTTGGACTATGCACTTCTCCTTACATCGTCGGTGACCCCCGGTACATATTCCGCACAACTACATTATGTACTGTGGGATAATTGACTGCTGATTATTCGTTTTCATGAATATTTATTAGCAAAGGGATGTAACTCTTCGTCGAATGAGATGCCGCATTACAAATAGACACTCCTCAGTGTGGAGAGTAGGCATAATGACAAGTTACTTAAAATAGACGTATTTCCCAGGATTTAAACATAGGCGCGGAAGGCAAATTGTAACAAATAATTTTATTGGCTGAGATTCCACAAGGGGAATCTTACGGAAACCAATGAAAGTAAGTAATGAATTATTCATGAGTACGAAATTTTACCAGCCAATTGTCCCACGGTAGATAAATAGAGTGAAACGGAATGGATCGAACGTGGGTTTCCGACGATGTTCTCCTTAATGAGATCTATTCATCTATGAAGTTGCAAGTTTGATCCCTCCAATACTTTTTGAGTTATGCCCGGGCAAAAATTAAGTGTGAAAAATTTCAAAGGGCAAAAATTCCAAAATAACAAAAAAAGTGTTAACCTTACAAGTGGTTTGACCTAATTTCTCTGAAGAACACTGAAATTTTGTGTGTTTCTTCTCACCATTATCAGGGTTGCCAGCACTTTGGTGAAATAAAATTCCCTGACTTTTCCCTGACTTTTCACTGACCAATTCATGTTTTTCACTGACCAAAATCGTCAAACACATAAACGGCCTCCTGACCTCCCCTATAGCCATCCAATCCTCCCATTATATTTTTTGCATGTAAACTTGTATTTATTTTCCAAAATATAAAACATTTACATCAAAGTAATGATTCAAACATTGTGTTCTACTATTCTTAACTATTTCTATTCAAACACAGTGTGACTGTTGGTCAGTGAAACATGTGAAACATATGACATGAAGGCAAGGGTTGCAAAGCCTTTCAGTCTTTAGGCTGAATGATGTTCTAAGGTAAATAATGGGTATTATAATCACTAAGTTAACATATAATGCTTCTTAATATCACAGTTTACTGTTATTTGAATTTAATGCTTAACTGTGAGAGTGATAAAGTCAAATATTAAATGCCTAAAGACTGCCATAGCCAAGTAAGACCTTCAATGCGTATATTGTTCGACCTTTGAAATAATTTTTCCCTGACTTTTCACTGACTTTTCAGGATTTTCATTTTTCACTGACCAAATTTCAAAATTCCCTGACAATTCCCTGACCTTGAAAAAATACCCAATTTCCCTGACTTTTCAAGTCCGCTGGCAACCCTGATTATTAGTCAGAAATTTGAAAAATGCAAACTGTTTATTTTCATACATATTTATAAAGTTTACATAAACAAATGCCTGTGTTGTTATAGTGAAGATAATTAATGCAGTAGATATTCAGTAGATTTTTTCCCCAGGGGTCAATGACCCAAGACCTGAAATTTTTAGGAGTCAAAAAGAAATTCAGTGGGGTCAAAGTTAAACAACCTGAAAAGTCTGAATGCAAGGACATCCTTTTGAACAATCAGTAGTATCTGAGTGCTTTCTTTATCAATACAATAACAAAAACAAATATAACTGTTCATCACTATTTCCTTTATATTAAAAGCCATTTTATAACCTGTTAGCATAATTATGGTGACAATTCTTTCATAAATTAAATATAAAAGCATACATGTTTATCTCTTAATAAAACTAAAGCCAACAAGCAGAGATCAAACAGAATACACATTAGCATATGCTTTACTAGGCAATATTAAAACTGAGTTAACTTAAACTCTTCTATATTTAAAAGTTTGTTCAGAACCTAGACTTAAAACAAGCACACAATTACTTGTGCCACTGTGTAACTTCAACTTTGAAACTTATCAAAATAATAAAAATAACTTATACAATTTTACGTGAATCACATAAATAAATAAAGATGCATATGGAACATAAATACCTATTGCATTCAGTGCACGCAAAAATGATGGTGGGGGGGAATAAATAAATAAATATTCTTTAAAAGAATAGTCAGCAATTCAATTGCAATTTTAACCTAAATAATTTACTCATTATGATTTCGCGACTCCACAGTTTGCAATTTTCATTGTTCCACTTCGACAGACAATTGCAGACATGTGCAGTATAAACATTAAAAAATCCTTTCAAGTCTTTCAATCACTATTAACACGTTTAGGTGTAAATAAACGAAAAAGTAATAATACAATCAATTAGGGGCAATTTAGTGCACGCATACACAAACACACACCCAGTTACACTGATAACGCTTGCTGATGCTTTGCTCACAGACTGCTTTCATTGATAAATAAGTAAAACATATTGACTTTGGGTGTGCTGTCCCTCTTTTGTGACACGAAATCTAATACTGATTGACGCATCAGTTGAAATTAGCTTGCATCGGGAAAACTCAAGGACTGAATTTCGGTTGCATCAAAAGTTAATGAATGGCATTTTGCTCAAGTCAAAACGCAGCTGATGTATGACTGCAAAAAAATGGCAGAAAACTGAAGTTGATTTCACCACCATTAATGCTAAGAAGAAATTCTAGTTAGAGAATTCTAGATAGGCAGGTGAAGGCTTTAAATAACCACTTCATTAAATTTAATAGAATGAATCCGCTTAAATCCCCCCGATAATTATCTTACATATGAAACATAAGCAACAAACTCATACTAATTCGCTTCCTTCAACATCAAAATTGTTTATTCCAAAATCTCTATTTTTACGTAATTTTCAGACTGAAAAATATGAAATGTCAAATCTTATAAATTTAATTTTAAAGAATTTGAACGCACGTGTATCAATTTTACAGCTTTACCTCGTAAATGCCAAGTATAGAAGGCCGCCAATTGAAACAGTCAGCAAAGTTATTGTGTGTGGTTTGTAAAATACTTCCAAAGAGATGTCATCTACTCCTTTTTCGTTGATAAATCTAAAATGATCTTCATCGACCTCTTTCTCGTCCTCCATTTTGATGTCTGCTACAGACTGATAGTCAACTCAATACAGTATTTCTGACCTTTGACATGCGATAAATTATGAACCCGTCAATCGATAAGAAGAGTTTAAGGGGAGGTTACTTCAACAGAGCCGTGATGTTCGCAATTTTCGTCTTGTCCGACAAAAAGCTAGAGTGTCAGAAAATATAATTATTTTCATTTTAACACACTGTAGTGGACCGTGGGAGCGCGTCTGAACGGGTCTAGTGGAGAAAATGCTGAAAACGGGTCAAAACGGCTCAATTTACAAACGATCCGGGTCAAATCGGCCCCAGTCAAAACGGCCCACACATTATTCAATATTAATATTAAGGACTAGTTAACAAGCATAATTACCGTTCCATTTTTAGCTCATCTGGGCACACAGTGCTCAGGGTGATCTTTTCTGATCAGCCTTTGTCCATCGCCCGTCCGTCCGTCGTCAACATTTCATTCAAACGACATCTCCTCTGAAACCAATGGGCCAAATGTAATGAAGCTTGCCTGGGATGTTCCTTGGATGAAGCTCTACCAAGATTGTTCAAAAGGTTCTGGTCCATTGCATTTCTGGTTCACTAGAGCTATTAAAAATAAAATTTTAAAAGTTGGATCTTTGAAACTCTTCTTCTCCGAAACCTCAAGGCCTGGAGCTTAAATATTTGGTATGAAGCATCTTCTAGTAGATATCTACCAAGTTTGTTCAAATTATGACCCCTGGGTCAAAATTGTCCCTGCCCCAGTGGTCACATGTTTTACATAGAGTTATATAGGAAAAACTTTAAAAATCTTCTTGTCAGAAACCACAAGGCATAGAGTTAATATATTTAATGTGCAGCATTGTCTAGTGGACCTTTACCAAGTTTGTTCAATCATGACCCTGGGGTCAAAACTGGGGGGTGGTGGTGCCATTTGATTTTAAACAAGGACTTATATAGGGAAAACTTTTAAAAATCTGCTGCTCTGAAACACCAAGGGCTAGACCTTCAATTGTTTGTTGTTATGTCTCCCCGAACCCCGCCCTTCTGATGGAGACATATTGTATGTCAGTATGTCATAGGTCAAGGTCAGAGGGACCTCTAGAGTGAAAACCGTTTCCACTCAATAACAGGAGTACCATTTCACCCAGAGCCTTCAAGCTTTATAGGATGATTGCTATTACTAAACAAAAAAACTGTTTTGTTTTTCGGGCTAGTATGTCAAAGGTCAAGGTCATAGGGATCTGGAGCGTGAAAAGTTTTTCTGCAGAGTAATTGTAGTACTATTACACCCAGAGTATTCAAACTTTATAGGATAATTGTATTAGGAGATCCCTACTGCTTTTAGGGCCCACATGTTAAAGGTTAAGTTCACAGGGACATCTAGAGTGAAAACTGTTTCTGCTCAGTAACTGGAACTCGTACCGTTTTACCCAGAGCCTTCAAACTTCATCGGATGGTTGCCTTTACTCAGTAAAAGAACCCTTTCATTTTAGGGGTGAGTAGGTCAAAGGTCAAGTCCACTGGGACCTGTATAATAAAACTATTTCTGCTAAAACATTTGAGTACCATTACACCCAGAATCTTCAAACTTATTGCAAACTTATTCAAACTTGCGAACAACAAACACCCATAACAACCAGTAATGATACTTGTAACATGAGTAATGAGACTCAGGTGAGCGATTTAGGGCCATCACGGCCCTCTTGTTGACTGTTGTATGTGTTGTTGTTTTTTGTTTTTTGTTTTTTGGTCTTGCACGCGACACATCGACTACTTATGTTGGTTAAGTGTGTCAATTCATTTCTAAATCCCATTATGCATGCAGAAGTTATGAACCGGACACGAAGTATACACTTTTTCGAACACACACACACACACACACACACACACACACACACGGACAGGGGTAACACTCAATCGTAACAACTCGGCCTTTTCCGAAACTTACTGAAGTCGCCCGAGGTGTTCCGAATGGGGTTACACTATATGCCTCACCCCATTTTATGGCGGTGGCATAAGAAATATTGTTGTATTTTATGCTACGCTTTGAAACACTATAAACAAATAAAAATTATGGAATTACTCGATAAAATATTTTGGTTTCTAACTTAATTTTAATTATCTTCACGTCATGGATTATTAAATTTGCTGAGAAGGTATAAAGCTACATTTTGAATTCTGACGTAAAGGAAATCTAAGTCAGTCAGTGAATGTGTGATACAACAGGACAGAGTCTTCACAGTTTAGTGTAAAAAAGAGAAACATTTTGGAATATAATACCTTTAGAATATAGAGTATTTTAAAGTAAAAACAATATCTAAGTTATTGGAGAAATGTGAAAATTACAAGTCTAAGATATCAAGACTGCCCAGAATCTCTAAACTTGTACCACACTACACACTACGGAGCAGTTACTTCCCTAAATGAAAGGGAGATTACTGTGTTGGTCTCTCTCTCTGGTACCAGTTGCAAATATGATTCACGCCTCCTGCAGATGTGAGTTATTTTAGGATTTTGGGGATAGTACAGGATACTGAAAGCATCCAATTCCAGAGATGCTCCTGGTTCTTCTGCATTCTCAGTGTATAGCACTGATACATGGGACCTCGGTTTAACGTGTCACCCGAAAGACAATTAGTAATGTAACTACAAAAGCGGTGAACTAGAAACGCAAGGGTCCTGAGGTCGATCCCCTGCTCCTCCACTAACATTACTCATTGTCATAAAATAACTAATATCTGCAGAGAGCGTCGGTTATATGGGCAACCGGTGTCCCAGTTTATCTTGTCCCCTGGACAGCTCGTCCCCACCCTGGTTATGTTGCCCCCAGGGGGAAACATATCCCAGCTGGGATGTCTTGACACCCGCCTCCAGAGGCAGCACATCCAATATCTTTTTGGCAGATTTATAGAAAATTATTTTACCAGTCCATGCTGAAGGATATATTCGTGTTGTTATTGATTTGTCTTCTGTATACTAAATGTAGTTTGGCAAGCAAGCAAACTTAACCTAGCTGGTTTATCTAGCCCCCTTTTTGAATTTTTCAAGGGTGTGGAGGGGAGCAGCTTACCCCGCTGGTTTATCTTGCACCCCTGCCAGGTGCCAACACGTCTCAGCTGGTTTATCTTAAAGTACAAATATTTCTGTAATCAATTTTTTGCAATATTTATCGGGGGAAACTTATTTAAGAGTGGGGGCAACTTATCCCAGCTGGTTTGTCTTGTACCCTGCCCCATCCTATGTTTACCTTGTACCCGCCACCTCCATGAATTATTTAAGAGTGGGGGCAACATATCCTTATTCCTGCTAGTTTAACTTGTACTCCCTAATGAATCATTCAAGGGTGGGGGCAACTTATCCCAGATAGTTTATCTTGTACCCTGTCCCACTGGATCTTATTCCGGATGGTTTATCTTGCCCCCAGGGACCAACACAACTAAGTAGGGTTGTCTTAAAGAACAAAGGTTGTTGCTATTAAAGTTTCTGCCATATATGGTGGGGGAAGGGTAACTTATGCCTGTTAGTTTATCTTGTACCCGCCTACTCCATGAGTTATTCAAGAGTGGGGGCAACTTATCACAGATGGTTTACCTTTGTACCTGGCAACCTCCTAAGTTATTCAAGGGTTTGGGCAATTTATCATGACTGGTTTATCCTCCCCACTTAGAGTCAACATATCTTACCTGGGTAATCTTAAAGTACAAAGTTTTGTTGCCATTCAGGTTGGTCCCAAAGTGTGTGTGTGTAGGGAGGGGGGGGGGGCGGGGTCAAGATAAACCAGCAGTGATAAATTGCACCCACTTGTGAATAACTCATGGGGGAGAGGTGGGAGGCAAGATAAACCAGCCCAGATAAGTTGTCCTTACCTCTGAATTACTCTTGGGGGGGGGGGGGCAAGATAAACCAGCTGGGATAAGTTGCCCCCACCCTTGAATATGGTAGACACTTTAATAGCAACAAAAACTGTGCTTTCAGAAAACCTAGCTCAGATGTGTTTGCTCCTAAGGTGGTGGGTGCAAGATAAACCAGCCCAGATAAGTTGCCCCTTACCCTTGAATAACTCCTGGAGGATGACGGGGTATAAAATAAACCAGCCGGGATAAGTTGCCCCCACTTGTGAATAACACATGTGGAGTGGCGGGGGCAATACTAAGCAGCTGGGATAAGTTGCCCCTTACCCTTGAATAACTCCTAGAGGATGACAGGGTATAAAATAAACCAGCCGGGATAAGTTGCCCCCACTTGTGAATAACACATGTGGAGTGGCGGGGGCAAGATTAACCAGCTGGGATAAGTTGCTCCTTAACCTTGAATAACTAGTGGAGGATGACAGGGTACAAAATAAACCAGCCAGGATAAGTTGCTCCCACTTGTAAATAACTGTGGAGATGCGGGGGCAAGATTAACCAGCTGGGATAAGTTGCCACCACCCTTGAATATGGTAAACACTTTAATAGGAAACAATGTGCTTTAAGAGAAGCCAGATGTTTGTGTTAGCCCCCAGACGGCAAGACAGACAAGCCGGGGAAAGTTGCCTTGAATAACTCATTGGTGAGTGCCAGGATAAGTTGCCCACTATCCTGGGATAAGACAAAGAGTGGCAGGGTACAAGATAAACCAGCCGGGATAAGTTGACCCCATGGGCAAGCTATCCTAGGAAAGCTTGTCTCCCGGGGGAGGCATAATTCAGTATGAAGTTGCTCTTTTTAATAATCAAGAGCTATACAGCATCTAGTAGACCCGATTACTTGTCATTTAAGCGTCCGAACATTTTGAACTATTTTGAAAAATAATAAAAGGTCAAATGAAACAAATGCTGATTAAACACAGGATTTGTTTATACATAATAGGCAAAACAAATTAATTTCAAATGAAAGTAAGACGTCTTATTTGATAATGATTTGGATCTGCCAATGTTTTCTTAATTCTTCTTTAGCTCCTCCTGTAGCATATGTTTACACATCAATAGGGCTCGTGGTACATGGAAACAACCTAAAACGATAATGGTAAATTTCATATGCTATTAACTGGGCTCGTGGTACATGGAAACAACCTAAAACGATAATGGTAAATTTCATATGCTATTAACTGGGCTCGTGGTACATGGAAACAAGCTAAAACGATAATGGTAAATTGGATATGCTATTTACAATCTAATGGTAACATTTACAGATACGACCATCATTTGACGACAAAAATAACACAAACGATTCTTCTGGATTCCGTTATGTAACCCATTTGATTAGCATTCAGTAAAAAAATGAACTAAAAAGACTACATTTGCACCAAAGGCGTCTTTTGGTCTGGTCTTTTGCGATGTTTCGTTTCATTCTTCAAAATCTAGCAATGCTCCAAAATTTTATCTTTTACTTTTGTTGTCCATTTAGCGAAGAAAAGTTGCATCGACATACATGTAATTCTAGTATTAACAGAATTTTTATTATTTTTTTATTGTGAGACATAAATTCGCAAATTTCACAAATCTGTATAATCATGTACATGTTCATTTATTCTTTTGAATAAAAACTACAATTAATGGCTAAATTTTGTAAAATCCTTTAGTAACGATATATGTAGCACAGTCCAGTTCAGCTTTAGCCTGGTTTCAATTGAGACTCTTATAGCCGTGTTCCGTGTAGTATCCACAGCAACTGCTGACTGCTTCTTGTTCGTCCTTTTTGCATTCCAGGAAATATCACTCCAATTAACCAGTTTTAAAACCAATTTGAGTTGGTATGCTGTCACAGTTTTTGCCAAACTTTTCATAGGCACTCGGTGTCAGGACAAAAAAAAATATGTCTTCGATCGTTTCAATGACTGATTTGGTCGAACTTCAGCCCAAATCTTTGATAAATCCCCACAGAAACTTCTTTACAACAAGATGGAAAAATTCGGTATCCGTCGTATAAATTACTAATTTGTTGTAAAGAAGTTTCTGTGGGAATTTATCAAAGATTAGGGCTGAAGTTTGACCAAATCAGTCATTCAAACGATCGAAGACATAATTCTTTTGTCCTGACACCGAGCACAGGGAATCGGTACGTAGGGGTTAACTGACCCTACAAATACTTATAAACCACATTTCTCCCAAATCCTTTGAATACATGTTTATATATAAATACAAGGGAGTATTTATATATTATTTAGAAGAAGTGTGGTTTATCAGTTACTTTAGGGTCATTTAACCCCTACGCAGCGATTCCCTGTGACACCGAGTGCCTATGAAAATTTTGCCATTACCTTTCCACGGACCCCCTTTAAAATCCATACACACCGTGCCGTCCCTGTTAAGGTATCCGGTCCACTCACCGTTCTTTTCATCAACATGCTGTAAGACAACTTCCATATATTAGACTCGAACTTTGCATTTACTTTCTTAGCATTTATTCATCTACAATCAAGCTTGAACACTGATGAGCATTCGTCAGAATCTACAAATAAGTGTTGCTTTATCAATTCAGTTAAATGTTCCGTCAGTTAGCTACCTGCATGGCAGCTGCATATGGAGGTTTAAAAATTGTCTCTGCAAATATATTTAAAACAACTTTCGAAGGTAAAAAGTTTGCATTTTTAGACAAGTTACATTACTGAGATGTTCAGATCAAAATAGTGCACACATATATTCCAACTTTTCTGAAAAGTGTTTAAAAGAATACTAAATAAAGATTTGCTATAGACAAATGCTTTGTAAAAAAAATCTACAACTTGCCTTTGTGTAGCAATAGTCAAACACGGTCTCAAACTTCTCCAGCATTTTAATATCTCTAGTCTCTTGGTAAGCCATCAGGAAAGCTATCATACACTCATTGTGTGTCCACCAAAGTTTCATATTCCATTCCAGTTGGACAGGACTATTTTCAAAACATATACGACTTAAAATGATAAAAAAAACATAAACCGAGAAATATAACAGATACTTATAAGACTAAAAAATGTTAACATAAAATCCCCAGTCATCTTAAATTTGGAAACCACTATTGAACTCGAGCTCTTTATGTGCTCTTCGTTCACGCACAGGTTAAGTTTAGTTGAAGAGACTAAATACTCAATGTAGTTAGAAATCCACACCATTGTGCATCGTGCTGAAACTAATGCCAGCAACAGACTTTACCTGTAACCGTCGACATCCAGAAAGTAATAGAGACCGCCATATTTAGTGTCCCATCCATGTTCAAACATCTTTATGATAAAATCCTGAATTGCTATCTTCTTCAGCTCTTCGTTCTCTTTCTTACGGGCGTACTGCAATAAAAACCATCCAGCCTCGACAGCATGGCCTGGCAAAGAGAAAAAGAAATATTGATGCTCAAGAAATTTTACGAAAATGTTCAAGTAGTTAATACATTAAATAATCATACACTGCATTTCCTTACAACTTGAAAGCTGAGCTAATCTGAAAGACAGAGATAAATAATTGTAGCAAACTCCCCCCCCCCCCCCCACACACACTATTATTTAATTATTAAGGTGGCGGTCTAAACAATTAGACAAATCCTGCTGGATAATTACCCCTTTTTCATAAACAATATATTTTGAATATGGTTTGAGATTCTGTATAGCTAGGAAAACATTGCTTTGAATGTTATGGGGTTTTGAAAGCTGTACACTGTAGAGTTTAGAAGTATAAACATGCCAGGAACTGTCAAGCGCCCTGTACAGCCAGGAAGTTCTTCCCCAGTGTCGCTCACAGTTTCCAGAATTATTGAGCCTCCCCTCTGCAAAACGAAAAGAAAATAAATGAAGTTTGTAAATGTGTAAAAGATGATAACTGAATTCTAAAGGAATGCATAAGATTGTTCATACAGTTCGTATATCTACAAAACATATTCAAATGAACCGGCAGTTCAAATGAATTATATGATGCTAACATATTATATACACATGTACTTATACCACATATTAAGGCAAACTATTAATTAAAACGAATCAGATTATTTACACTGTTCATATAACTACAAAACATATTCAAATAAACTGGAGAATGAAATGAATGGCATAATTATAATTTACTGATTTAATATATTTACAAAACAAGCAGAAGAAAATAAATTCTGTATGGTTGAACATGTGTTAAAAGTAAAGTGTCTTATCTATTTCTAAAACACGTTTCCTAATCAAACTGCTTTTGATCTGATCAGAGGCAGCATCATTATTTTACACCCATTGGTAATAGTGCAACTGCACAGTATTAACTTTCAGTATCTTATAACTTTCTTTTTAAGGCAGTTTTTATTGAATGGTTGCCAAGGGTGTTTTAGGTTTTATCTGTGGATATGTGTATACAATATCTTAAATGGATATTGTGAATTGGTAAATATCTGCAAGGGTTTAATGTTTGCTATTCTGTGTACAAATGCTTCTAAATAGTAGTTTGTTAAAGCGGTGTTACACGTTAATATCACTTTATTCTGAAATATTGCGATGATTTGCCTCGCAAATATAAAAAGTAATTTTCAGTTCAATTGTTCATGCTACTTAGTACGATACAGACATAAGACTTATAGACCCTTGTTAATCTTTTAGGTTGGCAATATACAAATATAGTAGATTTTATTTTGCAGTCGGTCCGAGGGGAAAGTGCTTGTGTGTCACAGGAAACTGTTGATGAATGGCGTGCTAGATTACCAGACACTGTGAAAGGATAATTATAATGCTCGTGGTATTTATAATGTGGATGATACAGGATTATTCTTTCGTGCTTTACCCGACAAATCACTGAGCATCAGTGGAGAGGAATGTAAAGGAGGTAAAAAATCAAATGAGAGATTAACTGTTTCATTATGTGTGAACATGGAAGGTGAATTTGAGAAAATGGTAATTATTGGAAAATCAGCTAAGCCAAGATGTTTCAGGAATTTGAAATCGAAGAACTTACCTGTGGTATGGTACAAAAATAAGAAAGCATGGATGACACAATTTCTTTTCAAAGCATGGATACAGGATTTCAATTCCAAAATGAAGAAGCAAGGACGCCATTTGATTCTGTTTCTAGATAATGCACAGGTTATCCAGATATTCTCTCTCTGTCAAATGTGAAATTGGTATTTCTCCTCAATAACACCACTTCAAAATAACAGCCTCTTGATCAGGGTATTATACAGAATGTGAAGCAGTTATATAAGAAACGTCCTCTGAGAACAGTTCTTTCAAAAATTGATGCAGACAGTTCAGTGAATTCAGAAATTACTTCAAAACAGTTGACAATGTTAGATGTTGTGCATTCGATTAGTGTCGCGATGGAAGAGGTTAAACCTGAGACAGTGAAAAAGTGTTTCAGGAAGGCTGGACTTTCTGGTGACTGTATGATTGTGGATGAGGACGCTGAGGATGACAATGTACCAATCATGGAATTTGTTGAACTGATGAAGTTAGCAAATGCAAAAATTGGAATGACTGAAAGCATGACCACCGAGGAGTATGTAAATATTGACAGTGATATTCCAGCTCAGGAGGAATTGAGTGACAATTGGGAGAATGATCAGTTAAATTCGCATAAGGAATCTGTAGAGGAATCCGAGTGTGCTGCTGAAGAGCTTAATGATGGCGATGGAGATGTGGAAAAATATTGTGAAATTAAGACCCATCAGGATGCTCTTAGATACATTGAACAACTCAAATTATATTGCATGAGTAAGGGCTTAAGTTGTGTACGTCCACTGTTTAGTCGAGTTGAGGAGGATATGGAGAAATTAACAGTCAGTGCTATGTGTACAAATAAACAGACAAATCTTGACTTTTTACTCAGGAAATGAATGTACATGTAAGCATTCAAAATTACATGTAAAAGTTATATGAACTGGTGTGTTTGATTAATGCAAAAATTATTATTGTAATAATTGCAGTATTTATTTTTCATTACATTAATGATAATGTAAATATTTACATGATGTATTTCATTATTGAAATGTTCATTTATCAGTAACATCATACTGATGAATAATGTGTTTTGTTGTGTTTAATAATGTTCTTTTTAGTTTATGAACTGCCGAGGACTCAACCCGCTATTAAGACCAGCTCACAATTAAGACCACTTCCCTTTATACCCAATGGTGGTCATAATAGAAGACTTTTACTGTATATTTCTTGTATAAGGGCACATTGATGAGATTTTAATAAACTATAATCTTATCTATCTATAAAAATATACAACTGAACTGGTAACAAAAAATAAGATGCTAACGATTAAACAATCTAACAAGAATAAAGAAAGTTTCAATATTCAAGAAAGAGAAGTTTTAACTTAAATAGTTGTAACTTATGACGCCCAGGTACCTGTCTATGTGCAAGCACACGTTTCACACTCCACTCAGCCACATCGTCGTAGCGTTGTGACATTGTCGAATCCATAGTTTCCATTTGGTCCAAAACACAGAGAAGCATCATTGGAATAGCAAGAGAATTGACAGGAGAGACACCGGGAAGGGTAGCTAACCCGAGTCTTAAATCAGTTGAATCTTCTCTTACCCAGTATATAAGTTTGTCAAACATTGAAACAGCTTCGTCCTGAAAAAGTGTGACTTAATGTTTTTAAACGAGAACTTGGTAACAAAATTGGTTTACTTATTTTGTCTTCTACAAACAAATATACTCCCTTCATGTTTTTGATAATTCAGTTAAACGTATTGTGTATCACTTTCACTTCATTCATCTGGTGAATATTGTTGAACGGAGGGATCACTTACTTTCAGGATAAACCAAATCGATGCGCAGTCATAACTTTTCAACAAATGATAGTTTCCGTCTCAGCCTGGCATAATACAATAAGTGAAGATTTTCAGTATAAGCATATTCAACTGCACTTTTTTCAACAGGTCTTAGTAATTTGATAAACTGTAGAACGGTACCTTGTATTTCATTTCCTTCGTTGATCGGAATAACTCAGACATTGCCATTGTGTAGAAACATTCCGAGAAAATCGAATTTTGTACTTTGATTGGCTTACCGTCACGTGTCATGCTAAGACAGCATTTACTTGTCTTAGGGTCTTTACCATGTTTCATAAGAAACTCTGCACCTAAGAGTTAAAAAAATACAATTTTACAGTTAAAATAACAGAAAATGATCAGTTTGTTTGCTTCTTTGTTTGAATTAGAAAAAGAACGGACAGAAATATGAAGACTTCACATAACGTAAAATAACATGAAATATTACTCCAACCTTTCAGAATTCAGCATTAATGTTACAATATTTCCTGTACGTATATGGTTTTGGAACAGAAGTATAATTACTTACAAAACAAAAGTTTAATTTTGAATCAACACCGAAATTTGTAATATGCGATGTTGAAGTCTATTAGGACATTAGCATCTCGAACTCATAGATAGTTACCAATATCTCAAAGCGAAGACCTAATATTACAGCAATTTAGGTCTTTGCCCTGAACTTTAAAATGAAAGATTTAGTACCCTTTATGGCAGCCTGGATAATTTCTACTTTTTGGAACTGTTCTTCTTCATTGTATAAACGTGCGTACATCCATACCTGCAAAAGAGAAAAAATTGGTCATTTGCAAATCTCGTTTTTTTAAAACAATTGTTTTATCTTTTCTATAAAGAAATTTCATCAAACATAAGAATATTTGTAGGCACCTTTACAATCTACGTCTACGTGCAAGTGGAAATTAAAAGTAACTGATTCAGATAATTTGTGTTCCTTTTTTTGAATAAATTTGTTCGTATATAATAAGTTTATAGAACAAAACTGTCAGTAATCTCAAATGGTTAGTACGTAGATCAGATATGAGATAAGAAATGTAAATATATGCCAAAATGTTACCTGTCGTGCCTGAAGCCAGACGTGTTTGGTTTCGTCGTAAACTTTGCCAGATGGGCCAAGACAATTAAAGAAACCCCTGTCAATGGAGATACACGACTTAAAAAAACGTGTATACTAGTAAAAAAAACATAAAAGGCTTTGATCAGGAATCGCTTGTAAGAAAGAAAACAACAACACAGCTTTAATTTGGACTGGAATACTTTGTAAAGACAACATAATAATGCCACGTGTTTACAAAGCTAGAATTGTATAAAGTGTATGTATAAATAAAAATATATATATACATGTATACAAAACTAACAAATTTACTAATGTCAGATTAAGTATAATTAATTGTAAATGAAAAACTGAGCATGTTGAATTGATCGTTTGAATTTAATTACAGTTAATCAATTTCAACAATTTGACCACGACATTACTGCAATTTTAACTTAGTCATGAAAAATGCTTACGAGACTGTACACACACCAAATCTTGTTTTCTTTTACTAAAGAAGGAAAATGTGCATGTACGTTGATTTAGAATTAAGTAACAAATATGTGAAAGATTAAATTGGAATTAAAGAATTTATTTCTACATTAATTTTGTTCAGTTTTTACTGGCACTATGTACAATGATCCAGAATATGTCTAGACCTTATCAGAAATCTTGTTTGGCTTCCTTTTTGTTTGGAGAACTGGTTATGTCCAGCTGAAACATTGTTTAATTTTTCATCCATCTGAATAAATACACTAAGATTAATTGAGATATTTTTAGTTTGAGATACGAATGACATCAATGATTCAAAACCATGTGGATTTGTATCTGGTCTAAGAAACATCAGGCCACATCTCAGTTTCTTTCTGTAGCGTTCGAAAAACAGTATAAAGAAGAAAAAGAAAGTACGTAAAATTGTTAATTGTGCATAAATATGACAACTGAAGCTTTCAAGAATACAGAATAAACCGTACAAAGATTGGTTAAAGTCGGCGTGCATAAACGGCAAATTCTATATAAAGTTTGAGTATATTTACAAAATGTATATCGAGATTTATCTAAAGACAGTGTATAGATACAGCAAATTGTAATTGAAGTCAGAGAATATTTACAGCAAATTCTATTCAAAACAGGTATGCTTACAAATGTGGTATGAGGTACACGAACCCCATTCCAAATTTGACTTATGGCTGCTTTTAAAAATAGTCCGTTTAATGTTGAGACCGACGTTGTAATATTGGATCTAATACAAACACCAAGGTATGCCTTCCCTCTACCCAAGGCTCTGGATCTAGGCCTGCAGATTACGTTAACATTTATGGCAAATTCTATTTACAGTCAGTGTGCTTAAACAGCAAATTCTGTTAAACTGCTTTACATATGTAGCAAACTCTTTATTCATTGTTTACTAAAAGCAAATTTTGTATGAAGATGGATATATATACAGCAACAGCAACAATTTATTTGAAGTCAGTGTACATATACCGTAAATTCAATCTAAAGTCAGTGTACAAATACCGTAAATTCAATTGAAAATCAGTGTACATATACCGTAAATTCAATTTAAAGTCAATGTACATATACATGTACCGTAAATTCAATTTAAAATAGGTGAAAATATACCGTAAATTCTATTTAAAATCAGTGTACATATACCGTAAGTTCAATTTAAAGTCATTGTACATATACCGTAAATTCAATTTAAAGTCAGTGTACCGTTACAGTAAATTCAGTTTAAAGTCAGGATACGTATACAGTAAATTCTATCTAAAGTCAGTGAAATTCAAGCTAAAATCTGTGTACATATCATATCATATTATATCTGCAGAAAATTCTACTTGAATTCGGCGAACACACATACAAAGTCTATCTAAATCGATGTACATAGACTGAAGTCGGTGTGAATTTATATATGAACAAAAGGAACGCTTTAAGTATGTTCCAGATATACAGCAAAGTCTATTTGAATTCGGTGTACAAATACATGAAATTCTACTTAATGTCATGTAGAGACAATTGTTCTTAAAAGTTGGTCCATATATAAGTACATGTGCACAAATAAATCTAGCGAATAATCGCTAACTGGTAAATGTTTAAGTTATGTAAAATAATTCTATCAAATGACATACCCATAGTCATTATCGTGGGAATATCTAACCCAGAAATTTACTGTTCTTTGAAGATCTTTGCAAATAGCATCGTAGAATTCTCGTAGTCTTGATTCACTCATATTTCTTTCTCTACAAAGATAAAAAAAATACATTTTAAACACGTAACTATGTTTGCAGTTCAGACTAATGTTTGAAAGGAAATTATAAACAATTTCCCCGAACTCTTTCTAATTGACGGAAACTAAATAAGTGATTAAAACCAACGTTTTTAGCTTTTCCCCAGAATATCGAAAGAGTGTGTTTTACCATGTCTTCCTTATCAGCTCAGCTCATCTAAATTTTGTACAAATGTGACAAACAAACAAATAAACACATTGAGCATTTTATCTGAGCGTAGATCGAATTGTCATCGCAATATTGCACGCTAAATATAAGCCATAGATTTTCAAAAAGAAAAAAAAAGAATTCCTTTTGTTATAATTTCCTCTACATGTAGAACATCGTTTTGTTCATCATTTAACATGCATACGTGGTAGCTCAACAATAAAGATAAAGAAAACCACAGACAAATCTTTTATCACTTATTTTAAGACTGTCGTAAAGCAAAAAAGCTAGAGATTAGATAATATTTGTCCTTAAACACACACCCTTCTTTAACTTGTAACATACTTCTTTATGCAAAAACATGTACCTTAAAGATCTTCAGGCAAACCTTGGTTGTCACTATCAGGTTGTTTAAGATAAGGTAGTAATACTTATTATTCTTGCTTGAAAAGTTCTTTTATCAAATGATCTAGATTATGACTGATTATGACAACTATTTCCACATGTGTATAATATGTGCATCATAATCGAGCTATTTCGCGAGTTTCTTTTACAGTAATGGCTAACAACCAGATACTCTATATGATGGTCGCACGTGGGAGTTAGTTAAGACATATAGTGCTAGGCCGCCCGATCTACTCAGTCCACCCATAAAAGTCTAGCAACATGATAAAGAGTGTAAAACCTAACACCTTAAAAACTTAAATCCTTAATATTCTTCGATTTGTACCTGGTCTGAGTACGAGAAAAGAGTGCTAGCAGGGTAAAAATAAGAGCAGACAGAATGAATTTATGGTGCAATTTTGGCGCATGCAGCCAGACTTGAATCTAGGACTGAATCTAGGCTGACTATATTATTACAAGCAAGAGGTGTCGTTAATTGACAGGACTAAGTGGTAAGCTTGATTATATTAAAGTCGAGATTATCTTGTACAAGGCTGATTCATGTTCGGTGATACAATGTTATTTGGTGTTTCAAAGACCTAAAAGGTATATTTTAGGTATTTGGCTATTCTGTAAAGAGAATTGATCTGTTGGAAGTCCGCCTACATTCTAGAGATAGCTAGGTAAGCGTTGAGAGGATGTTGATAATTGATCCATATGTTTTGGAATAACAAATCTGGCAGCACATTTCTGTACTGATTTAATTTTATCAACATCTTATTTAGATCAGGGTCCCATTTATGAAGCTGGCCTTACTAAAGAGATATATGCTGTTTTGTTTACTGAAGTTTGCTTAATTCATTTAACTAAGGATCTTTATTTTTATAAGTATTTTTCTGACATTTTTCTTTTTGGTCTTAACCTTTGACTTGTGGCAAATAATACCACCATGTTTGATTCGTAACAAATTCTCTACTTTTATGGGAAAATCTTATTAACTGAAGAAATTACTAGAGGAATTAACAAATGTTTCACATAAGACTGGACATGTTGATAAAAATGATGTTTCATCTAGAAAAAAACGTATTCCATGCAGAGTGGTCTCTCCTATCGTGCCAGTAAACACTGCCATCACAAAGTTTAAATTGGATAAAAATAAGCTGAATTACATGTAAACTATTCTTTAGAAATGCTATTTTACATCTATTTCCTTATGTTGCATCATTTCAAGATGTATTCGTGTTATGAAATTGAAAAAGGATTAGCTTGCAAGCTGTGAATATTTTTTTTCTAATTTTTACTTTCACCCTTTATCTCCTCAGCGATAAATTATACTCTTAAGGGAAGTAACTGCTGCGTGGTGTTATCCAGATAAAATCCCTTCACCGCCCGACATGATTTTCTCCACATGTGACAGTCATGTGACTGTACAAAATGGCCGCCAGTGTTGACAATTTTCGTAATACAAGTTTTGAACAAGCTGTCTAGAAGGTATTGTCTGGTAAAGAACATTCCATTTGATAACTTTAAAATTATTCATTTTCTTACTAAGTACAAAAGTGTTTGCTTGTATTTTTGCGATTTAACAAATGCTTTTTAACGCGACTGACTCATTTTAGGTCCCTTATTATTTAGCCTACATATGCTTGTTTCTCCTACATTCGGCCCTAGCACTGGTTTCTAGACGTAAAGAATAAATGGAATAGACGCTTGTACTTTTTGTAGAAACGACTGGATACTGTGCACGTTTTCAGACAGACAAATTTCGCGAAAATAATCCAAGAAAATGCACAGAAAGCATGTAAAGTTACCATAAAATGGGTCGGTATAAAACGCAGCTTTTTACGCAGCCAATATAGAGATTATAGGAAAACGCAGCCAATATGAAATATGTAGGAAAACGCAGCCAATATACAATAAGAAGGAGAATGAAAAATGTCGGTTCATTGTGTGAATTGATGCAGTTTTATATTATTGTATGTGATAATATTTAAGAAAAATAAAATAAATTATTAACTTTATATTATCTTTTGCTTTGTTTTGTTTTTGTTTTTCTAAACCGTATGTAAAGATTCATATACAAATGTTAAGAATCGCTTGCAATCCAAAATGTTGATTTTGAGGACTGCCTTCATTTATTTCTTTTCTAATTTAATATCATTAATAATTGATAGAATTATACGCAGCTTTTTACGCAGTCAATACAGAGATAAAGGAAAACGCAGCCAATATAGAGATATAGGAAAACGCAGTCAATATGAAATCTATAGGAAAACGCTGCCAGTATACAATAAGAAGGAGATTTGATGCAGTTGTATATTTGTAGTATGTGATAATATGTAAGATAAACGCAGCCAATATACAATAAGAAGGAGAATGAAAAATGTCGGTTCATTGTGTGAATTGATGCAGTTTTATATTATTGTATGTGATAATATTTAAGAAAAATAAAATAAATTATTAAGTTTATATTATGTTTCTTTTGCTTTGTTTTGTTTTTGTTTTTCTAAACCGTATGTAAAGATTCATATACAAATGTTAAGAATCGCTTGCAATCCAAAATGTTGATTTTGAGGACTGCCTTCATTTATTTCTTTTATAATTTAATATCATTAATAATTGATAGAATTATACACAGCTTTTTACGCAGCCAATACAGAGATGTAGGAAAACGCAGTCAATATGAAAATCTATAGGAAAACGCAGCCAGTATACAATAAGAAGGAGAATTGATGCAGTTGTATATTTATAGAATGCGATAACATTTAAGAAAAATAAAATAAAATAACTTTATTTTATGTTTTTTTTTTTTTTTTTCTAAACGGTGAGTAAAGATTCATGTGCAAATGTTAAGAATCGCTTGCAATCCAAAATGTTGATTTTGAGGACTGCCTTCATTTATTTCTTTTCTAATTTAATATCGTTATTTTAAAATTGATAGAATTATACGCAGCTTTTTACACTGCCAATACAGAGATATAGGAAAACGCAACCAATATAGAGATATAAAAATACGCAGCCAATATGAAATCTATAGGAAAACGCAGCCAACACATTATATGTGTTAATATCATAAATGTAAGATATAAAACAATGAAAGAACATGCATAAAAAGAATTATCAAGCACGATGCAAATAATCCTTGCATTCAGTTATACAGCATTCATCAGTTTCATTTCATCTGAGATTTATTATATTTGTGTTTCTTTCTTTAATTTATTTATTTATTCCATCAATATTTTATTAATTAGTTTTTAATGTATCGACCAAACTTCGTCCCGCTCAAATTGTATTGATAGCCAATGAAATTAATGTGAATAATTTTAATTGCTCCGCCTACCAAGTTCATTTACATAATATAGCTGTCAGCCAATGGGATTAATGTATAAAAATTATTTCTCCGCCCACCATTTCACGTGTGCCTGACCAGGCGACAAGCTTCACAAATAATCAACACCTGGAACAAAAAAATCATTTCAACATAAAAAGTAATGTAATTCGCTGATGTCATAAGATATTTATAGCCTAACGTACAAAGTATAAACGAAGGAGACGAAGACCATTAAAAAATGTTAACAGTATGCTCACTGGCTTTTGTTCTTTCTTTCTTTTTTCCAGAAGAGCACAAACATATTACCCAAATGGCACTATTTATTTCCAATGTAAGAGTGGTGCAATTATACTAACCTTTTTGTTAGAACTCAGTGCACAAGATAAATAAAAAATGTAAATAACTGACAGACAGATAGACAGACAGATAGACAGACAGACAGATTTCTTTATTAAATGTATTTTTTTCATCATGGCGAAGAAGTAGAGAATTTAATACTGACATATTCTAAAGTGTTAACTTTGGGTAATCTTAGTGTATAGAAACACATAAAGTAATATGTTAACAATTACAGAAACAGCGATTGCAAAATTTCAGAGACAGTGTGGAGTAATACATAGAGTATATTATTAACAGTTATACAAACAGCATTTAGTTAATAAGGAAAAGTGATTTAAATTTAAGAAATAAACTACAGCTGTCGTATTTGTACAATGCCATTGTCATCGTAGTTAGTAGTAGTAAAATTAGAACGTAGATTGAATGAAAGTATATCTTTGTGTATAGCAAGTAATACATAATGTAAATTTCTAACAGTTATACAAACAGCATATAGGAAATTTAAGATTCACTTAATTATAACGTATCCGCACACGAAACGCACAAAATTCTTATTACTCGACAGGTTGTTGTCATCGATGCCGGAGGCAACGACATCTAAGTTTCATCACTGGCTGCGTTTGCCTATAGATTTCATATTGGCTGCGTTTTCCTATATCTCTATATTGGCTGCGTTTTCCTATATCTCTGTACTGGCTGCGTAAAAAGCTGCGTATAATTCTATCAGTTAATAACGGTATCTTATATATGGTGACCTACAATAAAGCAAATGATATAAATAACAATTATATTAATAAATTAGATTATAAAAGAAATAAATAAAGGCAGTCCTCAAAATCAACACCTTGGATTGCAAGCGATTCTTAACATTTGTACGTTAAAAAACAAAAACAACAAAAAACACATAAAACAACATAATATAAATTATTTTATTTTATTTTTTTAAATATCATCACATACTATAAATATACAACTGCATCAATTCTCCTTCTTATTGTATACTGGCTGCGTTTTCCTATATCTCTATATTGGCTGCGTTTTCCTATATCTCTATATTGGCTGCGTTTTCCTATATCTCTGTATTGGCAGTGTAAAAAGCTGCGAATAATTCTATCAATTTTAAAATAACGATATTAAATTAGAAAATAAATAAATGAAGGCAGTCCTCAAAATTTTGGATTGCAAGCGATTCTTAACATTTGTACATGAATCTTTACTCACCGTTTAGAAAAAAAGGAAAAAAGAAACGAGAAAAAAAAAACATAATATAAAGTTTTTTTTAAAAAAATATTATCGCATACTATAAATATACAACTGCATCAATTCTCCTTCTTATTGTATACTGGCTGCGTTTTCCTATAGATTTCATATTGGCTGCGTTTTCCAACTATATCTATATTGGCTGCAGGCTGCGTTTTATACCCCGAAAACGCAGCCTGCAAATTGCAGGCTGCGTAAAAAGCTGCGTTTTATACCGACCCCCATAAAATACCCAGTACTTTGTAGGAACGTTGACTGTTATTGTTTTGAAATCTATTAATAGTAACAAGTAACTGATAAGAGATACAGGTAACTTTTTGAAGGTTGGCAAAAACATGGCGGTTGACAAAAATGCAAAACATAGTAATTTTGTAATTACAGTTATAAAGTCATTTTTCATCAAATAATTCAATATTTTATATCATTTAAAAGGTCTGTAAACTCATATTTTACATATTTAAAAAATAATTGTCAAAACTGTTTACTTTTTTATTTGTAAATGGTTAAACATAGTGCATCTGAGATGCAAGAAAAATGCTGAAATGACAGGTATAAATTAGTTAGTTTTTTTTTTTTTAAGCAAAAATTCAAAATCTGCTTATATTTTCAAAATATGAATTTAAAGAGCTTTCAAATGATATAAGAATCTTAAAATTCGGCTGACAAAGAAAAAAGTTATCTAAAGTTAAAAATTCTGCTGCTGTCAAATGTATATAAACATTGGTTCTTTTTGCCAACCAGTAGTTCAGCTATATTTTGGTAACAGGTGCTTGTGATGTCATCGGTCAATGTGCCTATAATACTTCCCGTTTCCATGGTATTCACTCAAATAATTACATTTTTCTTTCATCAATTTACAAAAGAAATTGTCCCATTCCTTTCGTTGGTGTCATGGAAGCGCTTTTGAAAAATTTGCATATGATGTCCGCAGTTAAGCAGTTGTGTACAGGCAATCTGTTCCACTCACTTTGCTAATTAAAGTATCCAATTAACATAAAGTTTTGCATGGAACTATAAGCTAATTTTTTATTGATACTTGACTTATTCTTATCACTGAAAAACGTGATAAATATATTATAAACAGAACACTGACAGTGTCTAGCAGTTGCAATTCGGATAGACTCTATTGAATAGCCTGTAGAAATGTGTTTTGTTCTAAAACCTTAACAATATTAAATATATAAGCTGAGGTCACGAAACGTGGAGAAAACTTCTAGCTGATTCAGAGTGTGATGTACATGTCAAACAATATGTCTAATTTTTACTTCTTTTCTTATAAAATAAAACTTTTATAGCATAGTTATTCAAGGCTAATGTTGATTGGTCAGTAGGAATACCTTTTTGCATATGAAAATGTATGATGTCATGCCCATGCGCTGAAAACGGTGCTAAAGGTCACGAAACTAGGACAAACCAGCATATAATGCCTTCATTAACGACATTCTTTACTTCATTGAGAAATGTAAACTCTACAACTACGCAGAAGACAATACCTTGTCATTTAGCACCCCCAGCTTTGACCAGCTCATTCAGATCCTAGAGAAGGAAAGTATGATCCTCATAGATTGGTTCTCTTTTAATTGTATGAAAGCTAACCCTGATTTTCAGGCTCTGGCCATTGGAAATAAAACTCATTGTAAAAAACTAGTATTCACCATTGACAATGCTCAAATTGCTTGTGATGATGTTGTTAAATTACTTGGAGTAGACAAAGATTTTAACTTAACTTTTAATGTTCACATACAGAATATTTATGAAAAGGCTGGTCAGCAGTTAAACATCTTAAAACATATTGGAAGGAATCTAAGTGAATTAAATAGAATCACTATTTTATATTGGTTTATATTGTCAAATTTTTTATTTTTGTCCGTTGCCCTAGCATTATTTTACAAAAAAATACAGCAAAAATAGAGAAGGTCCAGAAAAGGGCACTGCCCTTTGTATATGCAGACTATGAAAGTACATATATAGTATACCAATATTCTACAGGTTCTACTCATTAGGACTACAAAGTTTGGTAAGAACAGCTTCAGCTATGCAGCTCCAGTCCTGTGGAACTCCCTGCCAGAGGAATTCAGACAACAAGTAAATTTTAATTGTTTTAAAAACATGATCTCATTTTGGAACGGTAAAATCTGCACATGTATTGCATGCAACCCATAAACTTGGAGGGGAGTTCTGCAGGTCTAGTATAATCCTTCTGTGTGTTCACTTATACTTTGCTTTATCCAATGTGTGCTATTTTTATCTCTCTCTATATATATATATTTTTTTTTTGCCTGTATATCCCATTAAGTTCACTCTGTATTTATTTTGCTTTGCTTTGTATCTCCCATTTCAGATCATTTTGATTTATTTTGCGTTGCTTTGTATGTCCCATTTTAGTTCCTTCTGTTTAATTTGCTTTGCTTTTAGTTCATCCTGATTTATTTTGCATTGCCTTGTATCTCCTATTTTAGTTCATTCTGACTTATTTTTGCTTTGCTTTTGCATTTTGCATTTGTATCATTAGTTCTTTTAGTTTATCATTCTTAGTCGTAGTAGTCTCTTAGGCTTACTATAAAGTGAACGTGTACATTTGTTTGTATTTTTTACATGAATACATAAATGAAAAATAAGTAATTTTCATTTAAATTTTCTAACCTTTACAATAGAAAAGAAGGCTTAAGACAGACCAAATACCAAAGACTGGCTACTTAGGCAAATCTTACAAAATCTTGTGGCATGTTACAGATAGGAGCTCACAAAATCTCGTTTGCAGTATGTCACAAATATGTCATAAAAAGTATTTAATACTGATTAAAATAAAATACACCATGAAATAGAGAATTAATTTTTTCTGAAAAAAAAAAAGATACCTCATTTATCAAAACAAGACCAGAAAGATTTATGCAAAGTAGGAAAGTCCCAGTATGGTGAGGAATGCATGATGCTATAATATATCAGTATATCTGCATCCTGATAAAATAAGAATTTCTGCAAAACCTTTGAACTTCTAGTAGCAAAAGCTTTTCCTTTTTATGCAGAAAAGATTATTTTCATAATTTGTTAAGGATTTCATAGGGTTTTCATTAGTCATTAAGTGTTACTTGCTGCCAACAGTGTATTGGACCAGCTGATAATGTACATTGTAGTTTCTTATCTTTGTTGAGGAACGCACTGATTGAATCTTAAAATCACAGGCAGTTCATGAAATGATTTTCTTTTACAAAACCAACATTTCAGGAACTTTAATTAGATAATTATGTCAGGTTGGTCAGCATGAATAACAGTTATCACAAGTCTTGCACATAAGATATTTCTGGACAAAAACCATTTTGATATTTAAGAAGAACTGACAGGGCTTTTTTTCACAGGTAGGGGAATGCACCCTTCCTTTAAATTTGGGGAAAAAATAACACAGTATATTTGTTGAAGGGGAAGAAAAAACTTGATGTAAATTGAATTTTAGGGGAAAACTGCATGATTTAAAAAAAAATTCCAAAGGGGAAGATGCCTGTAAATGGCCCCTGCTATAGAAGGGAAAAAAAACCCTGACTGATGGTCATTGGATCTAAGTTTCTTGAGTTTTTAAATTCATTTTTTCATATATGAATTAAATGATAAAAAATTGCAAATGCACTCTTTCGAATTATGAAATCTTGATCCTTTTTCAATGGTGCTCGATTCTCACTTATTGTTTTTATCAGATGCAATTGTATGAATTTTAAATTAACTGTGTTAATCAACAAATCTGTATTCTTTTTTATTTCATTCACAAATGTAGGTTAGTGCTGATACCAGGACATTAAGAGAGAACTTCAGTAATAAAAGCTCTGGTTATGATCATGTATTAGAAGTAAATGAAAATCACTTGTTTTTTTTCTTTTTAAGTCCAACTGTTATATTTTTCAAACCAACCCTTTCTTTGTCAGTTGACTGTACAGGTTTTTTGTCTCTTTTTCTTAGCAGCTGTTCCTTTCCAACAGTTTTGCATCTTTCCAGTAGTCAATAGTTTTAATACATAGGTCAAAATAGTTGAAGTTAAGAAAAATTTCTCTGACCCACCTATCTTCCTTGTGTCACAGACAGTACTGAAAATGAACAACTTCCTATTGTAGCCTTACTCTAACAGAAAGTTTAATCCTTCTTGTGCTGGCAGCAATTGTGTTTGCCTTTGCGACCAGTGCAGACCAAGATCAGCCTGCACTTCTGTACAGTCTGATCATTGTCTGCACTATTCATCAGTCAGTCTGTAAATTTTCAGTTAGCACCCCTGTAATCAATTAATGGATCTGTTGAAGTTGAAAGCCTATTTAAGATAATAAGCATGGTAAGGGTTAATAGTAAACCTATATCAAAAGGTTGTATACATGCAGTGGCAAGAGAGAGTGACAGCTGTTAAGTATATTAGACAGCAGGTCAAAATATGTACAGTCATGTATACCACTTAACATCGTACTTTCTTCACTCTAGAATATAGATAATGAAAACCAATGTAGATAAAAAAAAAATTATGCCATTAATTCTGTCACTGATTAAAGTATCTTTTGAACAGCTGAAATGCATTTTTAAGGGGAAATAACTGTGCATGAGGAATTGATATACACTAAGATCTGAAATGCATTTTTAAGGGGAAATAATTGTGCATGAGGAATTGATATACACAAAGATTTAATTATATTTAAAGTGATGTTTTATCATTTTGATCTGGTAACACTGTTTTCACACCATTGATATCAAGTCATGCATGCAGTTGAAAGAAACTACAGTACATTTGATAATATTTATTGAAGGTTTGCAAAAATATGTTCAAATTAAGTTGTACATTTCCTGTTTATACAGGCATTTCTTTTAACATATTCTCATCATGAAAAACATATATACAAGAGAAAATATATGTAATTGCCCTTGTGCTATGACAATTATTACTACTAATACTAGAAATAAAAGTAATAATAATGATGATGATGATTACAATGATGATATAGATGATGGTGATGTGAAAAACAGCTGCAACTCGTCATATAATCTCTCTACGTTGATCATTTTAGACAATATTGAAGAAAATGGCATGGTTTTGCCTCATTTACTTTTTCAATGGAATAAATGGAAAAACAGATATTTATATATAATTTCCTTTTTGTTCAGATACATGTAAGTCTTGTTTTAATTGTCAAAAAAAAAAAGAAAGAAAAAGTATTATGTACCCGAGTCCTGTCTCCCTTGACACGACCTACTTGTAACATCTGACCTACTGTTATATCTGACCTACTTGCCTAACCCAAATTCTAGGAATATGACCAATTTATAACCTCTGACCTATTTGCCTAACCCAAAATTTTAGTAATATGACCTACTTGTAACCTCTGACCTACTTGCCTACCCCAAATTCTAGGAATATGACCAATTTATAACCTCTGACCTATTTGCCTAACCCAAAATTTTAGTAATATGACCTACTTGTAACCTCTGACCTACTTGCCTAGCCCAAATTCTAGGAATATGACCAATTTATAACCTCTGACCTATTTGCCTAACCCAAAATTTTAGTAATATGACCTACTTGTAACCTCTGACCTACTTACCTAGCCCAAATTCTAGGAATATGACCTATTTATAACCTCTGAACTACTTGCCTAGCCCAAATTTTTAGTAATATGACCTACTTGTGACTACTTACCAACTTACCTAGCCAAAAATTCTAACAACATGACCAACCTACCTAGCCTAAATTTCTAGCAACATGACCTGGCCAAAATTCAAACAAAATGTCCTACTTGTAACCTCTGACCTACTTGCCAAGCAAAAAAAAATTAGCAACATGACCAACCTGTAACATCTGGCCTTCTTACCTGACCAAATTTCTGGTAACATGACCTGCTTGTAACTTATGAACTTCTTGCCTAGCCCAAAATTCTAGCACCATGCCCTGCCTTTAATAGTGACCTACTTGCCTAGCCCAAAATTCTAGCAACATGACCTGCCTGTAACATGTGACCTACTTGCCTGGTCCAAATTCTAGCATCATGACCTGCCTGTAACATGTGACCTTTTTGCTTAGCCCAGAATTCTAGCAACATGACCTGCTTGTAACCTCTGACCTACTTGCCTAGCCCAAAATTCTAGCATCATGACCTGTCTGTAAAAGTGACTTACTAGCCAAGCCAAATTTGTAGCAACATGACCTGCCTGTAACATGTGACCTACAAGCCTAGTCCAAATTCTAGCATGGTGACCTGCCTATAACAAGTGACCTACTTGCTTAGCCCAGAATTCTAGCAACATGACCTACTTGTAACCTCTGACCTATTTGCCTAGCCCAAAATTCTAGCATTGTGACCAATTTATAGCAACATGACCTAACTGTAGCATGTGACCTACTTGCCTAGTCCAAATTCTAGCATCATGACCTGCCTATAACATGTGACCTTCTTGCTTAGCCCAGAATTCTAGCATTTTTTTTTATCTTGAAAGAGGTAGTGATGGAGTTCTTTTCAGAACTTTTGCAAAGCTGGTTATAAATACATGGAAGATTTGAGTCATCATTCGAAAAAATAAGAAAGGGAAAATTTATTTGTTGCAAATATCTTATAATCAACCGCATGTTAATATATATATATTACCACATTCTAGTGAAGAAGGAAGGATTTTAAGTGTAATTTTTATCTTTATAAAAGAAAATAATGCTATGAGTCAGGTTTTATAATATAGCTGAGTTACAGTTGGTAGGTTATGTATAATACAGTCGTCCTTGGATTAACTACAAGTAGGAAACATACTTTGTACTTGTATATTTATAATAGTTCGTTTTACTACCACTTATATGTTATGACTAAATACATTATTATTATTATATAACACCTGAGAAAACTTATAAATAATTTCTTTGTTCTGTATGTATTAAAAACGGTGTGTATTTGTGTTGGATTATTTGTTTGAGGTCAGGAGGTGAAGAGAAAATACAAAATAAAGAAGTTACTTTTCTAAATTCAGTTATGGAATGGCACTTTCTATCTTCAGTAATGCAATAATTATTGAATGATAACTATTTGTAATACAAATATAGTTTTATTTATATTCATTGTCTATATCACAGTATAGAAAAACTGTAATGGAAAAAATACTAAACTTTTCAGGATAAATATAAATAGTATAAATATTTTCAGGAAGACTTTTCATTTAAAAGATAGTGTGACATCATTTCTGATGGTCTTTGATTGATAATGACGTCATCATCTTGAAACCTGAAGGAAAGATATTGGAAAAATGGCAGCAAAGTTTGAACCAACACCCGGAAAAGAAGATTCTGTGCAGAAAGGCTTAGAAGAACTGTCTTTATCAAAACAGGGTGAAGGTATGATATATATTTTACTTAATCATTTAAGACAACGACGACAACAGCAGTTATAAATGTCTTTGTCAGCCAATTTACGACACTGAAAGAGTCCTAGGCTTGAACCCCAGTAGAATGCTGAGACCCAGATACATAGGGGACTGGGTTGAAACTTAACAAAAGGTTGCAGTCTTCTGTGATATTCTTTATTCCTTGCTTCAGTTGCAAGTACTGGATTGAACCCAGGTAGCAGTCTTAATGTAAGTTGCAATTTAAACTTGTTTCCTAATGGCTGTAAAATAAATACTTTACCATTAGACTGTCTCTTTATTATGAGGATTCTTTCAAGGAATTGATGGTAAAATTCTTATGAAAGAATGTAATGTTTTAAGTAGGTAAACTGTACCCAGAAAGAACAGAAATTTTGTGGGAAATCTTTTTGTTATAGACTTTTGCAACAGTAGTTTGAAGTCTTTTTGTTATAGACTTTTGCAACTGTAGTTTGAAGTCTTTTTGTTATAGACTTTTGCAACTGTAGTTTGAAGTCTTTTTGTTATAGACTTTTGCAACTGTAGTTTGAAGTCTTTTTGTTATAGACTTTTGCAACTGTAGTTTGAAGTCTTTTTGTTATAGACTTTTGCAACTGTAGTTTGAAGTCTTTTTGTTATAGACTTTTGCAACTGTAGTTTGAAGTCTTTTTGTTATAGACTTTTGCAACTGTAGTTTGAAGTCTTTTTGTTATAGACTTTTGCAACTGTAGTTTGAAGTCTTTTTGTTATAGACTTTTGCAACTGTAGTTTGAAGTTGTTGTTCAATGTTTTCCCTGTGATAACTGCTCTGATAAAAGAAGTATGCAGTGATAAACTTTCTAATTCTAACTTTTTTTCCAAAGTTGTCAATATATGATCAGTTAATTGTAGGGTGGATCCCTTTAAAATATGCAACAACAGTTGTTGAAATGAACCATAAAATGTGGCAGAAGCATGGTGGGATTTAGTATATCAATTTAAGCTTATATAACTTTCCAGACAGTGCAGATCTGGCTAAGAATATTGCCAACCTCTCCCCGACAACGAAAGAAAATTTAGGGGTTCTTCTGCGAAGTATTTCAAAAGGAGAGGGTAAGTGGGTTTTTTTTTCATTATTCATTGTGACAATATTGTTATCTGTCAGTCTCTTGAAATTGTGTTTCTGATGTTTATATATACTTCTTTCATTTTTATTATGTTATTCTTTGAACAGCCTGTCTCTATGCTCAAATGGATAAATTCACTGACTTCAAATCACTTAACCACTCACTGATTGATGGTAATGGGTTTGAGCACCCACTACAGATCATTACTGTGTTTGTGAGAAAGTTAATAGTTTCTAAAAAAGAATGGGGGTACTGTTCCTTCCCAGGAATGATGGCTGGGTTAAAATCCCACCAGATATAACTTAGTTGTAAATTTGACTTTAAGATTGTGTTAAACACAGGTAAACCAGTTACACTTATCAAATTGACTAACCAGGGCTTATCCTTGTACACAGAATTCAGTTATGTCCCTTCAATTGCTTAGGTTTTATGTTTTCATTCCAGCCCTGATTGATACAGATTCTGAAGGACGTGCTCAGATAGAATATAAACAAGCAAAGTAAGGGGTTTAAAATAGTCTTTTGTCAGTTTTGCTTATATATACAGAATATAAAATATGGTAATTACTAATTAGCTGTTATTTGAATTATTATAATAATGCTATAAAATAAATCTAAGAAATTTGAAATGTTCAGGAATATAAATTGAAAGAAAACATTTCAGGAAAATATTTTGGGATGGATCAAATGCCAATGTAATTGCACAACCGAGGTCTGACCCTGACATTCAGAACAAGGTGGATGCATGCTTGGAGCTGATTGGCTATTTCAAATCAGAGAAGCCGCCTTCTGGGGTATTGCTTGATAAAACCAAAGTAAGTATTGGAATGGACAATGAAAAATATCTTGCACTTATATATATATTTACTTGCTGCATTACAGTACTGGAAACAAATTTGGCTCTGTCTTAATTATTGGAATTAAAAAATGCCATCATAATTAATTTAAGTCTTTTTATGTTAAAGCAACAATTCTGTATCTGTACAATGCACTTACTTTAACCTGACTTAACAAAAGTCATAGAGATCATGTATTAGATGGGAACATGGCCTCAATTAAGGCCCTGATGGGAAAAAATTTCCACATATGCTTTTACATTTTAAGGTTACAGATATGGTCAAAGCGACCATGAATGATGAAAAGAATTCAAAGTGCTTCAGTGTGTATTGTTAGGAAAACAAACAATTCCCAATCATTTTACTTAATTGAGCAAAGTTGAATATGGTTAAATTCTTTTATGACTTGCCCATTGCATGGTTTATTTTAATTTGTAACCAATTTTATCTTCAAATTTTAACAGTTTGTGGGCTGTCACTAGGTTTTTAGCATTCATCTTGACTGACTTGCATCTTGGCCATTGTGAACCCTAATATTGATATTTTCTGAGACATTTACTTACCAGTATTTTAATTATATTTTATGAAACAGAACAGTGTAATATTGTACCGCTTTTTGTACAGACCCAACATTAAGCAGGAATGCATCATTTTGGAACACACTAGATACCTTTCAGATCTCCTTATCTCCAACTAAAGAGTATCGACTGGGTCATGAGTTTGAAAAGACAAAAAAGATTCTTGGAAAGGGGAATGCTGCTGGAGACATTATGGTTGTCAAAGACAGAAAATCAGGCGAAGAACATGCCTATAAAACTGTAAGAGATTCTGTTATTTTATCAAGATTAAGATTTAATGAGTCAATGCCTTAAACCTCATTGTTAGAACTACATCATTTCTTTAGAAACAGACTGATAAAGATGCAATCCATCTGACTAGGCTATTTTCAAAATGAAAATGGATTTATCATAAATTAAAGAATAATAATGACGTAATATCTTTAAAATTGTTAAATAGAATGTTTAGAACTTTGTCTTTCAGCAGTTTCTTTATTGCAGTACTTTCAGCACTTTGATTTTTATTATAGATGATGATCTCATACTTTCGTAAAGAGGAGATCAGGTGTTGGGTTGATTTGTCAGACTCGGGTTATGTCCCTTCTCTATACCTCTTCAAAATTGAAAACAACAAAGTGTGTATTCACATGGAGATATTAAAAGATGGTAAATATATTGAAACGCTATGTACTGCTATTATTGTGTCATATATAGAATAAGATATGTAACTTGTTAGAGGAGTTTCATAAGAAATATGCAAAAGGTTGTTACATTTTAATTTAATGTCCATAAATAAATGGGTATGTCACTTTTGAATTTTGTACAAATGTTTTGGCAATTTTTAGATAAAAGAAATGAGTTAAAACAAATAACAGAGTATTGAAATAAACCTGAAATAGTCTAAGATATCAACTGTCTTGTTTTTTCTTTTCAGCCAAAACCTTACGCAGTATTATAGATGAGCACATGCAAGGTTTCTATCAAACTGAGATGTCTAGGTCACTTATAAAACCATTTTCTCTCTTTGTATTAGACGGGGCACTGGAAGCAATTACAGAAATGCATGGGAGAGGATGGGTACATAATGATCTCCATGGTGGGTTATAACATGTTATAGCTGAAGCTGATGTTTTAGAGAATCAATAATATGTAATGTTTAGAAAGCAAGTCTCTTTCAAGCTTGATACCATTTTTTCTGGAAAAGTTGAATTAAAGTTTAAATGAAATGTTAACAAATGTCAATACAGAAAAAAAAGCCTTGAAAGCATACCAGTATATTAGGCATACTTATGTTAAACATTGTTTTTGGCCAATTTATTTTCATGTTTTTCAAATAATGTTTGGCGGGGGGAGGGGGTCTTTGACCAATTGAGATTTCAACATTTCCTGAGCCCTAATTGTGTGGATAGTGATTTATTATGCCCCCACTTCAAAGAAGAGGGGGTATATTGCTTTGCATTTGTCTGTCGGTCGGTCCGTCGGTCCGTAGACCAAATGGTTTCCGACCAATAACTAAAGAATGCTTAGGCCTAGGAACTTCAAACTTGGTAGGATGATTGTCCATCACCAGTAGATGACCCCTATTGATTTTGGGGTCAAGGGGTCAAAGGTCAAGGTCACATTGACCTTAGATAGATAGATAGATAGATTTATTCAGGTATAAAAATACATGTCATAAACAAATACAAATTCAATGTCAACATAATTAAATTAATACATGTGAACATCAAAATGCATATGTGATGCCATATATTCAAAGGACCTTGTAGGTAGAAACGGTTTCCGACCAATAACTAAAGAACGCTTAGGCCTAGGAACTTCAAACTTGGTAGGATGATTGACCATCACCAGGAGATGACCCCTATTGATTTTGGGGTCAAGGGGTCAAAGGTCAAGGTCACGTTGACCTTGTAGGTAGAAACGGTTTCCGACCAATAACTAGAGAATGCTTTGACCTAGGTTCACCAAACTTGGTTTGCTGGTTGGTCATCACCAGTAGATGACCCCTATTGACTTTGAGGTCATTAGGTCAAAGGTCAAGATCACAGAGACTTTCATCCTTGAAACGGTTTCCGATCAATAACTAGAAAACGCTTTGACCTAGGTTCACCAAACTTGGTATGCTGGTTGGTCATCACCAGTAGATGACCCCTATTGATTTTAAGGTCATTAGGTCAAAGGTCAAGCTCACAGGGACCTTCATCCTAAAAACGGTTTCCGATCAATAACTAGAAAACGCTTTGACCTAGGTTCACCAAACTTGGTATACTGGTTGGTCATCACCAGTAGATGACCCCTATTGACTTCGAGGTCATTAGATCAAAGGTCAAGCTCACAGGGACCTTCATCTTAAAAACGGTTTCTGATCAATAACTAGAGAACGCTTTGACCTAGGTTCACCAAACTTGGTATGCTGGTTGGTCATCACCAGTAGATGCCCCCCTATTGATTTTGAGGTCATTAGGTCAAAGGTCAAGCTCACAGAGACTTTGACTCTAAAAACGGTTTCCGATCAATAACTAGAGAATGCTTTGACCTAGGTTCACCAAACTTGGTATGCTGGTTGGTCATGACCAGTTAATGACCCCTATTGATTTTGAGGTCATTAGGTTATAGGTCAAGGCCACAGGGACCTTGATCCTAAAAACGGTTTCTGATCAATAACTAGAGAATGCTTTGGCCCAACCACAAGCAATTAGGTGCTGCCGGGGGGCATTTATGTTTTACAAACATTTCTTGTTTACAAAAGAACACTTTTTCATCAATCAATTTTTTGGCATGTCCCTTTAAATTGTAAATATTAAACTTGTGTAAGGAATAGGAAACCTACACTTTTCTTCATCATCAAAGTCTAGGTATACCTCAGTTTTATTGGCAGTTATCACATGGTATATCAGATATATACAGTTGTTGAAGAAAGAATGGCCAAGAATTGATGTACTTGTAGCTTCAGAGCAGTGCCACACTGAAAGCTTAGTTTAAGCTTTTATGAAATGCTGAGGTCTTTTCACATGCTTGAACTCATTTAGTATTATCTGATAGATTAACTAGGCAGTGCATTGTCTAGATTCTTACATTTTGTGAATAAACTATTACACAGAAACATAAAAATAACTTCCTTTGACCTAAGTTGCACAGCAACTCTTCCGCTCCTCTGACACCCCACCATCAAATCCAATGATAACATGTATTGCTTGTAATTTTGTTTTTTGGATGAAAATTAAAAATCATCATTTGCACAAAAACAGGTGATGTAGTAGTACCTAATTATACAATGATTGTCATTTAATTCCTAACTTCTTTTTTTTTTAGGTGGAAATGTCATGATACAAAAAACTGATCCAGACAGGTTAGGTGTGAAGGTACTAGATTTCGGACTGGCTAACAATATTTATGATCAAAATGGCCTAAATTTCAGAGGTTTTAAGGCTGATATATCAGAGGTGCTAAGACTGTTCAGTGGCTTGTATACTGGACTTGAATTTGACAATGCTTGGGATATACAACATCACTGGAAAAGCAAATTGGAAGAAGTAAGTGAACCTTTATTACTTATGGCAGCAAATTTACTTAAATATTTTTCTGTGAACAACTTTTTGATTCTTAAAATGCCCATGTACATTTTTGTATATGAAATGCAACTTAATCAGAATTTCATGGCAGCTATATTTTCATTATGGTCTCTCATCAGCCCTGAGTGTGACCATGGTTTTATCATGGTTTTATAGATAACTAAATCCAGTTCTTGTGAGCATAATTATACAAAAGACTTATCATTCTTACTGAAGCTGGAAAATGGTTTCAAACTTGCTACCCCCTTTTGTACTAGTATAGATTTCATAGAATATACTCGTAGGAGTCCAGAACTAGAAAAATATATACAAAGTTCTAGTAACCAGCTGATTACATACCTAAACTACTTTGAAAGAGTGTTTAAAAAGACAGAGACAAAATGAATACAAAAATCTGTGACAGCAGAAAAGTTTCATTTTTTTTATTTTAAAACTGGCATTTTACAGGTAACAGAGCTTATGAAGATGAGTATTGAAGACAGAAGGGAACTATTTTGTTTGGTTGATGCAGCTATGAAAGTAGTCCACCCTGATGATATGCAAGAATACAGAAATCTAGTAAAGGGCAAGCTAGGAAATGGTATTAAATGAGATCATTATATGTTGAAGGTTTACTATATATTGATTGAGTTAAATAATTATTTCAGTAATTTGTACACAAAACTATGAAGAGTTAGATAAATTTGTATGATAATGTAAACAAAATATTACTCCAAATTTAAGTCATGTTTTGAGTATATTTATTTGATTTACATTGCCATGAATATTTTTAACACACATGAACATAGGATGCTCAGAAGTCGGTAGAGCATTGTCTGGTTCAATCCCCATTGGGGCCGCAAAATTTTTATGTGATAAATGCATCTATAGGTCATTTGTTCCTCACCTCTGAAGCTAGTGAGGAAGTAGTCAGTCACTTGCGGAGAAATTGGTAAGTCAACTGGTTGGATACCCAGGAACACTGGTTAGGTTGACTGACCCTCGGGATTTGACCTTAGCTGTTAAAACTGGCGTTTAACCAAACCAAACCAGAAACCCTTGTTTGTTCTTGTTCATCCAATTTAGCTAAAAGGTTTTGAATAATATGTTTCAGCAATGGGGGACATGGAGTCCGAGAAAACTGTCATGAAGAAAATTGTTGCGGTATTGTTTCCTGAGGAATTCAAGACTGTGCATACTCGCTTACCAAAACGTCATGTATGTTAGAAAGATTGTTTTTCGATTCATTTTCTGTGCAAGTGATGTAAAAGTTTCATATTTTGTACCTGCAAATTTAAAAATTGCCAGACCCTTAGAAATGTCAGCCTTATTGGTAGACAAGTAAATTTGGAACTCTGTGTTCTTGAATATTAACCCCTCCCCCCTCCCCACCAAACCCAGTAACTATTGGATATCTGGTTTGATAAAATAAAATTCATGAGCATTTGCCTATTGTTTCATTTATAAACTAGCTGTTGCAATTGTAACATTTATATGTTGCCATTCTCCATTGTATGTTAATTCTTATCCATGCCATAGGCTGAGGGATATTGTTAATTCTTACCCATGCCATAGGCTGAGGGATATTGTTAATTCTTACCCTTGCCATAGGCTGAGGGATATTGTTAATTCTTACCCAGGCCATAGGCTGAGGGATATTGTTAATTCTTACCCATGCCATAGGCTGAGGGATATTGTTTTGGTGTTGTTAATCTGTCCATGCATCCAGAGTCACAATTTGAACATGGTTTAAGATTTTTGAATTAAATTTATTATAGATGTTTGCTTAGATTTCACAAAAACTTTCCGTCCAAAACCACATCTTGGAAACAGTGGAATTTTTAAATATGGTTTTTATTCATGATTTAAAACAATATTTACAACCAACCCTCACCTGGATGAATCTGCAGTAGGGGATATAGCTGTCATTAAGACTACTTTCTCCTATAATAATTATAATATCTACCAAAAAGTACCAAGTAGTCTGTCTTACTTTACCATTGAAATGGGAATTGTCTCTGGAAATTCAGAATGTTAAGTATCTGCCAGTGTGCATAGGTGTATGGACCTGTTTTTAGCTCACCTGAGCACAAAGTGCTCAAGGTGAGCTTTTGTGTTCACCTGATGTCCGTCGTCCGTCCGTGCGTCGTCAACTTTTTCTTCAAACAACTTCTTCTCCTGAACTGCTGGGCCAATCTTGCTGAAACTTGGCAGGAATGTTACTTGCATGAAGCTTTACCAAAATTGTTCAAATGGTTCAGGTCCATTGCATTTCTAGGCCACAGGAGCTAAAAATAGATTTTCAAAGTTGGAACTTTAAAAATCTTCTTCTCCAGAACTACAAGGCGTGGAGCTTAGATATTTGGTATGAAGCATCATCAGGTGGACCTCTACCAAGTTTGTTCAAATTATGACCCTTGGGTCAAAACTGACCCCACACCAGGGGTCAGTTGATTTTACATAGGGAAACTTAAAAATCTTCTTGTCAGAAACCACAAGGCCTAGAGTTTAGATATTTGGTGTACATCATTGTCCAGTGGACCTTTACAAAGTTTATTCAAATCATGGCTCCTAGGTCAAAAATGGCCCCACCCCAGGGGTCACATGTTTGTCATAAAGTTATATAGGAAAAACTTTTAAAAATCTTCTTGTTAGAAACCGCAAGGCCTAGAGTTTAGATATTTGGTGTGCAGCACTGTCCAGTTGACCTTTACCAAGTTTGTTCAAATCCTGGCTCCTAGGTCAAAAATGGCCCCTACCCAGGGGTCACATGTTTGTCATAGAGTTATATAGGAAAAACTTTAAAAAATCTTCTTGTTAGAAACCGCAAGGCCTAGAGTTTAGATATTTGGTGTGTAGCATTGTCTAGTGGACCTCTACTAAGTTTGTTCAGATCATAGCCACTGGGTCAAAATAGGCCCCACCCCTGGGGGTCACTTGTTTACATAGAGTTATATAGGAAAAAGTGTAAAAAGTCTTCACATCAGAAACCAAAAGGGATAGAGCTTAGATATTTTGTATGTAGCATTGTCTAGTGGATGTCTACCAAGTTTGTTCAAATTATGTCCCCTGGGTCAAAATTGGCCACGCCCCAGGGTTGTCTTGGTTTACATATAGTTATATAGGAGAAACATGAAACATCATTCTTCTCCAAAACTAATAGGACTAGACGTTAGATATTTGGTGTGAAGTATTGTGTAGAGAACCTTTACCAGTATTGTTTATATGTTGGCCCCGGGAACAAAATTGGCCCCGCCCCGGGGGCCCTTAATATGTAAAAAAGGCAATCTTTAAAAATCTTCTTACTGGAAACCTCAATGCCTACAGCTCAGATATTTGGTATGTAGCATTGTCTAGTGGATGTCTACCATGTTTGTTCAAATTATGTCCCCTGGGTCAAAATTGGCCACGCCCCAGGGTTGTCTTGGTTTACATATAGTTGTATAGGAAAAACATGAAAAATAATTTTTCTCTGAAACTAATACGACTAGACCTTAGATATTTGGTGTGGAGTATTGTGCTAAATTAGGCTGAAAATATATTTATCTACTGTACCTCATAGAGCCTTCATTTATAAACCAATATCTTTGATATTCAGTATCATATAGGTTCCTCGCATGGACCTCTACCCATGGGTAGGGTTTGAGGTCACTGGGTCAAGGTCACCATAGCTTATTATAGATATTTCTACTTTCTGTCATAGAGCCTTTATTTATTGACTGATATTTTACATATTTGGTTTGTAGGCACTTATATATTTTCAATTAAAAAATTAAATACTGCTTAACAGCAAACCTACAGCCAAAGTACAGCCAAAGCCATCATGGCCCTCTTGTATGAAAAATAACAAACTGAAAATTTGAAGTAGAAAGTAAAGCACATTAGATAGGTAATAATATAAAAAAAACCGAGGCAGAGGTGTTATTTGAGTTCTCGGGTTGCTAATATGCACTATTACCCTGGGAGACATGTGTTATTTTTTTTATTATACCCAACCAACATTTTAATGTAATTTTTCACCACCATTTTATCATCAATTGTCGTTTGGTAAGTCTGTGTTATAAAGACGTTTGGTCAGCTAGTCTGTATTGCAAGACGCTTTATACACTGTAGTGCACATTGCAAGCGTCTGAGACATGCAGAGCAGAGCGGCCAGGGGAGAGAACTTGAACATTAGGTTTTCTTAAGTCTATATAGGTTACTTGCCCCTGGGGAATATTGCAAAAAATTATTCACCGGGTGCTATTCATTTCCAAGATGATAGATCGAAATAACACCATGTGATGTCACATTAGGCTATATGGTAAAAAGTTTACATGAGGTATAATAAATACATATATTGCTTTCCTCATAACTGTTATTATGATACTCTGTCAGTAGACTAGGTGGTTTCTGATCAATAATTTGAAAACACCTAGGCTCAGAGATCTGATATTTGGTATCTTGTACAGATGAACCATATCATTTTTGAGCCTGCTAGGCCTACAGCAGTGTTAAAAGGGTTTCTGATCAATAACTCAAAATATCTGCACCCAGGACCTTAAAACATTAAAACATTTTGGTCCACAGGGTTTTGAATGAACAAGCTCACTGGGGCCTGCACGTTGAAAACAGTTTTCGATCAATAAATGGAGAACAGAAGGACCTTAAACTTTCGAGATAGTTAGGCATGATGTGTAGATGTCCCCTATTATTTTTTGGGCTGTCAGAGTCAAAGTTTAATCTGAAAGAGGCAGGCACTTTTAAAATCATCTCTGAGCAATAAGGGAACAATAAATGCTCCAAATGTTTACAGGATGTGCATGATGATTAGATTTCCCCTTTCCTTTCTGGACCTGCATTGTGAAGGGTCAGGTGCATATAGGCCAGCATTTACAAAACAGTTTCTGGTCAATGTATCTAATGTGACTGCTCCCAGGACCTTCAAGTTCAGAGAGCCTGTGAATTTTATAAGTTGTCTTCAATCAAATATTTAAGAACAAGAAGATTCAGGAATTCTTAAAGTAATTCTTTTTTAGGCTCACAGTACTGAGTTGATATTCCTTATTCATCTTGGTGATTTCTGATTTGCATAATGGGTGGGGGGGGGGGTATCAGTGAAATTATGACAGTTCTTCTTATCAGTTCTGTAGTCTGTCATTAGAACTTTTTTCTCATGCCTTATTTCATCTTTTAAGGTATATTTAATCTCAATCAAGGCAATATCTATTATTATAACAAGTCAAGATTAACTTTTTTAGTAATTTTAATGATAGAAAAGTGTTGCCTTTTATGTTTAAGAGGATTTATCAACACCAACCTTGGGTATCACCTTTTAAGGTCAATACAATGTAAATGTGCATACTGACCGCTCTAAAAGCTATTATTTGTATAATATTATTTCCTACAGGCAATTGAAGTGGACTATCCAGACACTTACAGCAGTATCCACAACTTTGATGTTGCCGATTCCATATCCTACCATGACAATCACCATGACAATACTGAACACCATGTAGACAGATCTGACCTTGACTTTGAGCAGACAGCCAATCAGGTGTCAGATGAGTACCTGGATAGCATCAGAATGACACTGGGAATCCAGCTTAGATAGACTTCAGCTCAGAGAGCAGAATTGTTTTCTCAAGAAACAAAACCTGGTCATTAGGCTAAGTCATATTGACAATTTTAGGTATACACTTTCAGTTTAACCTTAAACATCAAGTTCGGGCATATTATTATATTTAACATTTTGTTCACAGGGTTATCATAAACATCTGCTTATCTTTTCTTAAAAAGAAATTTTTCTTTTAAACTGGTAATCTGTTTTACTTATAATGGACTGGAATTTCAGGGTATGTAAAATGTGCAATGTGTCTTTACATGAGTCTAAGAGGTCTTAATTTTTTTATCTTTTTCATTGTCCATTTACAGATATTGTGATTATGGATAATTCATAAAATGTATAAAATTTGAAACAACACATAAGTTTAGATTTTTTTAACCAAATATATAGGAATGTCAGAAAAAAAAATCTTGTTTTTTTTTTTTTTAATTTTTGACTTAATTATTATTGAATTGTGTGAATGGTTTTATGTAATACTTTTCTTGTTATATATTTATGTTTAAACTGAATAATTAAGATCTTTCACTTTATCTATTATCTCATTCCATAAATCTGTCAAAATGTTCAGTGATTGTTTTGGCATCTATATACATGTTTAAGATTCTTTAATGATCTCTTTAGGTGTTCTTTACTAAATTGCAATTTCTTGGCGATTTTACTAAATTTTAGTGGCTTTGTGTTAATTACCTCATTCTTAACTGTATGACAACCTGGCTGCCTCAGTTGGTAGAGTATCAGATTGTCAATCCAGGCGTTCTTGGTTCAAATCAAACTAGGACCAGCTAAATTACTGTGTGATAAATGAACTAAAACAGTGCATCTAGATGTCATTTGTCCACCACCTTTAAGTGAGGAAGCAGCTAGATGATTGAAGAGAGATTGATTGGTAAAATGGTTGGATACCAAGTAATCCTTGTTAGATTGATTGCCAGCATACGACCAAAAGGAGGTTGAAAGTGCCAATAAACTCCAGTAAATCAAACTTTATTTAATTAATTTTTGTGGATTTCTTTACTTGGTTTTGATGTCTGGGTCTTTTTATTCCATTTTTAGTTCAGTGTGTTCATTACTTAATTTATTTTTCTTGTTTTTTTTCACTTTATTCTAAATTCTGTTTTTTTTTACATTTCATGAATCTCTTTAGATATTCTAAACATCTTCTCCACAAAACTGTCTGAAAACTTAATACTGTGAAATCATTATTATTCGTGGGACACTAATTTTCGTGGATTTCGTGGGTCAGCTCAACCACGAAATCAAATGCCAATGAACAATTTGTATCCAGAAAATGCAATTGAAGAGGCAAGATCGAGCATCTTGATCGTCGCGGCTACAGAGAGTCTCCATTCTTTTCATTCTTATAGGCGTTCAGGTTTTGTGCAGTATTGGATCTTTAAATCATCGATTTGTACAGACTGAGGCCCTCATAAAATACAATTCCTGCAATTTTTGTTTGTTTTTAAATTTGTCTTCAGTCCGTTCTTTTTTGGTGAATTTGCGAAAAGAGAAAGTAGATTGATTTTAACTTAATATCGCCTGACAGACATCGTTATATTTCGGCTGCCAACAACATTTATACTGTCCTGTCATAAAGTAATCGTGCGTCGGTATTAACACTGGACACGTTAAAGAACTAAGCAAGTTTCCATGAAGTAGAGAATACTGGATATTTCTCGGACTGTCGATTTTTTCTCAGTTTGTCTCTCTCTCCCTCTCTTTATATACACGTCCACTGTTACAGTAAGCATTGCTAGATTTCCGACCATTGTAATTTTAGCGGCGTGAAAACTAGGATCCTATTTCGGTTATTTTTTTAGTTTGCATGAAAAATAAAAACTCAAATTACAAATTCAAATTACAATCGCGTGGTCATGTTTTGAAAACACATGAATGTAAATCTAGCAAAAACTTTAACAGTCTATGCATGGACTGGTTCTACTAAGTACTGCTAATTGCCGTACAACAAACAAAAGGTCTAACACGCGCTAATTTTAAATTGAGGTCTCTGCGTCACAGATGAAATGTCGACATTTCACATACATTTTAAGTGATAAAGAAAGGGTTTTACGCACATTTTATGGATAAAAAAACAAAGATGCGATGTATGACAGTAAACTATAATTGACACTTCACGCCTGTTAATTGAGACATCGGGTACGCTAGTTACCAAAGTAACGTATCTTTGCTGGTTTAATCGGATGATGGTCACGTTTTTCGGCACGTGTATGCACGTTTGCCGCGTAGTTATGGAATATTGCATTTTTTTCACCTGGAAATTGAAATCCACAAATTTAAAACCCCACGAAATAGTCATTTTGCCTTGAACCACGAAATTTTATGCCCACGAATATAAATGATTTCACAGTAATACATATTTGTGTACTTAGTAAATTCTGTTACATATAAGTAAGCGTTTCAGTTGATTTAACAACACAAATCTTATTTTTCTAACTATTAAAGGCCTTCTGTCTATTTCCTTGCATAATACATGTTTTCTGTAGATGGAAAGATGCCAGTATAGTCTTTTGATCAGTCTAAAATCTCTTATCAGTTGGTGTGCATGCATATATGATATATTAGTTATATATAACATTATATAAATGTCACTCTGAAGTATTCTTTAAACTGATGAAAGCATATGAAGGCATAAAGTGTAAATGTCTGTTTTTCTAAAAATTGTTATAAGAAATAATCTTTTATTAATTGTCGATTGTTGATCTTTGTAATATAGGCTTAGAAATCTCTTATATGCAACAAAGATTAAGAAGACGCTCATAACAGTTGCATAATGTATATTTGAAACAAAATGATTTTGTAAAATTGCAAAAAAAAAGGTTTGTAATTATAACATGTTGTCAACCAGCAGGGTTGTAAATTTTTATTTTTGTATGGAATGTTACAAAAAGGTGCTACAAGAATTACTTTGTCTCATAAAGTGATTTTTCAATTTTTACAATGAATTATTTTTTTATATAATGAGCCCTATAAATGAGCCTTTTCTTGTTCATTTTTGTAAAGAAATGTGCGTGATAAAGGAAATGTTTGAATCTCTGGTTGTTAATATATTGCTTGTGTAAATAGAGGTAAAGCACCAATTGGAATTTTTTAGCCTTGTTAACAAATGTTTTTGTTTTTTATTACATGAAATCTTTTTTTATGAATATTAGATATGTGCTTGCTTGGATGTATGTTAATACACCATTTTCATTCAGTCAATTTTTAGCTCACCTGAGCATGCTCATGTGAGCTTTTAGGATCCTTGATTGTCCGGCGTCCGTCTGTCCATCCGTCGTCCATGATTCATTCAAACGACATCTCCTCTGAAACCACTGGGCAAAATTTAATGAAACTTGCCTAGAATGTTCCTTGCATGAAGCTCTACCAAGTTTGTTCAAATGGTTCCGGTTCATTGCATTTCTGGGTCACAGGAGCTAAAAACATATTTTAAAAGTTGGATCTTTAAAAATCTTCTTGTCAGAAACCACAAGGCCTGGAGCTTTGATATTTGGTATAAAGCATCATCTAGTGGACCTCTACCAAGTTTGTTCAAATTATGATCCTGGGATCAAAAATGGCCCCGCCCCAGGGGTAACTTGTTTTACATAGAGTTATATAGGAAAAACTTTAAAAATCTTCTAGTCAGAAACCGTAAGGCATAGAGCTTAGATATTTGGTATGTAGCATTGTCTAGTGGACTTCTACCAAGTTTGTTCAAATTATACCTCTGGGGTCAAATTTGGCCCCACCCTGGGGTCATTGGTTTTACATTAGCATATATAGGAAAAACTTCGAAAATCTTCTTGTCTGAAACCACAAGGCCCTCAGCCTTAAGATTTAGTATGTAGCATTGTCTAGTGGACCTCTACCAAGTTTGTTCCAATTATACCCCTGGAGTCAAATTTGGCCCCACCCCGGGGTCATTGGTTTTACAAAGGCTTATATAGTGAAAACTTTGAAAATCTTCTTGTAGAAGGAGAAGTAACATTTTCAGTCCAAATAATCTTGAAATTTGTCAGACTGGTTGTTTCTATGATTTCTAGCTCAAGATCGAATATGGGTCATCTGGATTCAAAAACTAGGTCACAGAGCCCAAAAATAGAAAAACCTTGTTAACACTCTAGAGGTTACATTTTCAGTCCAAATATCTTGGAAATTTGTCAGAAAGGTTGTTTTGATGATTTTTAGCTCAAGATCAAAATTGGGTCATCTGGGGTCAAAAACTAGGTCACAGAGCCCAAATATGGAAAAACCTTGTTAACACTCTAGAGGTAACATTTTCAGTCCAAATAACCTGGAATCTGTCAGAAAGGTTGTTTCAATGATTTCTACGTTAAATTTGAATATGTGTCATCTGAAAACAAAAACTAGGTCACAGAGCCCAAAAATAGAAAAAAACGTGTTAACACTCTAGAAGCTACTTTTCAGTCCAAATTTTCTCGAAATTTGTCAGAAAAAATGTTTTAATGATTTCTAGCTCAGAATTGAATAAAGGTCATCTGGGGTCAAAAACTAAGTCACAGACCCCAAATATGGAAAAACCTTGTTAACACGCATTGAGGTAACATTTTCAGTTCAAATAACCTTGAAATTTGTCAGAAAGATTGTTTTAATGATTCCTAGCTCAGTTTTGAATATGGGTTATGTGGGGTCAAAAACTAGGACACAGGGCCAAATAGTAGAAAACCTGTTAATGCTCTAGAGGTTACATTTTCAGTCCAAATGTCCTTGAAATTTGTCAGAAAGGTTGTTTCAATGATTTCTAGCCCAGATTAGGATATGGGTCATCTGGGATCAAAAACTAGGTCACAGAGCCCTAAAATGTAAAAACCATTTTAACACTCCAGAGGTTACATTAAATTTTTCAGTCCAAATATCCTGGAAATTTGTCAGACAGGTTGTTTTGACGATTTCTAGCTCAGGTTCTAATATGGGTCATCTTTGGTCAAAAACTAGGTCACAGAGCCCAAATATGGAAAAACCTTGTTAACACTCTAGAGTTAAGATTTTAATTCCAAATAACCTGAAAATTTGTCAGAAAGGTTGCTTCTTTGATTTCCAGCTCATCTTTGAATATGGGTCATCTGGATTAAAAAACTAGGTCACAGAGCCTAAATATCGAAAAACTTTGTAAACACTCTAGAGGCTACATTTTCAGTCCAAATGTCCTGGAAATTTGTCAGAAAAATTGTTTGATGATTTCTAGCTCAGGTTTGGATATGGATCATCTGGGGTCAAAAACTAGGTCACAGAGCCCAAATATGGAAAAACCTTGTTAACACTCTAGAGGCTACACTTTCAGTCCAAATAACCTTGAAATTTGTCAGAAAGATTGTTTCAATAATTTCTAGGCCAAGTTTGAATATGGGTCATCTGGGGTCAATTAACCAAGTCCATAGCAACTTTGTTAAAAGCAGTCATATTCAGGTGAGCGATACAGGGCGATCATGGCCCTCTTGTTTCTTCTTTTATATCAATTTTGCATTGAATTTATATTCTGAATACAATAATAACGTGATGCATAAAAATACTGTGGGTCATTTTAAAACCTGAATATATTTGTATATAATTGCAAACTATCCAGCGATCCTATTGACTGCATCTTTAAGTCAGGCTACTTGAACTTTATTTTAGTAGCATTTTATTTCATACTGTACTTTTTCACTGAATTTGAAGTATGCATAATTTTCATTTTCATGTTGTTTTCAAGAAATTTACACTTTAAAATGTAGGCTTTTTATTGAGCTGGCAAAAGTCAAGCTTAAATTGAAATTTGTATAGTTTACATACTTGCTGCCAATTTACTTTTACTGTTCAATGTGTTATGAATGTGTTACTGTATCAGTGTTCTTGCTTAATGGTATTAAGTCTAAAATGTAAATGTGTGCAATTTTTTATGAGACAGCCTTACTCACGTTTAGATGATTTTGAAACCCCAACAGTCAGCTGTTTTTCGTTTTCTTCAGGGAAATGATATGTCCTCTTAGAGGTTTAAGTGCATGCAGGATTAATTGTAAAGAAGAAAATTAGTGTTTCAGATTCTACAATACTGAAGAAACATAATGATGCAGACATTTGTCACCTTTTTTGATTAAGAGACCAAGAAAGGTTTTAGAGATTTAACTTATTTCTTGTAATATCTTGAAAAGCTTAATATGGTGAAAATGTCTTACTGTCTATATTTTGTCATATGATAATATGTTTTTTAGAAAAGCTCAGTTTACTGAGGGTTGGAAAAATGTTGGGATCTACAACCTTAACCTTAACTTGTAATTTTCTTCTTTTGTCATGTATTTTGTCATGTTTTCACGTGACAAGAGTTGTCTCTTTTGTAAAGAACAGTCAATATTTACCAGTTTATGGAAGTAGTCATTTAACCAGTGTTCTCAAATTTCTGTGGTTTTTTTTAGCTCACCTGTCACAGAGTGACAAGGTGAGCTTTTGTGATCGCAATTTGTCCGGCGTCCGTCCGTCCGTCCGTAAACTTTTCATTCAAACGACATCTCCTCTGAAACCACTGGGCCAAAGTTGATGAAACTTGCCATGGATGTTCCTTGCATAAAGCTCTTCCAAAGTTGTTCAAAGAAATCAATTCCATGCAGAACTCTGATTGCCATAGCAACCTAAAGGAAAAACTTTAAAAATCTTCTTGTCTGAAACCACAAGGCCTAGAGCTTAGATATTTGGCATTTAGCACCCTCTAATAGAACTCTACAAAAATTGTTCAAATTATTTCCCTGGGGTCAAAATTGGCCCCGCCCCAGGGGTCACTTCATTTCACATAGACTTATATAGGAAATCTTTAAAAATCTTCTTCTCAGAAACCACAATGCCTACAGCTTAGATATTTGATATGTAGCATTGTCTAAAGGATGTCTACCAAGTTTGTTAAAATTATGTCCCCTGGGTCAAAATTGGCCACGCCCCAGGGTTCCCTTGGTTTACATAGATTTATATAGGAGAAACATGAAAATTAATTTTTCTCCAAAACAAATAGGTCTACCCCTTAGATATTTGGTGTTGAGTATTGTGTTATGAACCTTTACCAATATTGTGTAAACGTTGGCCCTGGGGTCAAAATTTGCCCTGCCAAGGGAGCCCTTAATATGTAAAAAAGGAAATCTTTAAAAATCTTCTTGTCTGAAACCACAAGGCTTAGAATTTTAAAATTTGGCATGAAGCAAATAATTAGATTACATGTAGGTTAAAGGTCATGGAGGCTAAAAATAGATTTAATTACTGTACCTCATAGAGCCTTCATTTATAGACCAATATCTTTGATATTCAATATATAGGTTCCTTGCATAGACCTCTACCCATGGGTAGGGTTTGAGGTCACTGGGTCAAGGTCAAGGTCACCATAGCTTATAATAGATATTTTTACTTTCTGTCATAGAGCCTTTATTTATTGACCGATATTTTACATATTTGGTTTGTAGGCACTTATATATTTTCATTTAAAAAATGAAATACTGCTTAACAGCAAACCTACAGCCAAAGTAATCAGGTGAGCGATCCAGGGCCATCATGGCCCTCTTGTTTACTTTAGATGATCATTTTTATGCTTTTGCATAGTTTTAAACCAGAAAATTTCTAAGATTTTAAGAAGCATTTATCATTAACTGCCTATTACTGTATCTGTTGTAATATAGTTTTTTAAGATTGTTGTCAGAGATAGTCTTTCTGTTTTGGTAATGTAGTGTTTTTGCTATTTTGTTTTTATTTTGAGTTAATCTAGTACCCAGTATGCACCACTTGCCTTTAGAAATAGATCATGCACTAGTCTTTTTGTTTTGTACGAGAAAGTTTAATTTATGTTTTGCCTATGTTATACATTTATTTCATAACCTCACTTGAGGTAAGTAAACGTACATCATTGGTGTTTTTTCATCACTTTTTTTAATTCTACAAGTAATATTATTTGACCCCATTGCTGATGATTATTTTCTTTTTCAATATTTTTAAGAAATTTATATATTTTTAATGACTTCATAAACTATTAAATATTATGGACAACAGAGCAATCCCTTAACAATATGAATTGTAAAATTGTTTGTTATAATTACAAGTTTGAAGCTAGCAAATGCTTGATACTTATATATTAAAAAAAAAAATGAACGATTTTTGTGAAGAACTTGTGACTTTATCCTCTAATTATTTGTACTGAGAATTCCATTTGTAAAAAAAAATAAGTTACTAAAATTTGTTACCCTTAACTACAAGTAGCACTTAAGAAGTATATTCAAGATTGGGTCAGATGCTAGAATATTTATTATCTTAGTTATGTATTTTGTCGTTGTACCTTCATTCACTGATACTTTAGGAGTAAGAGTCATTTCGAGACACCAGTACTAGTCTTTAATCTACTTCTCAGTATTAGAAAATATTGTATACTAAATCAAAACCTTTTCAGATTATATTTAAAACTTTTTCTTAATATATTCACATTTTATTCACAGCCACACATATGTAACAGCCACTATACAGAATCATACAAGACAGGACTGTTTACAAAGTTTATTTATATTTCTAATGTACTGATCAATTTCTGTAGAATACTGTGTTAGTTCTTTTTGCAAAGTAGAAATATTTGAGGTCTTTGCAAATTGTCAGTTTTTGTGAAGATTTATGGGTGCACTAAAAAAATTAAACATCACTTTTATGACTTATTAATGCAGGATATTTTCAAGGTGCAAAATAACCAGATTCTCAAACTTGCAAACTTTTGGACACTTTGAAAACATCAGCATGTTCAGCTTGGCAATAACCACAGATGTTGGAGTATGAGCAAAATGTATGGTATTTATCTTGTAATCTCTACAAATGTTAAAACTTCTTTTCAGTCTGATGGCAGGCAAATCTTACTGTCTTTACAGTGGTATGAAGGTCAGTTATACCCTTTTGACAGTGATATGAGGGTCAATGGTATCCTTTTGACAGTGATATGCAGGTCAGTGGTACCTTTTTGACAGTGATATGCAGGTCAGTGGTACCCTTTTGACAGTGGTATGAAGGTCAGTGGTACCCTTTTGACAGTGATATGCAGGTCAGTGGTACCCTTTTGACAGTGTTATGCAGGTCAGTTATACCCTTTTGACAGTGTTATGCAGGTCAGTTGTACCCTTTTGACAGTGATATGAAGGTCAATGGTACCCTTTTGACAGTGGTATGAAGGTCAGTGGTACCCTTTTGACAGTGTTATGCAAGTGTTATGCAAGTCAGTTGTACCCTTTTGACTGTGGTATGGGGGTCAGTGTTACACTTTTGACAGTGGTATAGAGGTCAGTGGTACCCTTTTGACAGTGGTATACAGGTCAATCTTAACCTTTTGTTTCTAGTATGCAGGTTAATGGTACCCTTTGGATAGTAGTATGCAGGTCAATCTTTCCCTTTTGATCATAGAATGCAGGTCAATGGATCCAGTTTAACATTGGAATGTAGGTCAGTGGTACCCTTTTGACAGTGGTATGCAGGTTCATCGTACCCTTTTGATAATAGTGTGCAGGTCAATAGCACTCTTTTGAAAGTGGTATAAATTCAGATATACCCTTATGCAGGTCAGTTAAGTCTTTTGACAGTATTATATTAAGGAAAATGCCAATGTTGATTAGAATGTTAAACTTTGTGTACCATACACCTGTGCTTCTCTGCTTTGAATTTTAACATTTGTCAGAAGTATTTTCCCTTTTTCTAAAGAACACACACAATGTCATGTTCTTACTTTGTCATGTTTTATGATGTTTTGTATTGAAATATTTCTGTTTTAATTATTAAGAAAAAGCATTTTTAAAACCAAATCAATGAATAATTTGTTTTGAATTAAAAAAGCAAAGACTTTTGGAGAGTTAATAAGCGTTACAGATTTCAGCCAAGTAGTTTCAGATGATTTTTTTTCTTTCATTAATCATAGTTGCATTGAAAAATGTTTCTCGACCTTTTTTACATGTTTCATGATACAATGGAATGTTTCTATTCAGCTATGAAGATTTTTCTGGTTAAGTATATTAATGATGCACCTGATATTTCTAGGATTGTTAATGTTTATTTATGTATTTAGCAATTTATATTGGAATTAAAAGCACCAAAATGAAATAAGAGAATTATTTCTTTTCATATTTTAAGATATACTAGTATTTTGCAAGCTTGTTTATATATTATAATTAATCATCATAAAAATTGAAGGTACAGTAAAGTTCTGAAATTAAGACCACTTGAATTATTTCAAAATCACGTAAATGGGAGACAGTGGATTGTCTACCCTGAATACTCTGTGATATTACATTGGTCCTTCCATTTGGATTCCTCTGCTTTTATCGCTATTTTCTCTTTTGGTATGGTGAAAATTAAGCCTAATTATTTGCAACAGTAGTAGTCGGATTACACATTAAGTTTAGCAACATGTTTTGTTAACACCATTATGTTTGCTTTTTTGATAATCCTAACTTTTTATTTAATATATAAGTGACAATATTCACAACTAAAAGTCAAGACCATCACAATTAGAAACAAGGATAAAGTCAGAGAATTCCAGCTGAAAGGACCAATGTGCTATTTGGTCTACCTTTGGTGTTATCTGAGTAAGGGAGATACTTTGTTATCTGGAATGTCCCTCATTAATGATCAGGAGTTTTAAAGAATCAGAGTTTAAAATTCAGAACAAAAAGGTCCATTACCAGTTCGTTATTGCAACCACTTATGACTGGTCTTATTACTGTTATAAAAAATTGTTCCAATAAATAAGCTATGCAAGAAGATTGATGCACATTTGAAATAAATATTTTCAGTATATTTCTAGCGTGGTTGTTTGTTTTACCTTCTGTTCTGAAGTCCACTTTATCGCTTAAACCCTGTGCTTATATTAAAACGCATTGTTCCAAATTGACACATCTCTAGATTTCTGAAGTTTTAAGATATGAAGCTTAACGAAAATAATACACACGAAATGCCTCATAGCTCCCCCAAAGTCTCATCGTGTGAGGAAAAAATACCCATGTGATCCCTATCAGTCTGTTGATACTGTTTATCAAATTGAATATTTTGGCAGAAGATTTTGATTTAAAATATTGTTTTAGAACTGACATTTGTCTTTGCGACCGACGTCATTAACTCGGAACTCCTCAGTGACTGTTAAACTCAGTGACACAGTTCAGCCTCAACATATAGCAATAGAAATATGCTTAAGTTGAGACATGAAAGTCATTATTTTAATCTTTAGAATCTGAAACTTAACGTAAAGATTAAATTCTTTAATTTAGCAGAACTGTCACTTTAAAGTAATAGATGCCAACAAAGGAAGATTCAGAACATTAACATAAAGGAATAAAAAAAACCTGTAAACTACTTGTACGTAAATGTGAACACTCGGCAAATGGGTATTTATCCATTTTGAGTTACGTTTAATACATTTGACAGTTTTTACGTCATGCTGTTGGCTATTGGTAATAAAATTAAATGTAGGTACCAGTTAGATAAGTTATGTTTCTTGGACGGTCACAGTCTATCAATATTTTAAATTTCAAAATGATCCCTTTTAAAGTTTTCAAGTTACGTTTTGGACAAATATCCATTATAAAAGTGTGATCTTGACATCTAAGATAGGAACGTGGGTGTTGCACACGACATATTGTCTTCATTTGCTGAACAACTGTGCCAAGTAATTTTAAAATCCTTCAGTGCATGAAAGAATTATAGTCCAGATACAAATTTTTGAATATATACAGGATAACTACAAAATTTTGACCTTGATATTTGAGGTAGGACGTAGGTGTTGCATGCGACACGTTGTCTTGATGGGCTAAACACCTGCAATAAGCTATTTTAGAATCCTTTAGTGCATAAGAGGTTAACATTACTGACAAGAACATATAAGAGCACATATACAGAATTTGATTACTTTTAAACACTAAGCGTGACCTTGAAATTTGACGTAGGACCAGGTGTTGCGCATTACAAGTTATCTTGATGTGATTAACATTTGTCGCAAGCTATTTTAAAATCCTTCAATGAATAAGAGAAAAACAGTCTAGACATGAATTTGTAGATATATACAGAATTTGATTAGGTTTAAACTTAAGTGTGCCATTGGCATTTCAGGTACATTTTTTCCTTTTTTATGCACACGACACGTCGTCTTTATGTGCTGAAAGCTTGTACCCTATTATATTAAAATCCTTTTATGCATGACAAAGTTACAGTCTGGACATGAAAAAAATGAAGGATGGTTTCAAAGAGACTGTGCGATTTTAATATGCCCACATTAAGGTGGAGCAAATCTAGATAAAGGGTCCAACACTCTTTTATAACTTTTAAATGATGTCAAATCTGAGCCATCTGGTTAGGAAAAAGAGGGGATATAATGGAATATTAAATAGATAATACCAATTATAAATTTATATTATTTTTGTTCATCTGGGTAAAACATGTTTATGGTAAGCTTTTGTCATTGCCCCGTGTCTGCTGTTTATGTTGTGTCATCAAATTTTTAATTAAACTATTTGTTTAAACCATCAGGCCAGAAGTTGTGAAATTTGTTGTGTAGCATTACCTAAAGGACCTCAACCAAGACTGTTGATATAATGTCTGCATGGTCACTATTGACCCGCCCAAGAGGACTTTTATGTCTCCCCAATGTAGTGTATGGGAGGCATTTTGATTTTGTGCTGGCTGTCTGGATGTTTATCTGGATTGATAAATGGATGTCTGGATGGATGTATATATATGTCACATAATTTGTCAGCGCAGCTCGTCCTACATATATGACTTTATTTTGATGAACCCTTACAGAAGTATTCAGTTCCTAATGTTGTTGTACATATTGACAAAATTCTTTGCTCGACTGATTTTTGCTGAAGTAACGGGAGTTTTTAGATTTTGATCTTTTTTATCTTTTGACAGCGCAACTCATCATACATTCGTCATCAGATTTTAATGAAACCTTATAGAAATGTTTAGTACCTAGTGGAGTTGGTTACGATTTTTTCGTTTGACTGGTCTTTGTTTTGCAACAGTCAAGGAAATTTATAGATTTTATTTTGTTATCTGTGCAACTCCTTCTATATTCATCATCGGATTTCTATGGGACATTACAGAAATGTTCAGTTCCTAGAGTAATTCATTCGGAACACCTCGGGCGACTTTAATAAGTCACCTCGGAAATAATGTGGTAGGAGCCATATTGGACTATTTTATAATACAGGTGGTGTCTGCTAAATTGAAAACATTTCTTAAAGCCTCTACCTGTTTATACTTTAAATCAACATTTATTTTCATTTTTTTCGAATGCATAAGACAAACACTGCTTGAGTTCTGGCATGTTTGTTTATATTTCTAATAGAGCCGGGCGAATTACCATTTGGTGTATTCATACACTTTCATACGAGGTCTTTATACGAAGTTGTCGGAAAAGGCCGAGTTGTTACGATTGAGAGTAGTTGTGCATAGTGTCAAGAATTTCTGCTTGACTAGTTTGTGCAGGAGTTCTGTGGTCCGTGTCTGGGGAGGGGAGACATACGTTTTCTTGGAAAACAGCATCTAGTTTATACTGAAATATTTAAGAAAATCATAGCATTTTTAGGTCTTTTATGTTGAATCAGGATTTATAAGTGAATTTTCTTTAAACCAAAACATAAGTCTTTGGGTTATATTTGATTTATAATTTTGGAATCTAAAAATGCTATTACAACATGATATCATAGACGTCTATATTCTTCTGTTTCAATAAAGTCTCAAAATGTTAGATGTGGCGAAGATATCAGGGTTCAGAACGGTATTTTTCATCAGTTTGTTTTCATCTATCTTCACCAAACTTGCTGATAATGTTAGTGGGCATAAAATCTCGGCTAAGTTCAAAAACCATTCATATCCTTACCATTCAAGGGTTATGGCAATGGACTTGTAAAAATATGCAAAATAAGCAATGTGCATTTTATAAGTAAAAGAGTTTTCACTAGATTTTGAAAAAAAAATATTTGCAATTCAGTTGATCACTACTGTTAGAGTTTAAAAAAAGGTTTCGACTTGAACTATTTGTACACTTGTTTCACTAGCAATCTGTAGCCGTAACCATAGGTATTTTGCAATGGTCAGAGCCTACGGAGTAACATTTCATTTTCAATTTGAATAGGAACAAATGACATTTTTTTAAGTAACAGTTTTTTATTCTGTATCAGCTTGACACTTTAGTATAAAAAATTGAAATTACACTGAAGATTTATCTGAGAGGTCATAAGACAGAACTCTCCAAAGTGATGGGGACAATTGCAGGCGGCATCCAATTTTCTTTATCGAACTGAAGTTAAACCTCAAGATTTGAAGCCCATATGTTTAGAAACAGTCTTCAATAATCTTTGTGTACAAATTCAGGAAAACAAAAATTATCATTACATGTTAAAATTTTCGGCTAAATAACCTTTCACCTGTTTAACCTTTGCAATCTGCATATTAAAGTAGCTGCAATTTGAACAAACCATTGAAAATATTAGAGAGGCATGACATAACTGCTGCATTAGTGCTGTATTTTTTAATCGTGAGAGGGACAAATTGTCGATTTCAAAATAGCCGATATACTAAAAAAGATACACACAGTGACCAATGCTCCCAGGGCTCATGTATCAGAAAGAAGAGCACAATGGATTTACTGAGAATAATTGTCTAGTATTTTAGGAAGATTTAGGGATGTAAATCAACACAATATATATATATTCAGAGTCAAACCAGGCACGTAGCTAGCCTATAAAGAATGTGGATTCAAAATAATCTAGGGGGGTCAGGGGGCATGCCCCCCCTGAAAATTTTGAAATAAATGGTGCAATTTGGTGCGTTTTGGGGCCTCCGGAGAGCTTTCTTGACCAACGAAAATCCATTTATTTTTTTTTTTGTCAAAATAATGTGGATTCAGCTGCGTACTCGCGTATAGGCAGCTACGCGCCTGCAAACTAGAAATCTGTCCGTAAAAGGACACGGATGTCCCCGCTGTTAAGGTCTTTAATAAGGAAAATATAAATTTCAGTTTAGTACAGTTGTCACAATTAACACAATGGATTACAGAAGGAAAGAATTCAAAGTTCTTGCAGGCGTGTTATACAGACTAAATTCTATTATTCAAGTAATAATATGCCAGTCAAACACTGACGACTGTGACACTGATGTAATAGCTTTCTGACTAATATGTAGTATTACTCAATTTATTTGATTTGGTGTTAATCCTAACAAACCCACACTGATTGAAGTATCGCACTTGAACACTCAAATTGTATTGAAAGATAATGTACTTTCTGTTGCGCCCTTATAATGATACATATCTCTATTTATGTACAGTTCACTTAATAACACATATGAATGCAGGTCAATCTCAATCAAAATGTTAATTGGGAAATTTGCACCAAATATTTTTAATCATTTAATTCGACGACCTCTAGTTGAACCTCAATGTAATATATCTAAGCTCAGGTCCTTGTGATTTAGAGAAAAAGTAATTAACAGTTTCATGCAAGTTCACTTTCATTTAAAACTTACATCAGCTTGTGAGAATTGTAAGACTTCAAATGTTTGTTTTATATTCAGCAAAATATAAACAGTGACCATCTTAAACTGTGTTATTACTTAAGAAAGGGAAATAAAAAGCAGTAAGTATGGCCACTGATCATACCTGTAAAAATAAAGTCACCCATGAGAAATATAAGATTATATCGATGGTGCTTTGGAATTGCAAACTGGTCAATATGGTCATTTACATAATTTAAATAGGGACTTAGTAAGATCCATCTAAAAATAAATAGCCTGTCAGGATCAGCTGAAATTCTCAAAACTCTGATTTTCTTTTAAGAATAAGGCATGAGAAATGTAAAACCCAAACGAATGAACTTTTCCATGATTCTAAATTCAGCAACCTATTGTGATACACACAGTTCCCATTACAGTAAGTTCGTAGAAACTTTTTTTCAAATAGAGAATGAAATTAACAGCTGTCTTCAACTGGAAAGTGAAATAAAAAGGCTTTCAATTACAAGTCATTGTTTCACTTACCTCTGGTTGTGAAAATTGTAAGACTTCAGGCGTTTGTTTTACAATTTGCAAAACTCAGCATCACACAATATCCAAATTATATATTGCACTAAAACAGTATAAACTTTCAATAAGGGGGAAACAAAAGATCCAGGTTATATCGCACACTTAAACATACAAATATTTATAAGGAAATCTGCTATATGAAGTTCAATTCTATTTTCTTCACATACGTATCTTAACGAAATCCTTCTATTTTTTTTCAAATTAACTTTTTCTCTAACCAATTATTTTGTGACTATGACTTTAGTTTTTAATGAAAGCTTTTGCTTGTTCACTTTTGTCTTATCTTTTTTTCTTGTATAAATGCAAATTAACGTTTCTTAAATGTATTGCTTGTCACTGCTTTTTCAATGTAAGAGAAAACTGTACCAATTTAATAACACTATTTCTTAATTTATGGCAACCCATTTATGTCAAATGGATTATGCCATCCTTGTCAGTTGGACAAATGCATTTTCAATTAAAAGGGTTTCAAGTATAAATTTTCCATTGTGTTTTATTAAGAGGAGAAACTCCTTTATATCAAAAGTGAAGAACTTGATCAGACGCCGCAAATTGTGTCTGATCTTGGTGTGTACAGTTTGCCTTTGTCTTCCTTTGTAAGAGCTATTTTGAAATAACATGTGTAGGCAAATAGAATTGCTTTTGAGATCTTGTACTATTTTCCATTAAAAATTAAACCAATAAGTATATAACCTGCATTCTAACTGAAAAGAAGACCCTTATACTTTTTAATTACGTTATTTTATAAGTAAGCAGATCAGGTCAAATCATTAAATGTTAAATAGTTTTTAAATCGGTCAGAGAACACTGATTATTTGAAACACTTTATTCTCAAGTGTTTTAACATGCTTCATGTAAGATGACATATCCTATTCCTTTCATTTTTGGGATATTTCTGTATCTTCAATAACCACATAATTCCTACGATGTTAACAAGTCCTGTCACAAAAATGTAACAGGATAAGTACTTGCTATGAACATTGTGACTGATATGATGGAAATATTTTAACCAAATCATTCAAATACTTTATGTTACATTGTGGAGATTATTTTACTTGAAATATAAACAAATTATAATTAACTGACAAAGGGCCATAACTGTTGGAAGAAATTCAAATCTAAATGAACATCACTTATCATAACCGATAAATGGTTATGTTCAAATCCAAACTTTGCATACACAGTACATCAAGTTCTCTTCTAGTTGTCATCAGCACTGAAATTGCTTTATACTATGTTTGTTTTCACTACTAATTATGAATAGCTGTGGGAATACTGGATCTGTTTTCAAACTTGGTATTGAGATATAGAGATAAACTAAAATATATTGAACGATGGCCTAACATTGGCTTAAATTCCTTAGTAATGTAACCATTCTGCTTGACCTCATTGTTAACCCTTTTCACATACCGATGCTTGCTGTTGCCATTGGATGTGTCAGAGATTTTTTTTCCTCGCAATGAAATTAGAAACGAAATGTTCAGCTTCAATAAATGCTATAGGGCGTGAGGTCAATATGTCCAACAACTTGCCAAAATAAAATTGAACAATCGACTCGATGCCATAATAAAAAATATGAATGGTAAAATAATTCAGTTTTGTTTTGGAAAATGTTATAGAAGTCTCTTTTGCAATTAATGAAATTTGAACTTCAACAAGTTATTGATTACAATATAACAAAATAATCGTTACGATAAATGTAATCATTATAGTACATATGTTAGGTTGTGTTTTATTCAACATGGAGAAGAATTATTAGAAATTTTGATGTCATCCAAAACTTCATCCCTACGTATCTGTGTCTTCGTACTCCAATTTTTCCAATCTTTCATAGAAAGATGTGGCATATTCATCGTTTCACATTTTCCCTGGAGAATACTCTTAGCCCGGACCTGAAAAAAAACAACATGAAACTACCAGAACACGTAAAAGAGCTGCCAAAATTCACGGAAATAATCAATTATTTATCATTTTTTTTAAAAAACTTTTCAGAATCAAGTGCACCTTGTCGAGATTTTCGGTTTTAAAACCCCCTTAAATAAGCAACATCGCTTCAACTCCAGTAAACGTTATCAAAATTACAAAAGTATCTCTTATACTTACCGATTTCCAACATACACATGAGAAATATTTGCAATGCGAAACAAAGAAGACCCGTAAATGCAGAAACTTAAGAATCTAATGATCAATATATGACATGACAAAAACATATTATTATATATATAGCACCTGGGCTAGACGGGGTCTGGAACTGTCCTCACAAAATGACACACGTGAATGGGTTGTTATTCAAAAGCCGTAATCTGATAGTTCCACAAGCATTGAAAAACGAAATGCTGGAAATTATACTTGAATAATATCTTGGAGTTAACAAATGTAAATTGGGCGCAAACTCACCTGCACAAATGCCCAAGATGAGCTATTGTGATTGTTGAATGTATGTCGTGTGTCGTCTGTCTGTCGTCTGCCCAAATTTACTTTGTTAACGCTCTACAGGTCACATCTAAACCCCAGCCATTCTAAAAATTGACCAGGCCTTTAATTTTGATTATCTTCAAGTCAAATTTGAAACTGGATCGTGTGAGGTTAAAATTTAGGTCATTGGACAAAATCAAAGGAAAACCTTGTTAACACACAAGGGAAACATTTTTTTTTTATCAAGTTTTAACGAGACTTGCTCAGAATGTTTCCGTTGATGATATCAAAAGACTTTGAGACCGGATTATGAAGGATTAAAAGCTAAATCCTAAGCAAAATAAAAGAAAAGGCTTGTTTACACATCAGGTACATTTTTGATCAAGTCTTAATGAAACTTGCTCAGAAAATTGATGATATCTCAGAAGAGTTCGAAACTGGGCTATAGGTATCAGAAAGTAAGTCGCCAGACCAATTTAAAAGAAAACCTTGTTAACATCGTCGACATACGTGCAGACAAATTGACATTCCGAAAAAGCAGAACAGGTTAAACCCTATTGAAAAAAATCAGATCGTCAAACAATTGAAATCGTATCGTTATTCAACAGTTGACTTTTCTAGAACATTATAGTTGGAGTACCTCAGGGTTTTAGAAAAATAAGTGGAATTGTCAATACTAAATTTGATAAATGAGTGTTGAAAATGATCAAAATCAGTGATGGTCAGTATTGATTAGAGTGTTCAGTAATTATTACAAAAAAAAATTCCAGTGAAGTTGGACTATTATTTATGGCAAGGCAGATAAAAAAAGAGATCTTTATCATATTCAGCTTAATGAGAGTAGCTCCAATGGACCTCTATTGCACAGAGATAAATTCTCTCAGATAAAGGTATTGCATTAAATGCATGTATCCATTACTTGAAAACATAAACTCAGCACTACGCGACAGGTTTTGCAGTACTTTCAGTGCTTTGTGTTTATCAGTTTAACGCCATATATCTTGGAAATACAGCAGGGTCAGTTCAACATTATCACAAGAAATCAATTAATACGCCGATTTATCACTACACATACGGTTTCGAGGGTACATTGATTTGCATCTAAATATTATTTCTACATACTTAAACATAAAAATTTATCGAAGAAGACCCATAGGTCTAACATAATTCAATAATAAAACTCCACATAATCAACCAAATATAAGAAATTACGTTGAAATCTTCCTTTATTTGCATAATAATTGGTACCCACGTTCAACAACGCCAGACAATCGCTGGTACTTCACTATCGCTGTAAATGTATCTAAAGCCGGATACATTATTGAAAGAGATGTTCAAAAAGTTTATCTATCCTGTCACGTTAACTCGGACATTTTCCCATTATAAACTAATGTTTCTCTTTCCAAAATTAATAGATTTCATTGATAAAATTAACATTCTCTTGGAAACTACAGAATTTTCAACATCTTTTTATGACACAAACACAAAAAACATATTTTCGTAAAACAACCCCACATACACGGTACTTTTTTAGTAACACTCATGTCTCTCTTGGGTCGGAATAGATGCACGTTGTAAAGGTCATTTAGTAATGTTTATAGTACTTATAATTTATGACCCATTATTCGTCCAGAAAAAGTCAAAGGCACCTAGTTAAATGATTTATTTTTACAATACCAAACTTACGTTTATTATTATGTCAGGTAGGTCGGCATAAATAACAGTAATCACTTTCACAATATATTTCTAGACCAAAACCATTTTGACATGAAGAATTGTTTGTCTGTGGTATTTTCACGTTTTACCGGAATCCACCCCCTTACCGGAATCCACCTATAGCTATTCTTTCTTCTTTAAGTGGTGCCGTTTTCTCCTACAGAATCCCCTTACTAGTTAAATCAAATTAAAAAAAAAACTAATAGATAATTGAAAAGTCTGATTAGCAATAAGTTATTTCAAATAAAATTGCAAGTTTTGTTTAAATAGTATAATATATTATAATTAGATGAAATGCGTTTACTGAAGTGAGACTATTCCCTTGATGTGGAATAACACAATACAAGACACTGATGTTCAAAACTACGTATCAAACGAAGGCATGCGATGGATATTTAACGTCGAATTAGCTCTTTGGATGGGAGGGTTTTACGAAATTTTAGTAGGGATAGTAAAAAGGTCTCTGAGAAAAGCAATCGGAAAGAAACTTGTAACAATGGATCAAATGCAATCAGTATTGCAAGCTGATGATGGCTAACTTTTGTAATATGTTATTAGAAAACAACACAAGAATGAAATCTTTTCAACAAGAACAAGAAACTTTATTAAATAAACACCATTTCTATTTTGTCACCTTTTTTCACAACTTGTCTGTTAAGATGATCAATGGATGTGATTCAACGAATGTGACAACCCTCCAAAATCTCTGGAAGTCTCAAATATATAGGTTCTGAAAGTGCCAGGACTGTCCAGATTGACCAATCAGATGCATTCTTTTATCCTGAGAGTCATGGAAGAAGTCAGAATTCCTGGCAATTAGCGGCCGTATTGCCAGGACAAAATTACTGAAATTCTGATTTTATCCTACATTTATAACATATGAACAAAATTAAAGTAGAAACAAGCAGTGTAACACTCATTCATGAAATAGAGTTGCTAAATTCAACAATTTGTAACTCTAAAGAAAAGTTATTAACAAGTGAAATTTCCAGGTGGTCAGGAATTCAAATCCTGCCTCCATAAACTTAGAGGTCAAGCAGGTGAATTACATTTTACAAAACTGTGAAAAGCAAACTTTCTTAATGTGAAAAATATAAAATGATTTAGATAAAACAAATTATTAGCTTCTTAAAAACCATGGAAAGTTTACTATTAAGTCAGTTTAGAGCTACAATTGGTATTTTAAGTCAGAGATCAAGGGAGACTACTCTGCATGAACTAAAAACTTTGTCAGGAACCAAGAAAATGGATTTAAACATGTAAAATCTTTAACAGGTAATGTCTATATGTTCATATATAAAGTCCTATATCTATCTGAAGTCCTATACAACCTTTATGTAAAATTTATGACTATTTAATAGTATTTTACGTGTGTTTAACTGGAAACAAAGGACAATACTCCGAGTCGGGATTCCTGGCACAGATAAGGTTGATTTAAATATCTATTTCTGATTATTTATAACAGTATGTAATGTTCCAAATGTATCAACAGCATAGATTAAAGATAATACTTTGTAATTACATGTTTCATGATATAAAGGAATGTATTTTTGAGCTTTGAATTTTTATAGGTTCATGTATATTTTTGATGCTTCTGATATTTCTCAGATTGTTAATGTTTATGTCTTTAGCGATTTATATATTTCTGTATTAGACATGTTTTGCGAATCTATTTACATTACAGTTAATTATAGTAAAAATGAAGGTAAAGTTTAGTTCTGCCATTAAGACATCTTTAAATATTTCATCATGCAATGATCAGCAGTTTTAAAAACCAAAGTTTCAAGTTCTTTTTCTGATAAACTATGCAAGGAGATCGATGTACATTCAAATAAATATTTTCAGTACATTTCTTGTGTGGTTGCTTTGTTTTACATTCTAGTCTGAACTTCACTGCAATCGCTTGAACTCTGTGCATAAATTAAAACCCAGTGTTCTAGATTGCTACATATAGATATCATTACGATGTTTAAAGATACGACGCCTAACAGTACATACTAAAAGAGACTCAAAGCCCCCTCAGAGGCTGAATATGTGAAGAAAAAATAACCAAAGATGTATGTGATCTGATCAGTTTGGAGATATAAGTCAGCAAGTTGAACATTTGACAAAAAGTTTTGACAGAAACTATTTTAATAGATAACATATGTCTATGACATAAGTCCTGTCAGACATTCTGCATTCCTGAGTGACAATACCAAAAGCTAAATTACATCGCATTGTTACATAGTCATAGGCAGTTGGGAAGTGTTTCACTTTTCTGGCCGTTCTAAATCAGTTTAGTTTGATCAGGGTTCAACTTTCATGTCTGGTATTTCCAACAGGTTATGCACAGTGGAATAACACAGTATATGTCATATGCTTATTATCCTGAAGGTTAATGTGCATTTGAAAGAGTTCATATGACATTTAAATATGATCAGGTCATATTGTTTCGACAATGAGAAAACATTGGATGAAGAAATTCCTTTGATCTTGTTTGCTGTTTGCGAGTCTGTGCAAGACTCCCTTGGCGTCAATCATTTCGAGTTAGTGTTTCGTCATAAAGTCCGAGTATTTGTAAATATAGTTCGACATGTCTTCTCATGTCCTATGAATAAGCCATCATGTTATTTTTTTTTCATCACTAATATAATTTTTGTGATATTTTATGTTTTACATTTTTTCTGTTACGCGATGTCTTATGGCTTCTCAAAACACTTTTCTTATAGCAAATCCCGATCTGATGTCTTGTCGCTATATTTCAGACTGTAAAACAGTCAAACATAAATAAACAAGATACCACTTACGTGTATCCTAGAAGGATGTATCTTTCAATAATTTTTCATAAGAATTTGAAATGACTTGGTTATCCCAAAGTTTGTAATATGTCTATCTTCTACTCCTTGTTTGTGATTTTGTATATAAATTTCGTCTGAACTGATTACAGTTCTAAATGTTTTTGCAACATATACACAGGAACAAGGCTGTTGACTAAACCACATTTAATGATGCATGTAATCCTATGGTGGCTGATTTCTGCCATTTTGTGTTTTCGTGTCTTCGCCCCGAAACGCAAAAGGCGAACTAACGAAAATTAGGGATGTTGTCATTGTCGTTATTTCGCCTTTCGGGGCGAAAACACGACAACACGAAATCTGCAACATTTTCGTTATCTCGCCTTTCGCCTTTCGGGGCGAAAACACGAAGACACGACAAACAAAGGTCGCCAACACGAAAGATTTCTATCCGCGGACACGAAAATTTTAAAGACAAAACTTTCGTCTCTTCGCCTGTTGAAATTTCGTTATTTCGCCTGACATATTTCGTGTTTTCGTGTCTTCGCCCCAAAACGCGAAAGGCGAAATAACGAAAATTTGGCAAGTAAATCAGTTGATTTAAGGTAGAATAAACGCATTTATTCACTTTTATGTTCAGTTATACTCGTTTCATTACTCAACCGAATGTCAATGACGAAACTCTTACACTTCGATTTCGCTAAATGAAAGTGTATGGAGAGCCACAAGACATCCCGTTAAAATTAAAATGAAAAACATAGAATATCATCAAATTCCATGAATCAATGATTCTGATGATAAAATTGGAAAAGCCGAATACATTTCCAAGTTTGGTCTATTGAAATGATTTTAGCAAGTTCAATTCACAAATCGTGCTAAAGAAGTATCGGTTTTTGTTACTGCAGATGGACTTATCAGTATCAAGTTATGTCATTTTGAATGAAAAAATCACCTGTTAGCTTTCAACGGCTCATTAACACTATAAACGCTGTCAAGCTGGCAGTGACGCTTACATCGACAATGTTATCACCTACTCGGACACTTTCGCGGAACATCAAGCATTTCCATTCGACTCAGAGAAGCCAGTTTGACAGTCAATCTTATCATGTTACTTTGACAATTTCAAGACATGCAGTGGGACAAAGATTGTTTCTTTTGAAAAAAAGTTTACAAAAACATCAGAAAAACTATTCTATTGAAGAAAAATAATGTTTTGCTATACAGCATTTTGAAGTATATTTGACTTCTTCACATAAACGCATTCTTCAGTGACCGCAATCCCTTTATGTTTCTTGCATAAGCTTAAAAGAAAAAATAAAAATGTTAAGATGAAGCATGTGTATGACATTGACATCAGACATGTAACAGCTAAAAAGATGTGTTACGGTCTAGTGCACACCTTCCGATAATTGTATAGATACAATCGCTGACGGATTCGATTCTTTGGCTCAGTGGTTAGAGCGTTGACGTGTCACGCGGGAGATCGGAGTTCAAACCCGCTCTGGGTTGTGTATTCTAAGATACATTGCATCTTTTTGTTACGGACTTTCATGTTCGTAAGAGATGTTATCCGTGATGCTCTGTCTTGAGTTAAAACTTTAACTTGGTTTTTATATCATGGTGTTTTAAAATATTTTTTTTCTAAAGTTTTTCCTTATAAATGTTGTTACATATAATACTATTAGTATCAAGTATGTTATATGTGTAAAGTGTAAGAATTAATCTTTCAAAAATATTCATTTCATAAATCTTTTTCTTTAAGAAAAGAGTTGTTTTGTACATGTTTGTTTTGATTGCTGGGTTAATTTATGCTGACCTTGATAACAAGGGAACTTTAAAAGCTGTTCTATGAATAGGCATACTGTTTACATCGAATTTGTTTGGTTGTTTAAGGAATGTTCAGAAAATTATTTGTTATTGAAAATACCTATTCATTCTTGAATTTTCAGTAGGATTATATATTTAAGCCATTTTTTATCAGTCATGTAATTGGGGGTATAGATAGAAGAGAAAATATACTTATTAAAACTTACGGCAAGGAATAAATTTTGAGTTTATTCATCTGTGACTAAAACAACAACAACAACAACAAAAACCCCAAAACAAAACATAACAAAAAAAAACAATAAAAAACTCCTTAACTAAAAACTGGGTACAATTGTCGACTGCCATTCTGAAGTCACAGATACAGTTATAAACATCGGGAATTTATATTTGGGAACTGATAAAAGGAAGCGTTGACATTTATTTTAACTATTAGTAAGAAGGATTTGGATCAGTTAAATATATAAGCAAGATTTCGTTATTGTAAAATTATTTTACTTTAGGTAGTTCTTGGTATTGGAACATATATTGTAATTTTTGAAGTTTGTCGCTGGTTGCTTCTGTCTAGTTACGCTTTTATCGTAAGAAAAATTTAAGGCTTATAACAGAATGACTGATGGGTGGATTGACAGACGGACGGTTCAAGAAAATACACCCTACTTTGGGGGCATAAAAAAGTACCACACTATTTTACAACATCAGGGATTTATTATTTGTTTTCGTCTGGTGAAATTATATGTCCTCTTAGAGGTTAGAGCTCGAATGCTTTAATTGCTCTAAATCACTTTGTCCCTAGAGAAGTTAAAAAAAACAATCTCTTCTTAAGCTTAGCTTGATATACTTTCATTTTATAAGATAAAAGTATGTTTACACTTGATTTAAATAATGATTTACATTAAAATAAAATAATCTTGTGTTCGTAATCTCTGCAATAAGGAAGATGAACTTTAACATTACATTTGGCAAAGAGAAAAAATCCTTAACCTTTAGTATATGTCCAAAAGCTAATATTTAAGTGATCAATTGATTTGACAATTAATCAGTTACAGTACATACAAATGAAACTGTGCATCTAAAAAGCAAGTGACTTAAGGTAAGTCAATTTAATAACAAGCCCGTATCATCCCTCTAAGTATTCGAGCCGTTGAGCTGATATATGATCTGGTGCGTATATATTCGATATCATATATATGAATCGTGGGTATAAGAAAGAAAATAAGTGAGTGATAAGCAAGCAAGTAAGCAAGCAATTACAAAAAAAATGTAGTAAGAAGCAAGAAAGCAAACACGTAAGTAAGTAAGAAAGTTAGTAAGTAAGTAAATCAGGCATGCAAGCAGGCAGGCAAGCAAACAATTAGTGTAAATAAGTAAGATGGTGTCCTACAGGTCAGTCGGTATTGTTGTTGTCAGTTAAACAGGTCATTTACGTATAAATCACTTCACAATAGGCCCTCACTACGGATCATTGACCATTGAAAATGAAGTGACTTGCCATGGACTATGATTAAGTCTGGTTATCACTCCATTTTTAGTACAAATATTTAACAAAATATATAGTGAAGGCGTTTATCCATTAAGTTGGACAAAGGGCATTATAGTCCCTATTCATAAAAAGGGGGATAAGAACGATCCCAATAATTATCGAGGAATTTCACTTATCAGTACCATGGCTAAGCTATTTTCTTTATGTTTAAGAAATCGATTAGACAAGTGGTGTGAAAATACATCAGTTTTTAATGATATGCAATTCGGTTTTCGTAGTAACAGGAGCACAGTAGATTGTGTGTATATTCTGCATAGTTTAATTCAAAAATTGCTGTCAGAAAATAAATCGCTTTATTGTGCCTTTATCGATTATGAAAAAGCATTCGATACGGTTGTTCGAGATGCACTGTGGTACAAGTTATTTGAAATTGGTGTTAGCAGCAAAATGGTGAATATGTTAAAGGCTATATATTACAGAGTCTCAGCTTGTGTTAAGACGCATGCAAAATTATCTAATTTTTTTGATGTTTCGCTTGGATTAAAGCAAGGGGAACCACTCTCGCCCATACTTTTTATATTGTTCGTGAATGATGTTACCGTAAACCTTGATTTTAATGCGCTGACAGAAGCAGATTTAAATTATCTGAATATATATATGTTACTATTTGCAGACGATATGGTGGTATTTACTACAAGTGCACAAAGTCTCCAAGCGCAGTTAGACAGCTTATATGTATATTCTGTTAAATGGAGTCTGAAAATAAATGTTAAGAAAACAAATATTTGTGTATTTAGAAAAAGAAAAACAAAAAATGAGTATAATTGGTTTATCAATAATGAGAAAATAGAAGTTGTAGAAACATTTTGTTACCTTGGAGTTAACTTTAAGTATAATGGGTCTATGACGGATGCAATGAAATCTTTATCAGAGCACGCATTAAAAGCTGTAAACAGCCTATATTCAATCTTCTCTAGAATAAAGTTTGATGTTAAGACTAAACTGTTGCTCTTTGACAGAATGGTAGAACCAATACTACTATATTGTGCTGAAGTTTTTGGTATTTACAATACAGATGTTTTAGATAGAATTCAAATGAAGTTCTGTAAAAAGATTCTAGGTGTTAAAATGTCTACACCAAATATGGCTGTTCTTGGAGAATTGGGAAGATATCCGATATCTATCTTATGTAAAGAGAGAGTTTTGAACTATTGGATGAAAATAAATAGAAATAAAAGTTCGCTTATTTATAACATTTTTCAACTGCAATATCAAGAAACATATAATCAAAATTGCATATTTTGGGCAAAGCATGTTAAATCTCTTCTTGATGCTCTCGGGTACGGCTATGTTTGGTACAATTTCAACGATGATATTTCTATGAGTATCTTAAAATGCAGATTAAGAGATCAGTTTAAGCAAGAATGGAGTGGTTCTATTCGTAGTATGTCTAAACTTGATTATTATGTGAAATTCAAAAAAGAATTCAGTTATGAAAAATATCTTGATTTTATTGAAAATGACTATTTGAGAAAACTATTTACTTGTTTCAGACTGTCAGCGCACTCGCTAGCTATCGAAACTGGGAGGTATATAGGAACTGATAGAATAAATAGAATTTGTCGATATTGCAGCTGTAATGTAATCGAGTCAGAGTACCACTTTCTAATGACCTGTCAAAAATATTCAAATATTCGTACCAAATACATGCCACATATTTCGTGGCCAAATCTTAATTTATTCAACCGTATGATGGGTTCAAACAAAAAGAAAACTATATTGAATATGTGTAAATATCTTAAAGAAGCATATACTGTTAGAAATGATGTCTTATAAATGTACACTTTTTCTGATCACTATGAATATGTATATATATATATTTGTGGATAGATATAGTTTCAGGTAAAATTTATTGATATGTTTGTATATATGATCAATATTTGAAGTAATTTTTCTGTTCATTAGCCAAAGGCAAGCTATTGTCGATATTTGCTAATAAAAGTTGTTGTTGTTGTTGTTGGTTAAAACTGTTTTCAGATCATTGATGACCTTAGTGATGAGTTCAGACCCAATATCGGACTGAAGGTGATCCTTTTACTAGAAAGGTGTCCATGAACTGCAAAACTACATCAATTTTTGTCAAATTACACCAAAAAGCAATCTTATACTAATCAAGTTATTAACTAAATAACTTAATCTGACTGAAGTACACGGTCTAACTACTGTTAGATCTGAAGGCAACCCATTGAATTTTTTTGATAATCTGGATTTCAAGTAGCCAATGAGACTGCATCTTATGACGCGTCTTTATGGTGTACCTGTACACCACGACGTGTTAATGTTCAGTGTGTAAACTTCTAAAGCATGTTTAAATATATTGAATATTTTGAAAATATTTGGTGTTTCGCAAGATAAATGACTTCTCCTTTGATTAAAATGTTTATTAAACTTTAGGTGACGAAAATATTCAAGTAAACGGGCCTGTTTATTTTAGCAGACATGTTGTATCTATCAAATGTCAAAAGAAACTGGAAATTTTTCCACACATACAAGTATTTTAATAATTTACAAGATTTCCTTAATTAAATTTGACGTTTATGGCAGAAAACGGCTGAGTTATTTGGGATCCTAGTTAAATAAAGATTGTTTTCACATGCGTTCAAATGGTTAAAAAATAAAAACGGATTCATCTTTAAAAACTTGAAAGCTAGGCACTGATTGGTTAACTGAAGGTCATAGATGGTTATCTTTTAGGTGACATTCAGATCCAAATATCAGAGCTTTATTTAGGAGATGATTTAAATCAGATTGCCTAATAACTATAATACCTTTATTGCGTAAAACATGCAAATATGCTTAATAAGTACAATTCCAATGCACAAATCCGTAACATTATACAAGAAACATAAATTATCAGATGTGCACAAATAAAGCATCATAAGTAGATAAAAACTCGAATACTTATTTTTTTCTAAAGACATCTGAAAATTACAAACATTAGGATTTTCAAAAATCAGGGCTGGGAATCGCGTGATCGAAAATGATTAGCACCACGGAAACATGGCGGCGAAAGACTTTTTCAACAAGTAAGTCCGTTCTTCAATTTTCTGTTAGTTATTTTGTTTTGTCATGTACCCTATACTATAACGACCATTTCATGCTTTCTAGGGGTACCAAGTGTGTCTGTCAGAGTATTGTAGCTTTTCCAAACACTTCGACAGAAATATAAAAAATAATGAATTTGGCCGAGTAAAATGTTTGGGTAGCTTACACATTAAAACACTATTTTTCGGAGATGTTACGGTCTAGTGCACACTTTCTAATGATTGTATAAATACAACCTCTGACAACTGCATCAGGAAATCGATTCTTTGGCTCAGTGGTTTGCTCAACTTTGCTAGTAACGAGAAAATCGAGAAAATTATGATGCAATTATGATGACTATCCAAACATCTCTTAAATACATGTGTAGAAGTTCAGAGAAACAACTAGAACGTTCCGAGGACAATACACAAAATGAATAGCTTACTTCGAAGGTTTATTTTGGAGGCAATTAAGCGTGCCTTTCTCCGAAACCTTTTGTGAATTATGTGCTGAATAGCCGCCGTGTTTTTAAGCCCGTCATAACGTGCTATATCATAAAGACGAGGATTTTTGTAGTTGACCTGACGACAGTAATTTGATGCCAATTATTGAGCGAGAATCGATAAATCTTGCTCTGAGCCTGTGGCTAACCGCCGATTTACTTCGTATGCGACGTCGTACATCACTCATTTTCATGAATTTGCAAGAAAAAAAAACTTAATTAACCCAATAAAAAAGATATTTTATCTTAATATGTAAAATGCTTGGTTAAATAGTAAATATTTTTGTTTTAATTTTAATACAGTAAACATTTTGCATGTCGACAAAGCTGTCATAATATAAAAAATGGATCGTTCATTTACTGTTAAATTGACATTATTGAATAAGAACAATACAATTATTTTTTATAAGATAAAAAGAACATAAAACGAAATCACACTCACGATGACAATACTATCTTTTTACGTATATTTCGTTTAAACTTTTTTTCCTGTAGACCAGGTTATGTTTATTATTTAAATTATATTCTGATTAAGGTCATTTGACACGACTATAACAACTTTGCCTCTTCAAAATAATCATAATGTACTGATTAAAATGATTTAATTACAAAATTACGAAATTGTTGCTTTTTAATAAGAAAAAACGTTATTTCGGGTGTTTCCTTTTCGACGTTGGTAGTTTCTGCCTCTATTTTTGCCTGTGATGTAGATTTATCCCTACTGTACGATGCGGTAATGTAGAATTACACTGCTCATAACGCATCCGTTTTAAATGGAAAATAACACTAATCCACAAGTGCAAGAAACCCAATAAAGGCACAATTTAAAAAAAAAATGCTACAAATTATAACATAAAAAATCAAGTTAGTATTCGATTTTTATTAAGAAAACGTGGCCGCACAGAACCCCTGTATGAAAACCATTTACTGGCCTGTTATTGTTTACTTTGTAGCGCGCTCTGTTTTTGCCTTAAAGTCGAAAAAGTTATTTTGGATGTTGAGTACAATAGACGAATAGGTACGTGTTGTCGTTGTTTTCAGCAAATGAAATGCATGTATAGCAATATTTGCAATGACTTCTTGTGTACAACTGTAATTTTGCCCGTCACGAATAATTTCCATTGTTTGTAAAGTTGATTAACGAAGTTGCACATCTATTTACGACACAATTATAATGATTTAATCAGGTCAAATGACTACGATGGTCTAACGATTTTATTGCCTGCCCCATCTTGTCAAGTATTACATCGAGTAATTCTTGATTTTCAGATCCTGCCCTAAAAATACAACATATACAATATTGGAGAACGATGGGTAAGAGAAATTCTTAAATAATGAATATGGTTCCTTTGCTAGTCATACACGATTATCTGTAGTATATTGTCTCAATAATACGAATAAACGAATGTAACTGGCGTCGAAGCTTTTTGTAATACAATTTAAAAATATTTAAAACACTATGTTTTCAATCACACACGATGTAAATGCTACGAAAATCTACTTAAGCAAAATATCCTGTTCACGTAAATTAAAAACCTACGCCACTACCTCAAACAAACTTTGTTGACGTATTAGACTGCAAAATGTTGGTTCCTGACTCTACCTAACAGTTATAGACTGAATAGAAAAAATTATACGATTAAGAAACTCAAAAGCTTGGAACTTAGTGAACTGCTATGGCTTCTACGTCCCTAAAATTAGTTACTTAGTATTTAACTAAAATTTTAATTCGTTTGAATATCAATGAAATGAAATCCCGCACTTCGCATATTTCTTCTATATTAGGCAAATCCGATTTATATGTTTTCAATTGGTATTTTAAATTATGTCGTGCTGATACAACTAATAGATGATGCTATAGATAACATTATACATGTAATAAAATAATTTTCTGTCATCTAGATATTAATCCAATATAACATGTATTGTATAAGTATCAAGTGCATCATCACAATAATTATGTTGAGTTTAAATGTTTTTTTCTAAATATATGAAGTGTGATACAATAATTGAATGAAAAATATCGATTGATACCAAGAGAAAGTCTTTATTATCATTAAAACATTTATTTTTTAATACTGCCGATATAAAAAGTATATCTGTACTTGGATAATCTCATAAAATAAACAAAATAACAGATGAGATATTCACAAAATAATCACAGTGTTACATGCCTGTGCATGTAAGGCACAATTATAAAGGAAAAGAAGAAAAAAAAATGATCGAAAAATTGGAGAAGTGTCCATAGGACACCGATGCACGGAAGCCCCACATTATGCTGTATTGTCGCAAAAAAAATCCTGTACAATTCCAGGTGTGAATAAACATTGTCTTTAACATTAAGCAGTTTCAAATTGCCTCTTTCGCTTGTGTATCTCTGCCAATCTCCGATATATTTGCGTCAAAATACCAATGAGCATAAGTTTACATGCTGAGAACTAATCTTAGAATGCTTCATGGCCGCAACAGCAGTACGTTTGGAGTTACAAGCTACACAAGTCTGAACAAGAGCTGTGCCCATAACTATGCCAAAAATAATCTGAGCAGAAACTCCTGACGATATACACAACAAGGTTTGGTGACAAACATTCCTGTGAAGGTTCAATGAAATCCTTCAAGCGGTTTTGGAGAATAGTCTGGAGATTTTAATATAGAAGTTATAGTAAAAAACGATTAGGTGCCCATAAATCTGCCAAAAATAATCCGAGCAGACACTACTGACGAAATGCACAACTAGGCTTGGTGACAAACATTCCTGTGGAGTTTCAATGAAATCCTCCAAGAGGTTTTGGAGATGAAATGTGGACAAGACTTTAAAATAGAAGTCAGAGTTAAAAAATCACTAAGTGCCCATAACTCTGCCATAAATAAATCGAACGGAATGTCCTGACGATATGCACAACTAGGCTTGGTGACAAACACTCCTGTTAAGTTTCAATAAAATTACTCAAGCGGTTTTGGAGATGAAACGTGGACAAGATTTTACCGGAAAGACGGACGGAAGGATGGACGGACGGACAGACAGTGCAGTTGCTATATGCCTTCCTCAGTCCGAGGTTTCTTACGAACATATAAGTCTGTAACCGAAAGATGCAACGCATCTTAAAATACACAACCTAGTGTGGAATTCGAACTCCGAATTTAGCGCAACGAAGGCCAGCACTCTAACCATTGAGGCAAAGAATCGATTCCCAGACATTCTTCGCACTTGTAAAAAAATTTTGTTCAATCATGTTTGTTCGCTCTGAAACAAATGAAATAGTGGCGATACTTTCAAATAATTGATCTCAAGATAAATAAATAGAAATAATTAATATTGCTTGTGTTTAACCACGTAGCGACTGTAACATACTTCAATGTTGCGCATGAATAGACTCAGTCAAACTGGTCAAAAGGATCAAAATAATCGAAACTGTTCACGTTGTGTATGACCACTCTGGCAAAGTCTCTGACACGTCGACAATGTCATAAAACACAAAAAAATGAATTAAAAGAAAAGCACCAGCAAGACTGTGTGTATTGTAGATTGGTTCCCATCTTTTCTAATACTTTTGTTTCTTTTCTTGACCTTGCAAACTTTTTGTACCTTTTACATTCTGTCAAAAAATGTCATTGTTTCATTAAAAACATCTTAACCTAGGTCTAGAGATTTGACAAGAAATGCATTCATGTCATGACACACAATGCACCTGTTATGGTCTCTGAAATTAAAAAAAAATGGTACAATTTATTTTATTGTAAGAATAACGAATGAAATAATAAGAGATTTCAAATATTTGAAACTAATAGTTCGTTGGTAAAATAAATCTACAGAATATAAATAATTCTAAGTCTACATGCACTCGTGTTAGCGAAACAGAATAGATGATCGCGTATGACTAGCAAAGGCCATGTCCATTAACTTTAAGAAATTCTCTTACCTTTCACTCTTCAAAATTATATTTGTTAAATTTTTGGAGCATGATCCGAAAAACAAGAATACTTTCACGTAAAACTTGACGAGACGGGACAGGCAATAAAATCGTTCCACCATTGTACTCATTTGATCTGATTCGACCACTGTCACCCTGTCAATATAATACCGGTAGAGGTGGTGCAAGTAACGCTGGTATGCGGTATATAACGCCGGTTTTGTGGTGGAATTGCGACCCACAGGTAAGAAAATTAAAACTTTTGTGTAGTGATTTGTTAAGTTTGGCATGAAGACTTCGCGCAAGATGATCTCATATTATTTACGAATTCTCGTCTTAGTCTGCTTTCTCCCAGATAATTTCCCTTTTCTTTATCATTCTTGTAAAAGACGAACATTTATGAGAATGCTACGAAACCGGGCATAGAAATGAGTCGAAAATGCAGTGATAGCGAATCCCAGAGGAAAGTCCAGTTTATCGAAACAATAAAATGCCAACTGACACTAATTTCCAGCCCTGTTTACTTCATTTGACCTGTTAAACTGTCAGAAAAGATGTTTACAAGAGGAAATACATGGTAACGCCTGTGTAGGCGGTGCACTGCCTGACCATGCTTGTAACACTGGTGGCATGGTGGTTTACTAAAATCGTCTTTCTTTACAGTTTTCGATATTAGATAAACGCCTGCCTGTCAGCTATTGTTAAAACGAAAATTGTTTTACACACTCCGAGTGGATTACCGTCGTTTCGTTTTCAACGCCTGGTTACAGTTAACTAAACATTATGTTTGCGTACTTGAAAATATGTAAACCCTATTGAAATGATAATCATATGTGCATGTAACAGAAAATACATTCTTTAACAATAATAATTTCAATTCCAAAACTTTAATTTATACACTCAGATAAATTTCAATTAACGATGTTATCAACTAAATACTTTATGAATATAGTACGATGACAAAATATAAAACCTAAAAAGCGTTGTCCTCTGCAAGCTGCCATGCGCATGTGATTATTATTTGATTATGTATATTTGTGTACTTCTCATGCTTTTGTTATGTAACAAACTGAGAAATAATGATAAATGAATAAACCTTGAAACTTGAAACATAGCATTCTCATAAGTGTTCGTCTTTTTTACGAATGATACAGAAAACGGAAAATATCTGGGAGAGGGCAGACTAAGACGAGAATTCGTAAATAATATGAGATCATCTAGCGCGTAGTCTTGATGCCAAATTTAACAAATCATTACACAATAGTTTTAATTTTCTTACCTGTGGGTCGCAATTCCACCACAAAACCGGAGTTATATACCGCACACCAGCGTTACTTGCACCACCTCCGCCGGTAACGTATGGACAGGGTGACAGTGGTCGAATCAGATCAAATGAGTACAATGGTGAAACGATTTTATTGCCTTGACACGGTAATTGAATTTTTTTCTTAAAAAGATGTGCAAATTCGTTAATCAACTTTACAAACAATGGCGATTTTTCTTGACAGGCAAAATTACAATTGTACGCAAGATGTCATTGTAAATATTGCTATACATGCTGAAAACAACGACATGACGTACCTATTCACCCATTGTACTCAACATCCAAAACAAACTTTTCGACTTTCAGGCCTAAACAGATTGAGCTACAACGTAAACAATAAGAGGCCAATACATGATTTTTATACAGTGGTTCCGTGCAGTCACGTTTTAGATATAAATTTAGCGTTAACTGTATGCTTATCTCGATTTTAGTACTTTATAAGTGGTTAAAATGTATAGTTATGCACGCATGTTATAATAATAATATGATAATAATATGTTCTCTATCGAAAGGTCAAAAAAAGAACCAGTACATGCTGGGCTACCTGATGTGGCGTGTAATGTCACATCGTAATGAGAAAATAGAGTACATGATGCAGATCCCTTGACATGCTCGATGCCATGTAGATGCCGGATTTGCTGCGATTAAGCGTCTGTATCGTAGAACTGACACTGTCTCAATATATCAATAAACATGAACCGATCATCTTCAACCAATGAGTGTGTTCGATATCCAGCATGGACATTGCGCAACTGGAAAGCATTTCTAGAACCATGCTTCAAACCTCTGCCAGCAATCAGGTGTAATGCTAATGTTGCTATCAATATATTCTTTTTATCATTAGGTTAAATTTTACTATTTGTAATTTATAATTGATAATAAATAATTGATTTCGAAAGCATCGTAATTGTAGATTTTAGATCTGGTTACACAAGGAACTTATTGTAAACGCTGTAAGGTTTCGTGATAGAAAAATGTTTTTTATTGTAAACACTGCAGTTTCATGATGGGAAAATGTTCTTCTTTGAACAAGGAGATCTTAAAAATATAATAATCACTTTCCCAGAAAGTACCAATATTTTCGAGTTGACAAGGAGCAGCCAGGAATTGTAACTGTGAAGGAAAGAAGCGATGTTACTGAGAAAACATTCAACATACTAAAGTCTGGTGACGTCAGGTTTGATAACCTGGAACTACCAAACATGCTCCAACCCGGTGGAATGTCAGAAATTCGCCGCAGATATTTGTTCAAGACTCTGCGGGCCTATATATATATATATTTACAGAGAGAGAGAGAGAGAGAGAGAGAGTGTGTGTGAGAGAGAGAGAGAGTTTAGGTTTACAGATGACAGATGATTATCGTTTCTAAGTTAATCTCTACATAATGCACCACAATGAGCTTTTGTTTTAAGTGAAACCATTTATATAATTATATCGATAGTACGATGTTACTTTACTATATGTGTGCATGTCTGTAAGAGTTCTCTTAAGGCGTTATTTATTAGACCTGATCACAGTGTAAATTTTGTATAATGTGCGTTTTTAAGATACATTTTCCGAAAGGTGAAGTGATGTTATATGAACACGATACAGAAGATTGTTCTCTATAATTGTACATTGCACGATCGGCGTCATATAAGTAACAAATTGTCAGTCACATTTTACCTTCTATTGCTAAGAAGCCAAAAAAGTGAAATTCAATTCTAAATTATAAACATATAGAGCTGTATAAATTTGAAAAGAATTGCCAAAGAACCATGGAATAAAAGAGTTTTTGTGCGCCCGTTGCCAAGGGTTTTGCACATTTTGTTTTTCTTGCCCTGATGATAAAAAAACCCGATTTAAACATGTGGTGTTTTAACATTTCTAGAGTAAATTCTTACATAATCACAATGAACAATGGAATAAATGACACCGTTTATAGTCTTATAGGAATATAATAAACAATCTCCTATAGCATTTCTTCTAGATAAGAGGTTACACAGAAGGTTAGTTATCGCCCCACTTTCTTGTCTAATAACTGACAATGATTTTTAAAATGTTTGGCTCTTTTATTTTTATATTAGATAACATACGTTTTAACTAGCGTGCAAAAACACTGCGAATGCTCAGAGACTGTGAGCTGTGAAAACAATAAACCACTACCCAAATATGGTAAAATGGTGGCGTGACCTAACATGTTACCTATCAACACTGATAATGTTATCTACTAGAAATGGGCGGAGTAGTACTAGTAAGTCAGTTGAGCGTTTATTTGGTTCAGTCGATAACGCTTATGTTATCTTTCTTGTTTACGAGCAAAACCTTAAAGTACCACAGATTGTCTACTTGTGTTAAATCTCACAAAATCTCGCAACAGTTGCATAATATCACGCTAGATCTCGATTGTATTATATTTCAAATATCTTAAAAACATTATGATGAAAACTTATTGCATCATGCAATAAAGCATCTACTCGTCTACAAAAAATATCTTACGTGACAAAATTGAACCAGAAATTGTTTTAGGAAAAGAAGTAAACCACCTGTATGGTAAGGAATGTTTGGGATTTGTCAGCATTTAAAATCAGAATTTCTTTAACATAAATATAAGAAATCTAAGTAAAACCTTTTTCTTTATACTTTTTTGGTCACTTTATCATACGCTATGGACCTATAGTTAGGATTTTTACAGGTCATTTAGCTATTGACTTGCCGCAAGATTAAACAGAGTATTCCTTTAGCTTATAAAGTTTCGAATATATAGTATTGCAGATCATTACTTCGAAGAATACCCAATATACTCTCTAACACATACTACTCATATTATTTATATTCGCCCTATGAGCAAGGACACTAATTAGATTTTTTTAGAAAAGATAACGTTTGACTGTTTTTACATGAAATTCATACTGGATCCCTGTCTGTGCTTCATTTGTATTTATTGTTCAATTGTGTTTGACACATGACAGATATGATTATCATGCCATCTCAGTAATTGTTTGTTGTACTTAGATAGATAATTTTAGATAATTATAGATAATTCATTGCTGAGTATATATGACTTGTATATATGACAAGCTGCCCGGTCATTATAAATTAATGTTTTGTTATATATAAATAATTCAAGCCATGATTACTGTGAAAAATATTTATTATGATCAAAATTATGCTAGTTAACTTCAGTTAAAAAACAAAACACATATTTCATTCACTGGAAAAGTTACAGGTTCTGGGTTTATTCCTACAATTAACTTTGAATTTCGTCTGGGCAAGGTTCATATAAATGTAGGACTGTTTAGCGTAAAAGGTTCATATAAATGTGGAACGTTAAGCGTAAAAGGTACATTTTGCAGGCTATCTAACCAAGATTTACTGGTTCATATATAACATAACCCTATAATTCTGTACCTACAAACTTTAGCATCATTTTAAGTAATACTTGATCTTTCTTCATACATAATAATCATTTTCTACTAAACGGTATTCTCGTGATTATTTCATGTCAGCGCACTTGCTTCTTATGGTAGGTCACCTCTAGGCAAATAATCACTAGATCAAACTACAAAATTGTATTTTCATAATGTTCACTCTCTCGTCTTTTAGTTTGTTGCATGTAATTGTTACAATAATAATGAACTGTATATGTTCAACTAAAGACGCAAAATATTTGAGATGAATTAATATATGTACACGTAAAGTAGTATAATATAATAAAATAAGATGGTATTTCATTATAATTACATGTGTACAGTATCACTATGACATCAGTGCACCTTGTTACATGCCATTGTGTTAAAATTTGTGGACAGACAGGCTAACAATCTCACACTAGATTTTGTTGGAATAAATCATGAGAAAAACCACAAGGGGCAAGTAGAGTGTGGGGAGCGTGTTTATGATTTATTGTGACCTAAAATGAAGAAAGAAGCATGAACCCTATATGTCAAATAGTATCATTGACAAGGGGAATAACTCGAAATATGTCATTTTCACCACTTTCTGTAATCAACGTGTTGTATTTCTTCTACGTATTAATCAAATGCTTAAACCTTATTGTCAAGTTCTAGGCCATGTGGTTTTGGAGATGGAGATTTTTACGTTTTCACTTTATACCCCTCTATAAAACTGTGCCCACGGGACGGAACCAAATTGACCCCGGGGGGTCTTGATTTGAACAAACTTGGTACAGTTCCACTAAGTAATGTTTCATGCAAAATATTAAACAGGGCTCTACAATTTTTTTGAGATTTAGTTGTTGACAATTGACTATGGCAAAATAGAGTTTTCCAAAAACAGTCAGATGTCCAAGTGACAAGTATAATGTTTTCGATGTGAATTATTAGTTAATTGTTTTTTTTTTATTTATCTTATATAAAATAAAAACCTAATATAATATAAACAATTTTAAAATGAACGATACTTTAATAGATCTTAAATAAAAACTTTTCAGCAGAAATTGAGTTTAACTTTAGAAGACAATGACAGACAAAAATACGTGGAATAATTGTTATTCAACTTATTGTTATAAACTAATGTATCTCTGGCATCAAAATTCAGTGACTATTTTGTGAAAAGTCTGGTAAGCTACAGGATGTGTTTCCAGTTTCAACTGAATTGTTTTAACAAATAGACAATTTTAAGATGTATTTAGTATATTGATTCATTATAATTGTTGCTTTCAAAAGTTAAAATTCGAGTCTTAGGAAAAAGAAACTTTTTCATTGAGAAAGGAAAAACAGGTACTTATAATCAAATGATCACTTAACTTAATAAATCAATTGACTGTTGTAAGTTTGCCTAGTAAAAAGTCTCAAAGACACATTTTTCTATAAATAATAAAATACGGCGGGGTCGCGGAAATAAATGACATAAAGAATTTTCCGAGATTTTCACTGTCAGCTTCATGATAAATGAGCTTAATATTTGCTGGAATCGGCTGCCTTCATTTCCCTGAGTCTTAAATCTACTTGACTTTTTCTCATAAATTAATCCGATAGTTTAAAAAAATACAATTAAGAATTTGCCTTTTTTTCTAGTACCTTGTTTAATTGGTAAGCATAACTCTGGTACGAGCCAACATTACCCCCTAAGTAGGCGGTCACCTTGCTTAAGCAGCCAAAATAACTGTTTCCCTTGGCTGGCTGCTTAAGTAAGGTTGGACTGTATTTTAAATTCACACGATACCGACACAGATGTTCAAAATATATTCAATTTCCATAGTAAAATGTTACTAGAGTCGTGACTGGTTGACGTTTCCTGCTCACTTGATAGTTCTCTATAAGGGCGGAGCTTATCGAATGCCGATCGGTTAGAAATCGATTGCATTATGTTGTTTATTGAAGTGGGTTGATTATTTGAGCAGTTACCCCAGATTTATGACTGTCAAAATTAGAGTTGTCCGGGACAGAATTTTTGTACAAAGTTGTCCGAGAGCAAATTTAGTGCCGGATTTCGGACTTTAGGATTTGTCTAAGTCTTGCAGGTCTGAATAAGGATATTTATGTCTCCCCCCCCCCCCCCCTCTGGGGGAGACATATTGTTTTTGCCTTGTCCGTCTGTCCGTCTAACCTTCTGTCCGTCTGTCAAACTTCGTTTCCGCTCAATAACTGGACTACCGTTTTACACCGAGCCTTCAAACTTCATAGGGTGATTTCTTTTATTGAGTAGAAGAATCCTATTGATTTTGGAGTCAGTAGGTCAAAGGTCAAGGTCAAAGGGGCTCGAAGAGTGAAAACCGTTTCCGCTCAATAACTGGATTTCTATTTCACCCAGAGCCTTCAAACTTCATAGATTGATTGCTCTTATTAAGAAAAAGAACCCTATTGATTTTGAGGTCAGTAGGTCAAAGTTCAAGGTCACAGGATCCCGAAGAGTGTAAACGGTTTCCGCTCAATAACTGAAGTTTTGTTTCACTCAGAGCCTTCGATCTTCATAGAATGATTGCCCTTATTGAATAAAAGAACCCTATTGATTTTGGGGTCAGTATCTCAAAGGTCATGTTCAAAGGGGCTCGAAGAATGAAAACCGTTTCTGCACAAAAACTGGAGTTCTATTTCAACCAGAGCCTTCAAGCTTCGTAGGGTGATTGCCCTAATTGAGTTGAAGAACCCTATTGATTTTGGGGTCAGTAGGTCAAAGGTCAAGGTCACAGGGGCCCGAAGAGTGTAAACCGTTTCTGCTCAATAACTGGAGTTCTATTTCACCCAATTAAATATGGCTGACACTTCGTAATAAATAATTTTATTCAGATACACAGCACTTTAATTAATATATGATATAATTAAAAGTGTCAGCTTGTTACATTAACCTAACATTTTCTGAAAGTTACATTCCTGAAAATGATCCGGTAATATTATATGTACTGTCAACAATAAAAGCCCAACGCGCAATGACCAAATATCCTTAATAATCGACTAAAATAACAACTAAAGACATGTGACCAACGGAGACCCACTAATCAGGGGAAACAATTTTTAAAGTTTTTTGAGCAGCTTGTATATGCAACGCCCACTGACCTCTCTGCTATGCCTTTATTAAAGACACAGAAATAAACTAATACAGTCAGAAAGGAAAAAATCTTCTTTGAAAATAAAATTTGAATCCCAGTTTTTATAACAATTTTTATTTCATTTCATCTGTTTTTTTTGAAAGGACTATATTTCTGGCGAAAGGATTCTCTGTGGTTTGAGGGCATATGTCATCAATGAAGCCCAGCTCCATTCGGTCTGCAAAACCTGTTAGTGTTGACGTGACAGGTTTAAAATAAATCTACGTTATCTTGGATAACTGCCAAATCACACGAGGATTAGTCAGCGTGTTTTACGTCATCACTAAATAAGTCAAATTATTTTCCGATTTTATATCTGATAAAGGTCTGCCAATTCACGACACAGTAGCGTGTTTTTCACTATGTAGTGACCTCTGCTGTTTTTAAGCTTTTAAGCAAAAAGAATTCTCTTTGAAATTGTTAACAGCCTCACACGTTATTCAAAACAGAAGGTTAAAGCGACTGACACGCAGAATTTAGCTTATTTTGTTTCTTAATATTAAAGAGAAGTTTATATACGAACACAGGACCTTTAAATTCTGTCAATAATAGCAGTAAAGTCCGATTTAAAAAACCATACCTATTAAAAAAAAGTATTGATTTTTTTTTTAATCGGACTTTACTGCTATTATTGACAGAATTTCAAGGTCCTTTGATACGAACTATGAAGAAAAAAAACAACATAATTTTAAGCGTCTATACGTTACGAAACTGAAGAATTTGATCTTAACAGGAATCGAACCGATGCCCTTCAGGTCAGTAAAATTAGGGGCAGCGACCTAGACTACGAGCCACTTTACAATTGTTAAAATTAACAATACAAACAAAGTACCTAAAGTACCTACCACGTGACTAACAAAGTTAATATTTTTCTGATAAAAGTGTGAAAAAAATTTATGTTATGATGTGTTTCTGTATCAAAAACTTATACAGTAGCTTTTAAGTTTAGATATGTACTTCACAACTACAACCAGGATTTTAACATATATAAACATATTATTTTTCTGCATTGTCGACCCATCTGTGAGTCAGTCGCACTAAAAACTAACAGGATCAAACTTTCATCACATGTTTGTCTCAAATTTGACAAAGCTTATGTTTCGTGACATGCACCTTGACCTGTAATATGTCACTGTCGTTTGTTTGACAAAGTCTATTTATGGTTGAATTCGAAGTGACTATATATATTTTATATATTAAATTATAATGGGAAACAGATATAAAAAAACAAGGGAAATAGACCATTTGACATATTAGAAATCCAAGAAGAATCAGCAATGTAATAAAAAAACACCAAAAAAAGCATGCGTAGGGTCTGGATGATTAACTAGCTGTCATAAATCCAGAAATCGACCTTTCAATTGTAAAATCTTTATACACTGTAATCTGAACAGACTTGACGAGGACTTCAGAATGTGGAAGTTATTAATAGTTAGCTTTCTTCATCACTGGGACATACAGTCAACTTATTTTCCGTTTTAAATGACGAACCCATTTTACTGTTTACAGTAAGTGCCAAAAGCTGTCAAGCTGTCAAACGTCAAAGACATTATGAAGCCGAAATTTTCACATATAAGTCCAATATGTTAAATCTAAAATTATTTTTATTTAATTTTTTGTTGTTTATGATAGTCAAATACATAATTCAAACTCTAAAAAAACATTGCAAAAAGTTAGTGGTCTTTTTGTATTCTGGATTTGTTTTATGACAAATATATATGGTTAATTGGTCAAAGTATCAATGGTATCTGTTTAACAAATCAGACAACGTAAGATTTTATTATATTTTACATAAAGATTTTGTTGCGTTTTTAGCGAAACCAATATACGTCATTGTGGCACACACACCTTGCTTGACAACTTGACAATAATCTTTGTAATCAATAATAATTTAAATTTGCCTTAAGCCGACTTCCACCATATAACGTCTGCTATTCTCGTCCTGCAAATTAAAAGAATTTAAAGCGTGTAAACGTTTCCACTAGAGATTTATATACCAACATCCATTGTTGCTGAGGAGCATGGCGCACATGATCATAACAGGGAATAGGAAACTGAAGGCGGTGATAAAATTTTGTGATGATCTATGCGAAACTCAGACATTGAAACTTACCGACCAATCTGGTAGATCCTACAACCGATATCTGGTGTTTAAGTGCCAAACATGATTTAGGGTTGATGAGGCTCGTTGAGGTCGGACAGCACACGTAAGATAAGTAATGAAGTAGAGAATTTCCTGAAGTCAAGGCAGAGCTATATAGGAATTATTTTCAATCAAACGTCGTCACACAAGGAGCGACATAGGCTTTAGTTTTTCTTTTTATTATTTATCTAAAAACCTTAATTTTTTATGCTTTATCATGAAATCTAGCTGTGATATACAAATCTTGACCGATGTTTTTGGTGGTGAAGCTGGATTTTGTTCTGAGAATAATCTTTTTAAAAAACTCCACAAACTTCTAAGACCTCTCTCAGGCGTTTTAGCCACATGTACGAACCTATATGTATGAGTTTGTGGTGGTCGACTTTGTCAAATGCATTACTAAACTGAAATCCATGACGCTGATATCAGTTTGTTGACCTTGATCTAGGTTGTCAATTATTTTTTGTGTAAAGCAAATGAGTAGAGTCTCACAGCTGTTTTGATCTGAATCCATGTTTGTGGGGACAGCGTGCTTTGTGTGTTTAAAAGAAATCCATTATGTTTGAAACAATAATGTGTTCTATTAGTTTAGATGCTATAGATGTGAGTAATACAGGTCTGTAGTTGCTTTTTGGTTTTGACTTTGATTCTGTTTTATATCCTGTAGTGCCGATAGTATGTTTCCAGTCCTTAAGAATAATACCTTGGGCTAGTCGCTTTGGTATACGATTCTGGGTATTGGTGCTATCTCTGTGTGTAGTTCTTTGAGTAACCTAGGCGGGATCTAATTTAGACCTCGGGCTTTATATGGGGTTTTTTCCTGTCAATAACTTATCATGTCTTTGAACTGAGATGGTTATGGGAGCCATGGGTTGGTGACCAAGTCATGACATTGAACTTTCAGGTATTTACTGAAGCTTAATAAGAGAAATAAATTAATCTTACCTTCAGAAGTCAGAGTGAAGTGCGCTTTGTACAACTGTTTCAGTTTTGTAATTACGTTTTTGGTATAAAGGAGCTCATTTCGGAAACGAAGCAAGCGTCTCATTAATAACTTGTTCCTTTTATTTTGAAAGCTTTATTTTAAGGGTTTTTTTGTCTTTTTTAGATAATATGCAGAGTTCTGAAAACCATTATGTCTAATTTTCTATATTTCGCGAACAGGGCATATTTGTAAGGTATATTTAAATGAAAGGGTATGGCGTTTGTTTTGCAGTCAAAAACATGTCGCCTGAATTTCAAAGAAGACGTACTGAAGCTAATTTGTGCACCTAACACTGTCTTATTTAGAAAAAAACAAGTTTGCATTTTTAAGATAATCCATACCACTGTTTGAGCCAAATATTCAGTTTGAACATAGACATGTATAAATTATTATTTCTAGGGTATGATAAATTAATATGCATTATATTGAGATTTAAATTCATTAAAATGAGGAAATAAAAGTCCAGCTACAGTAGTTATTATTTTCATTATTGAACGGTACTGAATGCATTCGTTAGACGTAAGAGCTTGAAATTTGAAAATAATGTACGCTTGTTATTCAACTGCTTTCGGCTGTAGAAGGTCAGTACCAGGCGGGTTATTATAAAAAGGGTGGGGATGACAGCTATTTTGCTCTGGCTTATTAAAGTATGCCAAAAGCAGATTCTAAAAAATATCATTGGCAGTTTTTAATGTAAGGTAAATTACTGTGATGTTTCTGTTAGTTATTAACTGATTCAGCATAGGTTATTGGAATTTCTACATCATTTAGCGCGCGTCAATTCGGTTTAAGTACGTATAAGAATAATACCGAAGCGTCACATGATAAGTGGCCGGATATGGTCTAACTGGCTTGGTCCTCTGTCATGAATGATATAATTTTGTTGCAGGTTCAAGGCTCGGTGTGGGCTTTTTTTATCATAAAAGTATGAGTAAAACTGGATACTTATACTCTTATGAATAAAACTAGATCTATTAGGTGCAAAATCTTGAGCTTTTCATATACTGTTTATACACTTTTTAGGCTCTTTTTTACCATTCATAAATTTACAGCTATATGTACATGTTGTTATATGTTTTTATCTCCTAGAACTTAGAAAGCCTGTTTTCGGAGCATTTTGGCAGAACACCTTCAACAACTCCATATGGATAACAGAAATATGATAATTGTTCTGAAGGATCTATCTGCAACAGAGTATAACTCGGATTCTGAGCAGGATAATATTGATGTAGATCATACATTGAGGCAGTATTTGGACAGTCTTCCAACTAATGACGATAAAGTGGGTGCCGGTGAAAGTTGAAGTGAGGATGATGTCGAAGAGGAAGTATTGTTGTCGTCACAAGATAGAGAGGAGAGAAAACATGTACGATAGTTTTGTAAACGTGGCTGTGGTTGTAAGGACAATTGTGTAAGGCATTTCCCATTGTCAGACATATATATGAACATAAAGGGAAATGGAGAAACAAGACAAAAAATTATACATCATGGCAACTGTAATAGAAAGTTCTGACATGGAAACAACTAAAAAAGGAAAAAAAGAGATCACAGTCATGTTCGACACCAATATACCTTGCTTGGCGACAAGTCTGCAGGACTATATATATGCTTGCTTTTAATGTTAAATACACATACTTGAGGAACTTATTGTCCCATGTTGATAAACATGGAGTAACAAAGAGAGTATATGGCAATGCAGGAGGAAAACCAACAAAATCCTTGACATTTGAAGATATTAAATATGTTGTTCTATATATTACTCAGACTGCTGAAGAAATAGGACTGTCACAGCCATCTGCACCAAGAGGCCTAGACAACATTCCACCTATCTTTCTGCCCAGTAACTCAATATACAGGACATCCATGCTAAATATAAAGCTTCATGCAGAGAATCTGATCCACAAAAGAGATGTGTTCACTACACTACCTTTAACAATATATGGAGACAGTGTTTGTCACATCAAAATTGTCTCACCTCATGACGATGTGTGCGAAGTATCGAAAATAAGAGAAAGGCAGTAATGGATTCAAGAACAGAAGAGGAGAAGTTAGAGAATACAGAGATATTTAAAAGTCACATACTAGCAGCACATAATGAGAGAAAGGTTTATAACACTTGTATTGAAAATGCCAGGGAATCAACGAGATATAGAGACAACTCCTATGTTCATTTTACTTTTGAATATAGCCAAAACATGTCTTTGTCCCCTCACGCCAGACAAATGGGACCAACATGTTTTGTATCCCTACCCAAAGTGCAGCTGTTTGGTGTAAGAAATGATGGTACATCTAAACAGTACAATTTTCTCATTGATGAAAATGAAACCATTGGTGTAGATGGCATGCAGTCTCGTGGACCAAACTCAGTCATCTGTACTTGTGTGTTACACTGGACTCTTGAACATGAACATCAAAATGGAACTTCCCTCCACATACATGCAGATAACTGACCAGGTAAGTGACTATTGTCAGATTAGTTAGCTTTTATGCTTTAACTTTTTAAGGAACAGTAACAACAAAAGGATATAAAATCTTTTTAGGGAAAGATTATGGTAATTTCTTGTTGTAATGTCCTTAAATTCCGATATAGATTTATTTGATCAGTAGTAGAGCGTCATATTCTGAAAACGAGAGCTGAAGGTTCGAATTCTGTCAGCAACTTCTTCCATGATGTTTATAAGGCATTTTTAGCAGTCATCTAGTGCTATTAAGATTAATCGTACCTTGTTACACAATAAATAGTTAAAATGTATATTTAGACACGCATGCTCTAATAATAATATGATAATAATATTGTCTCTATCAAAAGGTCAAAATAAGAACCAGTACATGCTGGGCTACCTGATGTGGCGTGTAATGTCACATCGTAATTAGAGAATAGAGTACATGATGCAGGTCGCTGGGCATACTCGATGCCATGTAGATGCCGGGTTTGCTGTGATCAAGCTCTGTATCGTAGAATTGACACTGAATCGATAGATCAATAAACAGACATGGTGAACCGGTCATCTTCTACCAATGAGTGTGTTCGATATCCAGCATGGACATGGCGCAACTGGAAAGCATTTCCATGCTTCAAACCTCTGCCAGGAATCAGGTAAAATGCCAAAGTTGCTATCAATCTATTCTTTTTACTGTTTGTAATTTCGGAATTATTGCCTTCTATTTCAAACTAAATAAGCCAGTTTGTAATGCCTGACATCATTGACTTCCAAGCATCGGAATTGTAGAATTATCTGGTTACTTGAGGAACTTATTTTAACCTTGTAAAATGTTTTTTTTTTATTTTAAACACTGTACAGTTTCATGATAGGAAGATGTTCTTAGAACAAGGAGATCTTAAAAATATAATTATCACTTTAATTTCACGAAAGTACCAGTATTTTCGAGTTGACAAGGACCAGCCAGGAATTGTAACTGTGAATGAAAAAAGGCGATGCTACTGAGAAAACTTTCAGGTTTGATAACCTGGAAATACCAAACATGCTCCAACCCGGTGGAATGTTAGAAATTCGCCGCAGATACTTGTTCAAGACTGTGACGCCCTATGTTCACCCTGCTAACTAGAATATTACCTTTCCCAAAGACACATATTAGGCTTAAGCCTGTAAAATCATGGATTTTCCAATTGTGATTGTTACCATGGCCATAAAAGTGCGCAAGCTGATTTAAGTCGAACGAAACTTCGAAAAAAATTGACATGTTGATATAAAAACACAACAATGGAACAGAACATTCTGGCACCTAGTATTTTTCATAAAACAATTAGACAATTATTTACAGATGTATGTTTTCTCGTCACACTTTCAAGAACAGTTGTGATCGGTTGCTCTACAAAAACTGTCATAACTTTCATACTATCTAAGATAAAACAAAAATTGTTTCTGTTTTGTATTTCTATATTGTATATTTGTATATGTGATTCATTGTCTAAATAGTCTGTTAAAAATCACTACTGCCCTAGAGTGTTATTCTTTGCAAAGAATGAAAAACCAAAATAAATTAAAATGCCGACGAACGTGTTCGTATTTATACAGATTGTCGGTTAAACGTTTTGCGACTGTCGTGTTTTTTTGTCGTTACCATTCTTTTTTCTCTTACAGTTATCATATACCTAGCCTAATTAATTAAGCTTAAAGTGTTAAACCCATTTTATAATTCTGATATTTTTTAGTTGTTCAACCTTTAAGCCTAACTTTAAACTGCATATAACTGAGCGGATATTGTTCGGCAGATTCTTTACCCTACCCTAGTTAACTTATTACCTAGAACACCGAGTATTCCGATTGCCAAATTTTGAATAAAATGGTGGATTAATCAGGTACGAAATAAGTGTTTCAGCTCTATACTTATGTATTTGTGTGTTTTCTTGGATTACCTGATCAGGTATGAATTTAGTTATCATATTTTATCATATTTTTATCATTTTTGCCTTAAACTCTGTGAACTGTTGGACAAACGAGCCATAAAAAGTGCCCAATCGCCTACGATTGGGCGAGTCCGCTTAGCCAGATGCAGATCAAAGTGAGACGTAGAAGGTGAACAACAATAAAATATCAGATTGTAAAATGGGTTCACCTTCGGAGGCGAAATAGTGAGACTATCATATACCATGAATTTCCTATTTACTGAGGGCCCTTACAAGAACTGCTTACATGGAAACAACATTATATCCATTCATTGTCAGATATGGAAGGAAAGGTGGTGATAATGTTGAAGTCACTTTTTTTCTTTAGATTAGATATTGTACATATATAGATCATTATAATTCAGTTATAGTTTCCGTAAGAGCTTTTGTTGTTGCAATGCGACATGAAACCAGACTATGTTTAGAGAAAAATCTCGAACGTTCCGTGGACGATAAAGAAAAAAAAACTAACCTCTCAGTTCTATTGTGGGGCTATTTGGCGTGCCGTTCTCATAAGCTGTCTTTGTATTAGTTGTGTAACACACAAAGTCAAACAAATACTCTTCGGTGATTCTGTGCACCGTGTTTCTGAGTCACTAATAACTTGCTATCTCGTGAAAGACGAACAGTTGACCACACGACACGAATATGATGGAAACGTCTTTTAACGAAACATTGATCGAAAATTGATAAATTCTGCACTGACCCCTTTGCTAAGCACCATTTTTTTCTGATAACAATTCCGTGTCGAACATCGAATTAAAGTAACTTACTTTGTTAGCAGAAAAATTGTTAAATTATACCATTTAAATAATTGTCTTAATAAGTATGCTAAATACACATTTCGTTTTCTTTTAAAAAATAACATTTTTAAAATGAACAAAATTTATTATAAAAGAATGTAGAAAATAAGATCAAATTACAAACACACTGACAATATCATTGTTTTTAGGTATACTTCTATTTTTTTTTCTTTTGGCCAGTTCATCAAAACTCTGTCATTTTAGCATTTAAATTATATTCTAAATAAAAGCTTAGGTAAATTAATTATCAAATTCATTCGGTAAAATTTTTAACATCGTCGAAGTTTTCAATTATTCACGTTGAACAACACGTGATTTCTACTTCAAAACATATCAAGCATTTCTTCATTTAGGCAATTGGACGTATGTCCTTGATACAAGAAAGTGGCGTTCGGCGTAGAACACATAAAAACCACCTGAATAAAAATGAGTCCCTTATTTCAGTGTTGGATTCGGTTTCACATATCATGTTGTTAATAATTATTGTTATTTGATTTTGTTTTCGTTTAACCATCATGTAGTTTTTTCTACTCGTTTATTGTAAAACAATAAAATCGCCCATGTATATAAATTCTACATGGTTATATAGTTATTTGATCTTTTTTCAAAAATTCAAACATATAATGACAGTTGAGGTGTGTCTAAAAACAGAACAGTTACGTAGTTGTAATAAACTTGTTAAATTTATAAAGAGTCGAAACTAAGTTTATTAAAACGACAAATTAGTTCCGGTGCTCTTGTGTGTCTAAATTCAGTAATCGTATATCAACTAGTTTTGTTGTTGAGCTGACAATATACAACAAAACATAGTCATATCAACCTAATAAAAGCCAACTAAACAAACTGTACAAGATGAGAACATATTATGAGATGAGAACGATATGACGTCATACAGGTGGTATGACGTCACCCAGGCTATAGTCTGGTCGGTTTGTCTCGTGACTACTACCGTAGGAATCGTATTATTACCGGCGTACAACAACAGCAAAGTTCGGCTGCAAAATGGCACAAAAAGCCAATTTACTTAGAATGGGCACACTCTGTGAAATAATAATAGCCGAGCATTTTTTTCTGTCAATAATCCATGTAAATGTTACTTGTGTCTACATTAAAATTCACACACGTATGCCGACTTTAGTGTAAGCGACCTTGTGACGTTTTACATATGCTATTTCATCTGAGAACATGAACATCTTTTATTTGTTTGAACATTTAATTTATTAGTAAATTGCAATTTTAGTTCGAAATAAAAAAAGAAATTATCAACTGATGAAAAGTGTGTTGTTTATTTGTTCATTTATTGGATTGATCAACTTATTATGTGGAAGCCAACTCTTACATATATCGAGGGAGGAAATTTTAACGACCAAACGCAGGCGTACCGCGCAAGTGTTTTTACGATCGTAAGAAGTAGCTAACACTTATTTCACAATGTGGTTTATTGTTTGGTCGTGTTAGAATCGAAATAATAAGTATCCAGTTGTGGTTTATCGTAGAATAACCAACGTTTTTCGTTCTTATGCGAAACAATATATCACTCAGGCCTACGGCCTTCGTGATATATTTCTACGCATAAGAACTCAAAACGTGGGTTATTCTACGATAAACCACGCCTGGATACTTATTATTTCTTAAATATCATCAAAATTATTTTATATATTTCTTTTCTTGCTTTTTCTTGGTTATACTGTATGAAAAATATAAGTTTATTTTTTACGCTCATTAACTGTTTGAAATTAAAATTATATGGCCATTTTATAAATTTCTTAAGTGCATTTTTAAATTTTGTATCTTGTATTGTTTCTAAATATTATTCTTATTCAAATTAATACATGTATTCAAACATTTAGCAAAATTGTAGTCTGTTCGAACTGTAAACATCAATATACGTAGATTTGCAGTATTAGTCTACAATTCGTTGCTCTGAAATTTCAAGACTGATATCAACTTTATCTTGCTGTAGCCACAAATCCTTTAACCTCAAACTCTCTGAGATGCCTTTTACTTTGTAATCCTAATTAAAACCATTATATGAAAACTAATTGTATATTATATCAGAATCAAAAAGATCGCATCTAAGTTGCTAAAGAGAGATAACTGTATTTGCATTTATAATTTTTTTGCATTCATATACACCGATCAAAAATTGATGCTATGTAATTGTATAATATTATACTAATTGCAAGAAAAACTTACCTCACTAAGAATGCAATCTTGTCATAGTGAAATGTAAAAGAACGACGGCGAGATTGAGAGCTTGAGAAATCTGTTTTACTTTCCTTGGAACTCACAGTGGATATACTTTCAGCATTTTTAACTTATACGTGACGCAGCTCTGTTAAAAATATTAAAGTATCGAACAAATACATTTCCTTACAAACAGTTAAAAAGTTTTCACTTTCTTGTCGAATGTTTAAATACATTTCAATTTAAACTAGGGTCTTTCAATTTGCTATTTGAAAGACCCTGTTTAAACCAATATCTGTTTATCTTGATTTCTACTTTTGAATAAAAGAAATAAATACGGTAAAAAAAAAGACCAGTGGTATTTCAATTATCATTTATGATACCACACTTTTGAAGAACTTGATTAAGTTCAGGTGGGATTTCAAAATTTTATTAGACAGTTTATTGTACTTTTCTCCATTTTGCCGTCGATCTTCTTCATTTCGCCGAAATAATTACTAACTGAGTAATCAGGATTATATCTTCATTTCGCCCAGTTAGATCCATTTCGCCCATGTTTAGTACATCTTTCAAATACATAACAAAAGATAAATTCACAAATTCAACTTCTAGTCATATGTGTTTTGACAGTTTAACAAAACGATAAGTGATTTAATTATAATTAAAAATTGAAGTGTGTTCTACATTTTGCTCCATTTCGCCGTCGCTCTTTTTCATTTCGCCATAACAAGAACTTGAAAGCAAATGATCAAAGTGAAATTTACCGTACATTGTTTTCATTTATGTCTATTCTGAAAACATATGAACTATTTAAAACAATTAACCTTTGATCAATTTTAGATCTTTTATCTTTAATAAAGGATAACAACAGTATTTTGATATTTTGATCTTCATTTCGCCCATTTCGCCCATTTCGCCATGCAATCTTCATTTCGCTGTTTATACCAACCCAAAACATTCGTCCTACTCATAATCTGTTTTCGACTAAGCCCTCAACCCAGTTTTGAGGCTTTCTTAATTGTCTTTACAATCGTTTCTTCAATGTACATAGGAATGGCTGGAGGGCGTCCATGTTTGGTATTTAGATCGTGCTTACCAGTGAGCCTGTCCCCAATGGTGGATCTCGGGACAGAAAATGCCTCCGACGCAGCTCTTACACTCATACCATCGACCCTTACTGCTTTAACCGCCTTTTCCAAGTCGTCTTGTTGATAGTTCAGGGTTTTACCCCTTTTCGTATGAATGTACTTCTTAGGCATGACTGAAATGAAAAACAAAAATAAAATCAGGAACACCAATGACCCAGAATATCACTGTCCGTACTTTCCCACAGTATTAAAAAACCTTGAGGTATAAATTCGGACAGCTGTTTATTTGCATTTTAACTTCTTCAAGTCATCTAATCAATATATAAAAAACATTTTATCGATAATTTAATGCATAATGTTGATAAAGAATGCACAATCATAACAGAATGAAAAAATATATTACCTTTTAAAGGTTTGGAGGTCGTTGAATCTTTTCTGTGATTTTCAAAAATTGGCGCCGGAAAAAGAAAAAGTCGCATGGCTAGTATCTGAGCATGCGCATATCCGATTATATGATAGCCTACGTCATAGTATATAAATTAGTTATCCAGTGGAGAAGGAAACTTGGAGCGGATGTGGTCCAGTGGTAACGCGCTGGACTGGTATACCAGGGGTCCTGAGTTCGATCCCCCGCTCCTCCACTAACATTACTAAAAGTCTTTCGGATGAGACTTTAAACCGAGGTCCCATGTATCAGTGCTATACACTGAGCATGAAAAAGAACCAGGGGTGTCTCTGGAATGGGATGCTTTCTGTATCTTGTACTACCCCCACAACATAAAATAACTAATCTCTTCAGGGGGCGTCGGTCATATGGGCAACCGGTACCGACGTTAAATAAGCTTAGACAGATAGAGAAGGGAACAGTAGTCAGTCACTTGCGGAGAAATTGGCAATTACTGGTTAGTTATCCAGGAAAACCGGTTAGGTGGATTGACCGCCGAGATATAACAAATGTTGAAATCGGCGTTAAACCCCAAAACAAACAAGAAGGGAGAGGGAGATAACTCGCCTTTTCGTTAGTTAACTGTAAAATATATCGAGACGACAATGATAAAGAAAATAAGTTGTCCGTACTTTACCCATGTCCGAATTTCTCCGGATTTCCCCTAGCGCTTAACTGAAAAAAACATGGTGTAACGTTACGGGTTTCAGTTGACAACAAAAATAACGCTGTTTCATGTTTTTAGAAATATAATGTCATTAATAACCGATGACGCCATTTTGATATGAATATATGATCATATATTATCAACTGTCGATTACTGTAGTCTGTCGATAATACTGCTCTATATGTCTTTTACTAGATCTCTACAAAAAGTTATCAACTGGGTGGATTTGGAAATAAAATTTCATGCCTCGTGCTACAAGTCAGATCAGATCAAGAGTTTTTTTTTTAAATATAAATAAAAAGTATATATGTATTAACTGTGAATGTGCGACAGTAAGGAAATTTTAATATTTGAGCAATACAAATTGCTGGACAGTTACACATTGCTAAACTTTAGCAGATAAGTATGTAGTGTTTTGTTTTCAATTTGTCTACAAGTTACCAGTGAATTTTTATAATAGCTGCCAGTTTATAACGAGGATTTAAGTAACCGGTGTTCTTACATTTAAGACAGTATTATAGTGTCAGTATACAAAATTTAGAACAATACCGGAAAGGATCATAAAAACCGTTGGTTTATCAGACCCAGTAGGAGCTGGATTGATCTCGACAACTATAGTATATGAACTATATGTTATTGTGTCCAAACATGAACGAAATTTGTTTAGTAAGGGAGTTATGACATTATTTCGTATCTTTGACAATTTGTCCTTCGAGGTAAAGGTAATCAGGGATCAAGGTTATATTTATATTTTTTATGTTTTCCAGAAAATTATAGAGTTTTCTTAGTGAAATAAAATTGATAATCCACTGTTTTCAACCTATGCGACCCGTGAAAATATTTGTTTTGTGGTCTTCACTCGTGACATAAAATCGATATTTCACTGAAACAAATAAATATCGTCTTTATATAAGTGGAATAAATCTTGTCCAAAGGGATGTTGTCTTGAAATATGAAACTAAGTCATCCACTTATAAGGAAGATAAAATGATAAAATTTTTGGACTGAATACCAGAATAACTGACAGTAGGACGGACTGACAGACGGACATTTCAAAACCTATATGCCCTCCTGTTGAGGCATAAAATGTTTTCAAAACTGTCTAACACATGGAAAGTGTCCCCTGCTGCAGTTGAACACATTTCTAAACAAGATAAAAAGAAAGCGTTTATTCAAAGTCTGTCTGAAAAGTGTCGAGATAACACATTGTCCAGATACAAATGTATTTGTGTTGATGCAAGTATGAAACTATTCCTAGTTTCTCTGGCATTTGAATGCCTCTAAGAGGAAAAGGAGCAATGTCTATGATTTTCTAATCTAAGACAGACTCATAGAAGACATGATAATTTTAGAAAAAATGCATAATTTACATTCTACATTTGTTGCCTATTTTCCCTGTTGCACAATGAAACACAAATTTATAACCCTGAGTTTTGCTTCAGATATCATTCTATGATCTTTGGATTAAGTAAGGTGAGAAAGAATTTAGCCCGGTGCTTACATATATTATCTAAATTACACATATTCTATTTATATTTATGAATTATACATCTGACTGCTGATAAAAATAAAATACACAAATGAGAATGACAGGAAATAAATCATTTAAATGATACCAAGTATTTATTTATTTACTTATTTTTTTTATGATAACAACCCATATGTTAAAATATATTTTAGAAAACGTGATATGGATGCATCCAACGCAAGTTGTGTAGCACTACCACATCCAAACATAGATGATTTTAATAGGCAAAAGGGCGATGGTGTACTCACAGAGGTGATTAAATTTGGCCAAAAACCTAATCCACTTCACCCTATAATAAAACAATTGTACTAAGTATTTCCTCAGTCTTAAACAATATCTAATTAAAAATATTGTTCTTTACCCTTGCTGAATTATATGAATTCACATTGAAAAATAAACAGCATTAAAAGAATGAAAAGCTTGTCAGCATTTGAAACAATTGTGTTGACTTCGTCTGTCTCAATATTAAAGGTATGTTAGATGGAATCAAAAGGAAGGTGACTCAAAATTTTTGACATATTAAATTCCATTATGTTTTGAATAGAATAAATAAATATTTAGTGAGTAGTTAAGGCTCATTATGGCTCTTTAATTGATATCATTTACTATTCACGTTTTTACTCTTAATGAAATTTGAAAAGTTTTGAGCGTTTATCATCTTTACCCCAGTCTCTTAGAATTTATTCCAGTGTCTTAGAAATATTTTGCACCCTCCTTTTAGATCTCAGTGTCAGACACAACAGAGCTTGACGAGAATAAGAGAACAGAAAAGACATTTGAAATGGTAAGGGTGATTTTTTTAGTATTGTATATCAAAGGATATTGAATTTATTAATGATTTCAATAAAATTAGTCTAATCACTCCTAGCTCAACAATCAGGTTTTTTACACAATTAAGTAAAAATCTTTACAGAAAGAAACCAATTTACTGCTTTGGAGCTTGTCCATCGTTCTGATGTGTTTCGACATTTTCACCCTATAAATAATCTTACTTTCCTCTACAGGACACAGTCTCCGATTGCTCAACAGCATATGGAAATTTAGAAATTTCTTTGCGGAACAGTTCCAGTGAAGCAGGTTAGTACATGTATGCTGTGTGCCATCATTGGTTACAGTTACATAGCAGAACAATGTTCTACGTAACCGACAACCACATTTAATCATCTGTTGTATTTTTGTTACACCTGACCAAAGGTGTACTTTTTAGTATACTTTTTTGCCTGTCGATCTGTCAGACCAACTGCCCGAAATCCACAATTTACTTCAAAACGACATCTTCCTATACCTCTGGACCAATGGAAACGTAAGTTTACAGGATTTTTCCTTGTAGTGTGCCCATTCAGATTTATGTAATATTGAAATTCCATTGAGAAAGTAAAAACTTTAAAAAATTATTGTCTGACACTAGAATTTGGTTTGTAGTATGATCTAGTGCAACTCTAACAAATCTCATAAAAAATGGCACCGGAGAGGTCGCTTTAGTTTTGAATGGAAAATATAGGCTTCTCCTATAAATCAATTTGCCGAATTTCAATAAATTTCATAGGAATGATGCTTTGACAGTCCTCTTTCAAAAATCTGATTCCATTGAGCATTTTGGATGCAATGGCAACTGAAAGGAAAAAAACGCAAAGTTCATTCAGAAACTCCTTGCCCGAATTGAAAATGATTTCGCACAAATGTGGCTTGGTGACCGTCTGTATAAATTTTGAAATTTACTACCATTTATGGAAAAAGGTCGGATTTGTTTTCCCTATATGTCTATAGGAGAATTTACATGTAAAAATCTTAATAGAAACTGTAACTCTATGTTCATCAGTCAGTCTTGTGTTTTTCATGCATTCCAACAAAAGGTCTTAATTTTAATATACAGAATGATGGGAACAGTGTTTGCATTATGATCTTATTTGAGCTTGATTTGATATTAGATAGAAATATTAAGCACCTCTTATGCTTATGAATTTGCATTTACAACATTTTATCTGCCTCATCAACATTTTACAAAATAGATTTATAAAAAAGGTATTTATACCATCAAAAGAGTTGCGCAATTTTTTCTAATTGAGAGCTCAGTAAAAATACAATTTGTTTTGACCCAGCCCTTGGATGGTTCTCTATGTGAAATATATTGAACATGTATTAAATGATATACATTTGTAGCATACCATTTCATATCTTGTATGTTTATTATTGATATTTTTCAGCATCATCATACTCTGATATAAGTGGTCATGAGCAAATAAAGAATGCAGAAAATCCAAATGAAAAGCATGACATAACGTATGTTTGTTTTCTAGCTTAACTGAGTAGAGTATGCTAATGGTGACCTTTTGTGATCACAATATATTTATTGTGTCAGTTGTGCATTGTCCATCATCAGCTGTTTATTTTAGGTAACTTCTCTTCATAAACAACTTTGTCAAAGTTGATGAAACTTGGGAGGAACGATCCATGGTTACAGCAATACCAAAGTTAATAAAAAAATTCTACTGCATGCAGAAGTCTGGTTTCTGTGGCAACAAAAATAGATGTTTTGCATTGACTAATAAAGGCAAACTCTTGGAAAATCTCCTGGTTTAAGACAACTGAAAAATTGGTGCATAGCGTTACTTGGTAGACTTCTATCAAGTTTGTTCAAATAAAGTCTCTGGGGTCACGTCCCTTTTGTAGCATTCCCAGGGTTCAGATATTTTACGTAGAAATGTTCAGTTTATGCAGGAATATATATAAAATTCTTCTTGCACGAAACCAAGGCCTAGATGACTTAATTTTGGCTTGAAGCAATGTCGCATGGTCCCCTATCAAATTTATTCAAATTAAGTCATGGAAGCTAATAATTTGCCCGCCTGAAGAGTGACATCTTCAGATATAATAAGAGAAGAAAATTTGTGGGTTTTTTTTGGACATGTATCAATATTGTTCAAACTTTATCAGAACTTCTACCAGTCTGAACCTTTTGAAATATTCTGTGAAGTATAATTTAGGGGTGATGTACCAAGATTGTTAAAATTATGCCCCTTTATTCATTATTGGAGACTTAGCTTGGTAAGCTTGGTGTCAGCTGTTTAAAACCAAACTAAAGAGGAAAACCTTTTAAAAATACACACTGAAACAATAAGGATTTGAACTGTGCATTCCTTTTATACAATGGCTATCAAGTTTGTTTAAACTTTGCCTCTATGGTAATTTTAGATTCCATTCCAGGGTTAAGATGTTTGCATATAGACAATTTTGTTGTAAGACGGCATGAGGCTGTCTTAGCTTTAGGACCATCATGCTCTCTCGTTTAAAATAAACAAATATAAGATTGGCAAAACACAATTAAAGATCTTCAAAAACAGATGTTTAGAACAATTCTAAATTTTCCGAAGTAAAACCTAAATTCATGAATTAATAGAAGAAATATAAATGTTCATGAATTTGAATTGTTGCTTTATATTTCATTAACAGACTTGGCAGAACTGTCCCTATACCAAGTAGTGAGAAGCTTGAAATAATATTGACTGAGAATGATAAATCAGGACTTCCACCAGTTCAGTTGTATGACAAACAGGTTAGATGATTTTTTAGCTCACCTGAGCACAAAGTGCAAGTGCTCAGGGTGAGCTTTTCTGATCGGTCTTTGTCCGTCGTCCGTCCGTCCGTCGTCAACTTTTCATTCAAACGACATCTCCTCTGAAACCAATGGGGCAAATTTAATGAAACTTGCCTGGGATGTTCCTTGCATGAAGCTCTACCAATGGTTCTGGTCCATTGCATTTCTGGTTCACTGGAGCTAAAAATAGATTTTATAAGTTGGATCTTTAAAAATCTTCTTCTCCGAAACCACAAGGCCTGGAGCTTTGATATTTGGTATGAAGCATCATCTAGTGGACCTCTACCAAGTTTGTTCAAATTATGTCCCTGGGGACAAAAATGACCCCACCCCAGGGGTCAGTTGATTTAACATAGAGTTATATAGGAAAATCTTGAAAAATCTTCTTGTCAGAAACCGTAAGTTATAGAGCTTAGATATTTGGTGTGTAGCATTGTCTAGTGGACCTCTACCAAGTTTGTTCAAATCCTGTCCTCTGGGTCAAAAATGGTCCCGCCCCAGGGGCCACTAGTTTTACATAGAGTTATATAAGAAAATCTAAAAAAATCTTCTTGTCAGAAACCGTAAGTTATAGAGCTTAGATATTTGGTGTGTAGCATTGTCTAGTGGACCTCTACCAAGTTTGTTCAAATCCTGTCCTCTGGGTCAAAAATGACCCGCCCCAGGGGCCACTAGTTTTACATAGAGTTATATAGGAAAATCTTAAAAAATCTTCTTGTCAGAAACCGTAAGTTATAGAGCTTAGATATTTGGTGTGTAGCATTGTCTAGTGGACCTCTACCAAGTTTGTTCAAATCCTGTCCTCTGGGTCAAAAATGACCCCGCCCCAGGGGCCACTGGTTTTACATAGAGTTATATAGGAAAATCTTAAAAAATCTTCTTGTCAGAAACCGTAAGTTATAGAGCTTAGATATTTGGTGTGTAGCATTGTCTAGTGGACCTCTACCAAGTTTGTTCAAATCCTGTCCTCTGGGTCAAAAATGACCCCGCCCCAGGGGCCACTAGTTTTACATAAAGTTATATAGGAAAATCTTAAAAAATCTTCTTGTCAGAAACCGTAAGTTATAGAGCTTAGATATTTGGTGTAGCATTGTCTAGTGGACCTCTACCAAGTTTGTTCAAATCCTGGCCTCTGGGTCAAAAATGACCCCGCCCCAGGGGCCACTAGTTTTACATAGAGTTATATAGGAAAATCTTAAAAAATCTTCTTGTCAGAAACCGTAAGTTATAGAGCTTAGATATTTGGTGTGTAGCATTGTCTAGTGGACCTCTACCAAGTTTGTTCAAATCCTGGCCTCTGGGTCAAAAATGACCCCGCCCCAGGGGCCACTAGTTTTACATAGAGTTATATAGGAAAATCTTAAAAATCTTCTTGTCAGAAACCGTAAGTTATAGAGCTTAGATATTTGGTGTGTAGCATTGTCTAGTGGACCTCTACCAAGTTTGTTCAAATCCTGGCCTCTGGGTCAAAAATGGCCCCGCCCCGGGGGTCACTTGTTTTACATAGAGTTATATAGGAAAAACTAAAAAATCTTCTTGTCAGAAACAAGAATGCCTACAGTTAAGATATTTGGTATGTAGCATTGTCTAGTGGACCTCTACCAAGTTTGTTCAAATCCTGGCCTCTGGGTCAAAAATGGCCCCGCCCCGGGGGTCACTTGTTTTACATAGAGTTATATAGGAAAATCTTAAAAAAATCTTCTTATCAGAAACCGTAAGTTATAGAGCTTAGATATTTGGTGTGTAGCATTGTCTAGTGGACCTCTACCAAGTTTGTTCTAATCCTGGCTTCTGAGTCAAAAATGGCCCCGTCCCAGGGGCCACTTGTTTTACATAGAGTTATATAAGAAAATCTAAAAAAATCTTCTCGTCAGAAACCGTAAGTTATAGAGCTTAGATATTTGATGTGTAGCATTGTCGAGTGGACCTCTACCAAGTTTGTTAGAAAAATGTCCCTGGGGTCACTATTGGCCCCGCCCGAGGGGTCACAAGTTTTAAATAACAATATAGAAGAAAATCTTTAAAAATCTTCTTGTCTGAAACCACAAGACCTAGAATTTCAAAATTTGGCATGAAGCAAGCTTTATCAAGCTTTTTCAAATTATTGGATTAGGTTAAAGGTCACAGAGGCTAAAAGTAGATTTATCTACTGTACCTCATAGAGCCTTCATTTATATAGACCACTATCTTTGATATTCAGTATAGAGGTTCCTTGCATGGACCTCTACCCATGGGTAGGGTTTGAGGTCACTGGGTCAAGGTCAAGGTCACCATAGCTTATAATAGATATTTCTACTTTCTGTCGTAGAGCCTTTATTTATTGACTGATATTTTACATATTTGGTTTGTAGGCACTTACATATTTTCAATTAAAAAATGAAATACTGCTTCACAAAAAACCTACAGCCAAAGTACTCAGGTGAGCGATCCAGGGCCATCATGGCCCTCTTGTTTAGTTCTAAAAAAGATTCTTTTAAATATTAATTCTTACCAGGTACACTGCTATCATTCTTAACATTCTAGTAGTATGTTGAGGATAAGATCATTATAAGCCTCTGTCCATCGGGAAAAAACAATTTCTTTTTGTCTTAATTTTAAGGCCCAAGGCGATGTATCAACGTCGAGAAATAACAAGGGAAAAAATGAGTATCAGCCAACAGGAGAGCGATTTGCTAAAAACATACAGGTCGTCCGAGATGTAAAGACAGACAAGGAACATGTCATCAAAAAGGTAAGATGAAGTATGTGTCAAAGTCATCTTATGCTAATTTCTTTGGAAACAGCATTTTGACAACTTCTTCATTATTCTTGCGGGAAATGTTAATTAGATGCTTAAAATTAGACAGTTGGCCTATCATAAGTCAAAAGTGATAAAACTACTTGAGACATGAGTATTCATTTTGTATGCTATGATCCTGAAGGGTTTATACAAGGGCTGCTTTGGGGTTTCTGTCATAAGAATTTACCTGAGAAAGTGAATGGGCAAGTTGAAAAAGGCACAACATAGTGGACTTAAAAGTGAATTTCCCACAGTTTGACATTAACTATATCATTAGCTCCCAGCCTCTAAAACAGCTAAGATAAAGGAGGGCTTGTACCAGTACTGTGAATTTGTATGTTTATTTAAACACTTGACTATTAAAACTGCAAGATTTTAAGCTTTCCTGGTGTTCACTGTTCTTATATGTTTATACCAGAAAACTTTTAACTTTCTCTTTAAAAACCTGCTGGCCTAATTTGGAAATTATCTGGTACAAATGTTGCTTAGGTGACTGTCTCTATTGATTGTGAAATTGATATTGTTCAAAGATATTAAAGGACTTCCATAATTGTCTAGTTGACAATTGACATTGTCTAGTTGTTCTGTAGTCTCAAAGTTATCAAAATCATCGCCCGAACATCAAAAGTGGCACCCACCCTTGAGGTCACGTATCAAGCTTACTATTCACCCCTTTTTAAATGCCTCTAGGGAGATGCATTTTTATCAGTTGTTCATTCAAAACTTCATTAAATACTCATATTATCATATTATAATCATTAAAGTAACATTGAGATGGTTCCTAAACATTCCTCAGCTGATTGTAGTATTTTTTTAATAGCTCGGTACGTATGTTATGCCATTCCTGTGAAAGATGCAGTCAACAGTGACAGGTTGTTCCATTATATATGAACATTGACCTTAATAGCAATGCATGTCAAAACTTTTGGTAATATTACAAATAATTATAAGGTTGAAAATCGCTTGAAGTTTTCCTATTTTAGCTGTCATTTCATAGTACATTTCTAACATTAGGTGTGCTGGTTACAAGAAAGCAATGCAGAAGGCTTTTATCCTTTATTTCTTCTACAGTTTTTGACTAAATGCATTACAGTTTTCAGTTTAGTTTGTCAAAACTTCATGTTATCCCAAAAAAAAAAATGAGAACTCACCACAGATCCCTTAACTCTGTGATATCAATAAACACTTTAGAAGCTGGAGTGTTACTTGAAATCCTAAGTCGCTATGTTTTTGGGGTATAAAACTGCACTCGTATAGCTTGAGAAAACAAGGACTATCAATTTTTACTTTAGTTTAATTGCCGATTAAAAAATAGTTGAAAAGAAAAATATGCAGTTGAGATTTGAAGCTTGAATCATAGTTAATGTCAAATTTGTACTGAAAGCTTTCTGTTAATATATGAAGAGATATAAATTGAGATTGCTTTGAATTGTTTTGTTTACATTGACACTGTGTTCTGCTTAGCATCTTGCAGAGGTTTATTTACAGTGCTTTAATATTTTCAACAGGAGGTGATGGGGTCTTTTAATATATTGGAGTTTAGGTGTTGGATTGCCATGCAAATGATTCCTTATGTCCCTGATCTGTTATTCATTGAAATCATTGATGACAAGAAGAACCCTGATTTATCGGGAGTGTTGTTACACATGGAGAAAATAGAAGGTAAACATGATGAATACATTTTGTAAAATGTTATGATATTTAAGGTCAATATTTTGATCGGCCTTTGTCTGTTGTGTGTCTCAAATGCATTTTTTGTATTCACTGCGTCAGCAGCGAATATATTGTGATCGTTTTCCTGTGTCTATACAAATCTTGAGCAAAAAACTGAGCGCATACAAATCAATATGCCACAGCTGACAATAGTTCACAGAACTTAGCAATGTTGTACAAAACACGTTGCAATCTCGTAAATACTTTTTTTATATGAAATATTTCAATGTTTGCGATTTTTTGGTGTCTTTTCTATTTCTTTAATAGATATTGCTGCAATTATTATGTATTGGGTGTTTGTGACTTTAATTTTAATCATATTAATAAACAATAGAACTTAAAATGCTGTTTATGGCTTCATGCAGATTATACATATATGTTGCATTGCTCAAATGTTTAATAATCATAATAGTCTTTATTTTTTATGGTATAGTTATGGATTTTTAGGAGTCCTCAGTCTTCAGTTCTTGAGTTTAGATCAGATTCAAAGTTGTCTTTTAAAAACTTTTTTTCTTTTGTAAAATTATTTGGTGAAACGTTGAAAACCTGGCTGATACATAAAAAATTAGATATTCATATAATTCGACACAAAATGCATTTTTTTCAGGCAAAACAGTACACAGTGTCATAGAGGAGGACTCTAAAAAGTTATTCAGTACAAAAGACTGGGGCCTGGTGAAACTGTTTTCTCACCATCTTCTTGTGAAGATACTTAAAGCTATAGAAATGTTACATGGTACAGGATGGGTACATCGTGACCTCCATGGTAGGTAATAGAGCTTATCTGAAAACCAAAGGTATTTTAATGTGTCTCAGGGTGAGTTTTGTGATTGCCCTGTACCTGTGTTGGTGAGTTTTGCAGCATCAGGTTTTTGCTTTTTTCTGTTTAGTGCTCAAGGATGAGCTGTAATGATAGATGACCCTCCCCTCTTTCAAATTTCTCAGAGTTAAATGATTTCATTTTTTTACCTCAGAAATTGCTGGCCTGGTTGCACAATAATTTCAAAGAAATATGTTTCAGCTTGTTCTAATTCAAATTCCTTTGAGCAATGTTAGTTTTTAGCTCATCTGAGCACAGCTCAGGGTGAGAAATCAGGATGGTTGTTTGTCAGGGGTGCGTCAGCGTGCGTCGTCAACAATTTGACTTAAATAACATCTTCTCCTAAACCGCTGAGCCAACATTGATGAAACATGCCTGGGATATTCCTTGCATGAAGCTCTACCAAAGCTGTTCAAAGAATTCAATTCCATCAAGAACTCTGGTTGCTATGGCAACTAAAAGGAAAAACATTGAAAATCTTCTTGTCTGAAACCACAAGGCCCTGAGCCTTATGATTTGGTATGTAGCATTGTCTAGTGGACCTCTATCAAGTTTGTTCAAATTATGCCCCTGGGGTCAAATTTGGCCCTGCCCAGGGGGTCAATTGATTTTTACATAGGCTTATATAGTGAAACTTTAAAAATCTTCTTGTCTGAAACCACAAGGCAATGAGCCGTAAGATTTGGTATGTAGCATTGTCTAGTGAACCTCTACCAAGTTTGTTCAAATTATGCCCCTGTGGTCAAATTTGGCCCGCCGCGGGGATCAACTTATTTTACATAGGGAAAACTTTAAAAATCTTCTTAATATCTGAAACCACAAGGCCCTGAGCCTTAAGATTAGGTATGTAGCATTGTCGTGTGGACCTCTACCAAGTTTGTTCAAATTATGCCCCTACCCAGGGGTCAATGGATTTTATATAGGCTTATATAGTAAAACTTCAAAAATCATCTTGTATGAAACCACAAGGCCCCAAGATCTAATTTTGGTATGTAGCATTGTCTTGTGGACCTCTGCCAAGTTTGTTCAAATAATGCCCCTGGGGTCAAATTTGGCCCTGCCCAGGGGGTCAACTTATTTTACATAGGGAAAACTTTGAAAATCTTCTTGTCTGAAACCACAAGGACCTGAGCCTTAAGATTTGATATGTAGCATTGTCTTGTGGACCTCTACCAAGTCTGTTCAAATGATACACCTGGGGTCAAATTTGGCCCTGCCCAGGGGGTCAATGGATTTTAAATAAGTTTATATAGGGTAAACTTTGAAAAATCTTCTTGTATGAAACTACAAAGCCCTGAGCCTTATGATTTGGTATGTAGTAATATCTGGAGAACGTCTCTCAAGTTTTTTAGAAAAATTTTCCTGGGGTCACTATTGGCCCCTCCCGAGGGGTCACAAGTTTTAAATAGCAGTATAGAGGAATATCTTTTAAAAAGTCTTCATGTCTGAACACACAAGGCCTAGAATTTTAAAATTTGGCATGAAACAAGCTTTATCAAGCTTTTTCAAATTATTAGATTAGGTTAAAGGTCACAGAGGCTAAAAATAGGTTTATATACTGTACCTCATAGAGCCTTCATTTAAAGACCAATATCTTTGATATTCGGTATGTAGGATCCTTGCATGGACCTCTACCCATGGGTAGGGTTTAAGGTCACTGGGTCAAGGTCACCATAGCTTATGATAAATATTTCTACTTTCTGTCATAGAGCCTTTATTTATTGCCTGATATTTTACATATTTACATATTTATATTTACATTACTTACATATTTTCAATTAAAACATGAAATACTGCTTACCTACAAACCTACAGCCAAGATACTCAGGTGAGCGATCTAGGGCCATCATGGCCCTCTCGTTAAAAAAATCTGCTTTTGCTTTTTTGCACTCTTCATTAAACCATGGTACATATTTGTTTTTTGTTTTCAATTTTGTCATTTTTAGTCATATAAATAGTTTTACTATAATTCGTATTGGCAATATTTACCAATAATTCTGAGAACGACACTATACATTCATCCACTGAAGTTTCACCCGAGTCGAAACTCGAGTCTACATTATTTAAATAACTTTCTTGTTCAAATAACATTGTAATTAATATATCTTTATTATCACTATCATATATAATTTTATTTATTGAATGATGTAACGTATGCATATCTTTTTGTGCTTTAAATGAATATTTAAGTGGACAATGATTCGAATATTCATTTATATTGAGTATTACAAAATTTTTTAATAAATAGAAATTATTGACATTTGTAATAAGATAATCCACAACGCTCGAGCCCGCTGTGATCTTTGCATGGACCTCTAGGTAGGGTTTTAGGTCACTGGGTCAAGGTCAAGGTCACCATAGCTTATGATAGATATTTCTACTTTCTGTCATAGAGCCTTTATTTATTGACTGATATTTTACATATTTACATATTTATATTTACATTACTTACATATTTTCAATTAAAACATGAAATACAAACTGCAAACCTACAGCTAAAATACTCAGGTGAGCGATCTAGGGCCATCATGGCCCTCTTGTTTGTAAGAGTGAAAAAAACTTTTTTAGATTTTAGTGTCTCTCTTTTGTCAGTGTAACTTCTCCTACATTCATCATCAGATTTTTACGAAACCTTAAGAAATGTTCAGTATTTGTCTCTTTTATTTTTTACTCTTATTTATTTTATTTACGAGGAACTTTTAAGGTTTTGATTTTATCGTGTCTGCACAACACCTATTTTATCATCGAATTTTAATGAAACATTTTAGAAATGTTCTGTACCTTAGTGTGGTAGTGCAAATTGTTGATTTCCAGCTTCACTGATTTTTGCAGTTCTGTGACCTTATTTGGGGGGGGGAGACATGCAATTTCCTGGAAAACAGCTTTTAGTTTCTATTGAAATCTGCATTTTAGAATGGTGTTTCTATGAACAGTTATTAAGTATGTTCATTTATTTTTGTTTAACGTTAGAAAAAAAAAATCTTTACATATCAATGAAGAGATTCTGGGAACCATTAACAAAAATACCTCATTTTGTGTCCAAGTTTTTAAAATTCACATCATCTGCAAACCGTTAAAGCATCAAAACAAAATTTAAATAAAGTCTGGAACAGAACGTGTTTATTTATGACCTGTTCTTAATGTCACGTAGGGATATGATAAGCATTATAATTATGCGGATGTCTTATAGGAGTCATCATAGGATCGGTCGGTTGATTTTCGTGAAGCATTTTGGTGTTTTTGGGCCCGTCATAGCATAATCTTGTGCTGTGAACTTCTTCCCCATTTCTAGTACTATCAGTTTTAAACTTTGTGTGCATGAGTTCAGTTTAAATGCAAATGTATGTGATGCATTTTTTATGCCGCCCATGGGTGCTCTTTTGTTTTGAGGTTTATCATAGCAAAACTTTGTGACTCAAACACATTTCTATGACTGTCAATTTTAAAATTGCTGTGCATGACCACCTATAAATGAAAATATGTGTTACTTAATCTTTAATGCCCGCCAATGCGTGCTCTGCTGTTTATTGGTCCAGAAAAGCAATTTCTTTTTCGTGCAAACTTCCTAAGTTCAAGGATTATCGGTTTGAAACTTGATGTGTATGATCACCAATAAGAGTTAATATGCAAAAGACATTTTTCATGCACTAAAATGCCTGCTCTGCGAGGAAAAGCCTGTCATAGAAAAACTTTGTGATGCCGTTTTCTTGTACATTTCTAAGACGACTATCAATTTGAAATTTGATATACATGGTAACCAATAAGTGTAGATCGTGACGCCATTTTCATGCATGTCTGTACTCACTTTGTGGTTTTACGGCCTATCATAGCATAATCTTTTATTGCAAACTTCTTTCTCAGTTCTATGACTTGGTTTGCATGTTCACCAATAAATGTAGATGTGCGTTATGTATTTTTATGTACACCAGTGCCTGCACTGCGGTTTTAGGGCCCGTCAAAGCAAAATCTTTTGATGTGAACTACTTCCTCATTCTAAGACAATCAATTTGAAACTTTGTGTGCATGATCACCTATTAATGAATAATGTTTTTGACGCAATATTCATGCACACCAATGCATGTCCTGTCATAGCAAAATGTTGCGATTGTTACACAAATAATTTGCTTGTTATGGATCTGTTTGCATTTTTACTGAATTTTTATATCCTTTGGAAATAAAGTTTTGATAACCTTAATTCTATATCAAATATTTTATATGTACTGTTTTTCAGGTAAAAATATCATGGTAGTGAAAGTTGCAATTGACAGATTTGATGTGAAGATACTTGATTTTGGAAGAGCAAGACAACTGAATGATTGTTCATTCCTGGAACGAAAAAAAGACATGTTAGAAGTGATTCGACTGTTTATTACCTTGTATATCGGATTTGAGTTTCAGAGTACATGGCATATGGAAAATAATTTTGAGAGCGAATTGAAAAATGTAAGTTTTTGTTCTTGTTCACATAAATATTTTCTTATCACATTAATAGTAGACAGCACTTAAACTTGTTTTATAAAAAAAATGAACTAACAGTAAGTTAATATCCTTCATTATATAAAGCCAGTTTATGTTTCCACACATAGTAGTAGGGAAACATCGATGCATTTAGGTATTGTCTTAGCACTGTTGTCGTCTTATATCCATCATCTTTGTTCAAAAACTTTGACATTTTCAAAAATCTGTGCCATAACTTCACATGTCTGTGCCATAACTTCACATATTCTCTTTTAACTCGCACTTCCTCTTTATAATGACACCAAGCCAACATAAATACCACATGTTACATTACTCTATTTTCTCTATTTTCAGAATAATGCCCCCTTTTTAACTTAATATTTTCTTTATAATTCATTTAAATTTGCAATGTCTTTGTTATTACTGAACATATTTACGCCCCAGACTTAATTTTTTTTGCCCCATAATTATGTCTTTCTGTCTGCCTGTCTGTCACTCTTGGTTTCCTTTCAATAGCCTAAGTACTGCTTGACCCACAGCCTTTAATCTGCATAGGTTGATTGCTCGTATTGAGTAGAATACACCTATTGTTTTCGGTGGCAGGAGATTTAAGGTCAAGGCCATGATGACCATGAATTTAAAATATGTTTCCGCTCATTACCATGAGTTTCATTTAACCAATTTCCTCCAGACTTCATAGGAGTGTTTCCTGAATTAAGTAGATAACCTCTTGTTCTTGGGATCAGTTGCTCTAATAGATAGCGAAGCGTTGACACCGGCAGGCGGTGCCAAAATATCAAAAAGTTATCAAGTTAGTAACACAGGTACTTTAAAAACCTTTTATTTTATTAGCTCACCTGAGGACAATGTCCTCAAGATGAGCTTTTGTGATGGCCCATTGTACGTCGTCCATCATCCTTCCGTCCGTGCGTCAACAATTTCTTTAAACAACTTCTCCTCCTAAACCACTAGGCCAAATTTATTGAAACTTTGCAGGGATGTTCCTTGCATGAAGCTCTACCAAAGTTGTTCAAAGAACTCAATTCCATTAAGAACTCTGATTGCTGTGGCAACTTAAAGGAAAAACTTTGAAAATCTTCTTGTCTGAAACCACAAGGCCCTGAGCCTTAAGATTTGGTATATTGCATTTTCTAGTGGACCTCTATCAAGTTGTTCAAGTTATGCCCCTGGGGTCAAATTTAGCCCCACCCCTGGGGTCAATTGATTTTTACATAGGCTTATATAGTGAAACTTTAAAAGTCTTCTTGTCTGAAACCACAAGGCCCTGAGCCTTAAGATTAGGTATGTAGCATTGTCTAGTGGACCTTTATCAAGTTTGATCAAATTATGCCCCTGGGGTCAAATTCGGCCCCGCCCTGGGGGTCAACTTATAAAACATAGTGAAACTTTAAAAATCTTCTTGTCTGAAACCACAAGGACCTGAGCCTTAAGATTTTGTATGTACATTTGAAGCATTGTCTTGTGGACCTCTACCAAGTTTATTTAAATAATATCCCTATGGTCAAATTTGGCTCTGGCCCGGGGGTCAATGGATTTTGCATAGCCTTATATAGTGAAACTTTAAAAATCTTCTTGTCTGAAACCACAAGGCCTGAGCCTTAAGATTTGGTATGTAGCATTGTCATTTGGACCTCTACCAATGCCTCTGGGGTCAAATTTGGCTCCGCCCCAGGGGTCGATTGATTTTACACAGTGATAACTTTGAAAATTTTCTTGTCTGAAACCGTAAGGCCCTGATCCTTAAGATTTGGTATGTAGCATTGTTGCATGGGTGAAAGTTTTCCAGCATATGCCGGAGGTTCCAGTTTTTGGACAGTTTCGGGGGTCGTTTTTCCAAATCGTGTAAATCCGTTGAGATTTTCAGTGGAGGGGGGGGAGGGGGGAGTGGGGGTAGACCCGTTCCTGCCTTGAAATCAATTCAAGATGTGTACGACATATAACCAGACACTTCTTCAGATATTTATTTGAGATAAATTAACACGATCAGCTGCGTCCGCTCCTTTGTTAACATTAACCATATGCCCATTTCCTGCTCGAGATTTTTATGGTAACAGCAGGTGCTCGTTACACAAGAAGCATTTTGAATAGTTTGATATTTTTAAATATCCAATAAGAACTATGTGCGCATTTACAACTATCGATTTGATTGGCTCGTTATCTGAAGCTATCCAATGAAAGAGTGTTTTACAGATCGCGATTGGCATAGTGTAAAATGGCTGCTGAATGTTTAAAATAGGAGACGCACTTGCGATATGATTCAAACTGATTGAAAATGAAGTTTTAACCGGTAGGCTACAATACAAAGGAACTTGAAAAGAGTGTTGAAAATAAATGGCGATGGGAATGGTTAGGTGAATGTGATGACAACGGCGACAAATGGACAAAGTGGTTGAAAAAGCCGGACTTGCCAGGGGTTGCGTTTTGCGAAGTCTGTTCTAAAACTGTTAAGTACAGATCCAGTGGCAAAAAGGGATTGAAGAATCACGCCAAAGAGCCAAACCACGTGAAAAACAAAAAATTTTCAACTGTTATGTGACATCTTGAAGATGTAGAGTTAATTGATTCATACATCAGTTCATCCCCTCAAAAAGAGGGTCTTATCCTCCAGGAAAAGCATTTTAACAATATAGAAAGAGCTAAAACCCAGGAGCTTCCGGGGCCCTGCGGGTCAAATTTTGCCCCGTCCCAGGGGTCAATTGATTTCACATGGGGAAAACTTTGAAAATCTTCTTGTCTAAAACCACAAGGCCTAGAGCTTAGATATTTGGCATTTAGCACCCTCTAATAGAACTCTACAAAAATTGTTCAAATTATTTCCCTGAAGTCAAAATTGGCCCCGCCCCAGGGGTCACTTCATTTTACATAGACTTATTTGGAAATCTTTAAAAATCTTTTTCTCAGAAACCACAATGCTTAGAGCTTAGATATTTGGTGTGTAGCCTTGTCTAGTGGATGTCTACCAAGTTTGTTCAAATTATGTCCCCTGGGTCAAATTTGGCCACGCCCCAGGGTTCTCTTGGTTTACATAGATTTATATAGGAAAAACATGAAAAATAATTTTTCTCCAAAACAAATAGGTCTAAACCTTAGATATTTGGTGTTGAGTATTGTGTAAAGAACCTTTACCAATATTGTTTAAATGTTGGCCCTAGGGCAAAATTTGCCCCACCCTGGGGGCCCTTAATATGTAAAAAAGGAAATCTTTAAAAAATCTTCTTGTCTGAAACCAAAAGGCCTAGAATTTTAAAATTTGGCATGAAGCAAGCTTTATCAAGCTTTTTCAGATTTTTATATCAGGTTAAAGGTCACGATGGCTAAAAATAGATTTATCAACTGTACCTCATAGCGCCTTCATTTATAGATCAATATCTTTGATATTCAGTATATAGGTTCCTTCCTTGAGGTCACTGGGTCAAGGTCAAGGTCAACATAGCTTATAATAGATATTTCTACTTTCTGTCATAGAACCTTTATTTATTGACTGTTATTTTACATATTTGGTTTGTAGGCACTTATATATTTTCAATTAAAAAATTAAATACTGCTTAACAGCAAACCTACAGCCAAAGTACTCAGGTGAGCAATCCAGGGCCATCATGGCCCTCTTGTTTAGATAAAGTTGCATTTAAAAACCAATTTTACAACTATATTGACTACAGAGTACATTTTCATTTATATCCATCTTACAAAGTAAAGAAATCTATATTACTTGTGATTTATACGATTTCTGAATATTCAAATAATCCTAAGCATTTATATGGACCATCATGCACCTTTGTTAATTGCATGCAAAAGACAAAATGCGCTTCATTTAGCAGGGTTACATCATTGATTACAAAGTTCAGATTCTACTTGTATGTTAGTCTGCAGAATCTTCAAGAGTAAAAATGTTTGCTGACTGAAAATTGATTTCGCTTCAGAGAACTTCACTCTTACCTTTTAGTTTGCGTTTGTTAATGATTAGTCAATGGACAATAAGCTTTATCCATTTCTTGACACCTTTCATCAATGGTTATATTTACTGCCTTTGTTATTATTAAAGCATGTATTTTTTACATTCCCACAGTATACAAAGTTCATGGAAGAGGTTGACAGGAAGGAACTAATGCAGTTGGTGAGGAATGTCATGAAAGTTTCTAATCCAGATGAATTGCAAAAATTCATGAATTACCTGAACAAACTGCAAGAAGGTAATTGTCTCATGGGGACATAGTATGTGTATTACCTTGTTTGCCTCTACCGAAATTGTTAAAATTATTCCCCAGATTCTATATCATTCACAGTAGAATTTAACTGAACTGTGTTATAACCATGACTTTCTTTTGAGCTTTTAAATTAGGCTGAATAGATAACAGAATGATCTTATATTTATTTATACCAGATATAATATCTGGAGGCTATATTCGATTCACATGATTGGTTGGTCTGTCTCTCCGTCCATTCGGATGCCCAAAGACATACCTGGCCAGGAAAATTTTTCAGTAACTATTTCTCGAATTTTAATAATACTTTCAGGAAGCATAAGTATCAAGCCTTGTTACACATATCGTTGTGGCGTTTCACTCCAGTGATTTTTTCACAGTGTTACGGACCTTAGATTTTTTTTTACACATCAATTTGTCCAAACTGTTTCTCAGGAACTATTTGTAAGATTTAATAATACCTTGCAAGAATCATAAGTACCAAGCCTAGTTGTGCATGTCATTGTCACGTCCCACCCCGATAATTTTGCTTTGAGTTATGGAATTTTGATATATTTTTACACATTAACTATCATTCAGGTTTTGATAATACTTTGCAAGAATCATAAGTACCGAGGGTAGTTGTGCATGTTGTTACTGTGTTCTACTGCCATGAATTTCCGCTGATGCATTGGCCTTTGATTTTTTTTAATACTTAAATTTGTCCATGCTATTTCTCAGCAACTCTTTGTCACATTTTAATAATACTTTGCAAGAATTGTAAGTACAATGTAGTTGTGCATGTTGCTGCCACATTGCACTGCCATGATTTTTCACTGAGTTATGGGCACTTGATTCTTTTTAATAGATACATTCGTCCATGCTGTTTCTCAGCAACTATTTGTCCGATTTTCATGATACTTTGCAAGAATTGTACCAAACCTACCTTTGCAAGTCAGTGTTCTGTTCCATCCAATTAATTTAGACTGAGTTATGGTCCTTTGATTTGTTTACATATAAAATTGAAAATAAATGTCCTACGTAAGTTTATCTGTGCTTTTTTTCAGCAATTATTAATTAGAGAATAATCAAACTTCTTTAGTACTTGGCCCAGATTTGCAAGTCCTCATTATGTAGTGTTTGTATTGATTTCTGCTGATTATTTGCAGAATGGTCAAGTTTTGTTTGTTTATCAATTTGGTTAACTTAAACTGCTCATTTAACTTTTCAGAGAAATTTGAGTTCTGTTTAGGCAATTTTATTTTACATTATAGAAGACAGACTATAAATCATAGAAGCTGCTGTTTCAAGGCGGTATCCAGGGGTATTCATCACCTTTAGTGATAGCTCTTGTTACAAGTTACCTGCCTGTTATTGTTCAAAGTTTCATTTAGTAGAGATAGATGGTTAAACTGTTCTCAATCACTATGTCAAACACCTAATTATTCAGAAAAAAATCATTTTTACATTCTTTTCACATTACATCTCTAAAGGACATATATCCCTCAAATTATTTTTTTGCAAAGTTATGCCTCTTTTTCTACCTAGAATTTCTTGGTTAACCTTATTGATAAGGTCCATTTCTCAAAAAGTGTCAAAGATATTCCCTTAAAACTTGAAATACTTGATCACCATCAAAACTCCTCTCATGACGTTGGTTAATGTTGCTGGGGCAAAATTAGCCCCACCCAAGGGGTCACTTGATTTTGCTAAGACTTATTTAGGGAAAAACATTATTATGGTAAATCATAAAGCTTAGAACTAATCTATTTACTTATATAGGATGGGTAGGTGTTTTCCCCCCATGCATATGATCCCCTGCAAACGTTACCCCCATCCCCTTACCCTCTCCCTCCAATTTGTTTTCATTATTATTTAATAGTTACTTGATACAAGCCCCCTCCCCTATTAGTCCCTCCAAAAAATTATTGCAAGAGTAACCCCCAACACACAGTTTCCTGACAATAACTTCAAACTACTGCTCCAACAACCTTTAAACATTACAGGATGGTTTGGTTTGGTTTTATTGAGGTTTAACGCCAGTTTAACAGCTAAAATCCCGGCGTTCAGTCCACCTAACCAGGTATCCAACCAGTTTACTAACCAATTTCTCCGCAAGTGACTGACTACTTCCTCACTTGCTTTAGAGGTAAGGGAAAATGACTTACAGATCAATTATGACGGAGAAATTTTGCTGGCCCTTACAGGATGGTTTGGAGTGATGGATAGATGCTCCCTATCTATTTTGTGTCCACAGGGTCAAAATCTAAGTTCACAGGGGTTGGCACTTTGATTATGGTTTCCAGTCAATTATTAAAAAATAACTGTTTCCTGGACCTTCATGATTACTTCACAGGATGGTTGGGCATGCAGTTAAATCCTATTAAACTTGTACTCAGTGTATCAAATACCAGGTTCACAGGGGCCTGTACTTCATAAGCAGTCTTTGATCAGTTACTACAGAAAGAGAGAATCCAGGTTGGTTGGGGGTGGCATCATTGCCATTTTGACAGCTCTTGTTAGCAATTTATTTTCCAGAGATGTCCTTGACAAACCAAAGGATGAAAATAATAGTGGCACTCATATTCCCAGAGGATAGCCTGCAAAGACCTCTTGTAAAGTCTTCATGTGTAAGTTTTAGTTATACTAGTTATAATATCTTAACCAACTTTATTATGTGATAAAGTAAAACTAATTATCTAATATGTTGAATATACTTGAAAAGATTTTGATACAAAAGTTCCTTAGCTGATGCTTTATTGTGAAATTACATCCATTCATGGAAAACATGGTTGCAAGGGATTTTCCTTTTAGGTATGTGGGTAACTTATAGGTCATGTGACACGAATTTTTGACCTCGAAATTTTCATATGAGCGAAAAATATATATCGAACTATTACAGATTTACAAAATTCCACAGGTAATTTTCATCTTAAAGATGTTTTTTATAGCAAATTAAAATCCATATTTTACGCACTTGGTCGCGCATACCTGTCACGAGCGAAACCGGAAGTGACGCACATTTATCTCTTGCCACTTGACACAGCTGCTTGGATTGTTAATAAAAACTAAAAAATTATGATGGAAAATGAAAATATAGACTGAATTTAGTAAAAAAGCAAAATTGAACAAGTTTAGCTAACAACATGAATATACATTGAAGATTTTTGTGTCGCCCTTTCGAAGAAAAGGCGATACATAGGGATTGCTTTGTCCGGCGGTCCGTCGGTCCGTCACGAAAACTTAACGTTGGCTATAACTTTGCCATTTCTAAACATTATCTTATCAAACTTTCAAATTGTATTGCTTATGACAACAGGGTCAGGTTGATGCCAAAATTTCTAGGTCAAGGTCACATTTGACAGAGTTACGCCCCTTTTTATACATGGATTTTGTCATGAAAACTTAATGTTGGGAATAACTTTGCCATTTTTTAACATTTCAACATCAAACTTCCAAATTATATTGCTTACGACAACAGGGTCGTGATGATGCCAAAATGTATAGGTCAAGGTCACAATTGACAGAGTTATGCCCCTTTTTGTACTTGGATTTTGTCATGAAAACTTAACATTGGCTATAACTATGCCATTTCTTAATGTTTCTTCATCAAACTTTCCAGTTGTAATGCTTACAATTGTATCACTTAAGACAGCACAATTTTTCAAGGGCAGATAACCCTCAAATTTATTTTTGCAATGTTATGCCCCTTTTTCAAGTTAAAATTTCTTGGTTAACCTTTTTCTTTATGTCCATGTCTCAAAAAGTGTCAAGGATATTCCATTCTTACTTGGAATACTTGATCACCAGCAAGACCCCTGCAAAGATTGTTGGTACCCATGTCCCTGGGGTCACAGTTAGCCCCACCCCCAGGGGTCACTTGATTTTGCTTATACTTATATATAGGAAAAAAAACTTCTTAAGCCTAGAAATAAAATATTAACTGACATGAGATGGGTAAGTACTCCCCCCCTACCCCCCCCCACCCCGGGCCCAATTTTTTTTTTTTTTTTTTTTTAATTTTAAAACATAGGTACTTTATTCCCTCCCCCCCCCCCCCCCCCCCCCCCACCTCAACCCCCCCTCCACCCGGGCCCATTTTTTTTTTTTTTTTTTTTTTTTTTTTTTTTTTTAATACATAGGTACGTGGGTAGGTGACTCCCCATCCACCCTCAAACACACCCCCCTCCCCCCCCCCCCCCCCCCCCCCCCCCCCGGGCCCATTTTTTTTTTTTTTTTTTTTTTTAATACATAGGTACGTGGGTATGTGACTCCCCATCCACACTCACCCCCCCCCCCCTCCCCATTTTTTTTTACCCCCCACCACCCCCCCCCCCCCCACCTCGGGTCTTTTTTTTTTTTAATTTTAATACATATGTACTTGACTCCCCATCCACCCTCAACCCCCCCCCCCCCCGGGTTCTTGTTTTTTAAAAATATTTTTTACAGAGGTATTTGACTCCCATCCACCCTCAACCTGCCCACCTGACCCAATTTTTTTTTTTCTTAATACATAGGTACTTCACTTCCCATCACACACACACACACACACGCACACACACACCCCACTATCGGGGCCCAAATTTTTTTTTTTTTTTAAATACATAACTACTTGACCCAAATTTTTTTTTTTATCTTGTATGACTAGGTACTTGCCCTGCCCCAGTCAAATTTTTTTCACTTGGGCCTCTTGTTTAACTTGGTTTATAATTAATTATCCAGCACTGAGAAAAGTGGAGCATGCTGTCTGTGGACAGGTATTGTTGTACTTTGACTAGCATGCATTCTTTTCCAGCAGGCTCTTGTTTACCTTTTTAGTTATTCTAACAGAGTACCCAAGGGCGACACAAGTGTTCCACTGAACACCCATCTAGTTTAAATAAATAATTTGATATTTTGATGGAATTACGAAGCATGTGAGCAATATTATATAGAGGCTAGTGAAATCAGGGTTATAAAATTAAAAGATACATCAGTGAAAATGTCTAGAGATATTTTTCAAGTAACTGATCCAAAAAGATTTTGAACATGCTTATTTTTATCCAATGCAGTTTTTTTTTTTTGGAAGACTTGATAACTAACTCCAATCGAGAGATTTTTTCCATAAAAACATTCTCCTTACAGTGATGTGTTGCTTATTTGTCTGTGGTATATTTTGCCTGAGGTACGTTTAAGTAATCTTTGACTAGATCTATGATTTTTTTTTCATTATAAATGCATATCTTTTTTTATTCATTCTACATTTTATTTTGAAAACAAAAAGAATGATGATCAGAGAACAACTTATATGATGAAGCCCTAAAAACTATGTCAAAATCATAACACAAAAACATTGTTTTTTATTTTTTATTTTTCTTAAATTTGTTCACATTTAGAAGTCGAATGATTTTTATTTTCATCATAAATAGATCAATTACATTGAATTATCTAAGAAGCTTCTTAACTAAAAATCATTCAGACATGTTAATTGGAACAAGATATTACATAATATTTTCACAAGTGTGACTGATCAAAAATAATTCAATCAATTTGTCACATGCCATTAAATTTTGTTATTTTTCTCAATTTTGTCATTGATTGGGTCATAAAAAAGTTAATTGCTTTGTTTTGACAGCTATGCAGAATATACAAAGGTCCCATTTGGGCAGGTTAATTTGTATAAATCCCACAGTATAAGGCGTGATTTATGGATCTTTGACATTTCATTGGATATTAATTTATAAGCAGACACAAATTTCTACTGGATGGACATGCCATATTATTATTTTTCAAACAATATCCCTACGTGAAAATACACTGTAGTGTGAATTTACATTCCAGTGAAACAAATGTTAACACATAAGATCACCTAAATTCACTTCAATTTTACTACACTTAAATGAAAAGGAATTTGTTTATGACGTAAATATCAAGTGAGGAAGTGTTACGCAGCATTTTAAAACGTGGAGGAGATAGTTTTATATAGAACCACAACATGGAGGAAATAGGAATATTTATTAATATTTATTAAGGTAAAATTACAGCCTGTTCTCCCGGCACAAAGTTTGAATTTACTTATAAAAATCGATAAGTACTCACATTATTTTATTTTATTTACAATTTATAGCATGTTATTTTTATAAGTGTGCCTTTACCGTGTTTCTTCCACTTGTGGTTTAGTGTTATTTTTTCATTTAAAAACGGATGTGTTATGAGCAGTGTAATTCGGGTGCTGGAGGTTTCGTCACTCTACCGGTTCGTCACACTTATTTTTCTGTACAAAACAGGTTGAGGTTTCGTCACAATTAATTTATATAGTAGATACGGTAATAGAAAAATGCCGACGGCAACAAGGTGTTAATAACAAGCAATTATTTTATATGATCTGGATGTCTTAATTCATCTAGTTTTTAGAAACTTTAATAATATAATTTTAATTTGCAATAATTGCACAAATTTTAGTCATGTTTTGCTCTTTAATGATCTTTTATGCATCAAAATAAAAGATGTTTTCGAAGATGCTTAGAATTTAAATACTAAAGTTGTTATTTCTGGATGATGTTTCTTAAAAAGGCAATCTTTTAGCCGTTTACTATTAAATTAAAAAATATTCAATATCTTTTTTGGTACTGTTTCCAGCATCATTTTAACCCCAGTTTCTAGTAAATTAAAAAATATTCAGTATATATTTTTGTTACTGTTTCCAGCATAATTTTAACTTTAATCAACACTAATTATGTTAAATTTGCCGCAGTTTGATTCATCATAATTCAATAACACCCGTGCATTAATAGCTTACTACTTTAATAATCAATATTTTATGATTGCATTCAATATACAATAGGTGTGAATTACTCTATAATATCATTGTGACGAAACCTCTTTTCTGTCACTATATAAAATAAGTGTGACAAACCGGTAGTGTGACGAAACCTCCGTAATTCGTGTAATTCTGCACTACTGCCTGTACAGTAGGGATAAACCTACGTCACAGCCAAAAATTGTGGCGGAAACTACCGATGTCGAAATGGAAACAGTCGATCATCAAAAACACATTTTTTCTTATCAAAAGCAATATTTTCATAATTTCGCAGTTAAACCATTTTAATCAGTACATTGTGATTATTTTGAATAGACAAAGTCGCTATAGTCGTGTCACATGACCTTTAAAAGATTCTATTAAACTGAAGGGCCTTGGGTCTTTATATTTTTTGTGTAGCGCTCTCTAGTAGGTCTTAAGCAAGATTATTCAAATGACGCCCCTGTGGACAAAAAAAGCTCTGCTTCAGGGGGTTTCTTGTTTTTACTTTGACTTCCATAAGAAATGTAAAACAATCTTAAAGGCAAAAATCAGAAGAGTATTAATTTAGATATATAGTGTGTTCTATTTGGTTTTAATTCTTAAAACAATACATGCCCATGGGTAGAATGTCGAACCCGCTCGTCTTAATTCAAACCTGAACCTATAAGCTTCAGATCCAGGAGAAAGATGTATGCATAGGTGAGATGTGTGCAACACATCCTCTTTATACCCGAGGCAAAATCTTGACATTGCATCATCTTAGCCTGAGGTGACCTTGACCTCTGACCCGGTGACCTGGTACGAAGTCTCATGATGAACATTTGTGCCTAAAGAACTCAATGTTATTTGAAAATTTTGATATTTTTATTTGACCTTTGACCTCTTGTGACCTTGACCTTCATTTTGCGCAAGACAACTCAACTCACCATGGAGAACATTTGTTTCATGTTATATTAAAATCCATCCATGTATATAGAAGTTATACTCACAAATGAATGTTTTATTTTGTTAGTTGACCTTTGACCATGAAGTAAGACCTTGATGTTTACCACAGACACTTGAATTTTTCGCATGACACTCCGCCTCACTATGGAGAACATTTGTCCCAAGTTATATTAAAATCCCGCCATGCATGTAGAAGTTACGCTCCGGACACGGGTTTTGAGCCGACCCTCCAAATGTGACCTTGACCTTTGCGTGGTCGACCTGGGTTTTGTGTGTGACACACCACCTCATCATGGTGAACATTTGTATTAAACTATTTTGTAATCCTTCAAAGAATGAGCAAGATATAGACTGGACAAATCTAGACAGACACACGGACTGAGGGACGCACATACACCAAACCGCCAAAAGAGAAAAGCAGCGACTAAGTTGACCTCACCACAAGCGGGCTCAACAATTTTAAAATCCTCTGACCACTGAGCATAATACTTTTAAGCATATGCAAGATACAGCGCCAACAAACAAATTTTGATATTTTTATTTAACCTTTGACCTCTTGTGACGTTGACCTTGACCTTCATTTTGCACGAGACAACTCAACTCAACATGGAGAACATCCGTCGATGCATGTAGAAGTTACGCTTTGGACGCGGGTTTTGCGCTGACCCCCCAAGTATGACATTGACCTTTGAGCGGTCGACCTAGGTTTTGTGTGCGACACACCACCCCATCATGGTGAACATTTGTACCAAATTATTTTGTAATCCTTCAAAGAATGAGCAAGATATAGACCGGACAAATCGGGGCGGACGCATAGATGCACATACACTGAACTATACACCAAAAGTGGCGACTAAGTCAAGCTCACCGCAAGCGGACTCGACAAAAATGGTTCACATCAGTGACCTAGAATATATATAAACAAACTGGTCAGATCTTAAACTGGGTCAGATTAGGTCAACGTTTGGTTATAAATTCAGTCTAAAGACATCTGTGCTAACACACTAAAAGCCTTCCGTTTTATTCAGACTTGATAAGGTTTTGTCAAAAGGATCAACTTGATAATCTCTAGGTCTGGTAAGCATTTAGGTCTCAAAAAGAAGATTACAGTTTAGTTTAACAGAAAACTTGACATGTGCTTCAAGAAATGATAAACTTAACAGTATTTGTCCCAAGATTTGAATAAGTTATGCGTACATAAAATTATAGGATATCTAACATTCATATACATGTAAGAGACTTTGTCTCTGCTATTTACATGGGATCAAAAAGTTGATCATCGTCTTAGTAAAACGGAAATCTTGACCAAGGCGTCTGCCATCATCTTTTAGTAATAGATGCTCTTTAAGCCATATGGTTTTCAAATGTGTGTATATTGACATGTTAATCTCTACTAATTTGTTCTACCTTGAACAGGACACAGACTCTTCAATAATTGCTACATCTCATTCGAAACATACTCCAGAGGCTGAAACTGTTGTCCTTTCGCAGGTACAAATATGAAAATCTTACTATTCATTATGCTTCTGATTCATCACTTTTGTTGATTTAAGTCGCATTAAACTAGCATTAAAGTATTTTCTTTATTTTATGAAAATAAGAAAAAAATCCCTACCTTTTCAATGAAGACTGCAGTGTTTGATATCAGCTAAACAATTTTCAGAACTTGACATATTTAACTTGGCACTCTTATCTCAAATAATGTATAACACACATGTTTTGCTTGAATATTGGAACAACCATTACCTAAGTTAACCAAGAGATCACCCCTTTAAACAATAAGTATCCAGGAAATAGATTTTGTTTCAGTCCAATAAGTTTAGGAAATAGATTTTAAGTTTGAGTGATCTACCGTCAAATATATCACGGTGTCGAGTTCAGATGCACAGTAATTTCATCATGAAAGCTGTAGGCCTGAGCGATTAAATAATTACGCTTATGAATGAGACACCATGATGTATATATTGGGCCAATCTGTCAAGAATATATTAGAAAGTTGAGGTTTTATGGTAATACCCTTTTAAATAAATGACGTTGTAGAAGACCTGTCTTTTTCAGGACCAAGTGTGGGGCCATGCAAATGCTACTGGTAGTCCGCATAACTTTGAATTTTCTGGTGTGCAGGCTTACTCAGATACTCATGCAGAAAATCTGGATTTGTACAACAAGCAGACACAAGATTATAGCTATGATGAAGAGTGTAAGGAAACTGCCAAGCTTAGAGTGGCCTTGAGAGATTGGAAGTACGGAAAATATTGAAAAAAGTGGACTTTGTTGGAAGAACTTTTATTTTTTATTTTTAGCTCCCCTGGGATGAAGTCCATTTCATTTAGGGTTTGTGCGGGGTCATACCATGACAAAGTTGTATGTTTACTCAAAAATTGAAATACTGTTCTGAAAATCATTTTTATTTGTAAACAAAATATTTATGGAAGAACAAATTGAATTAAGCATAAGTGTGCCAGAATTTTTGGATTTTTTGTGATTTTAAGATAAACAGGAAATTTTAACAAAATTGAAATAAAAAATACTGAAGTGACTGGATCATCTCCTTTGAGAGGGTATACCGGAAAAATTGAACGCTATGCAAAAATTTGAATAAAAATGTTTGATTCTTTCAAGAAATTGGCAAAGGTAACACCTTCAGAAGCTGATAAAATGAGATTAGAACTTGATGCTAAAATGAAATACTGCAGGATTTAGTTGTGTGCAACCTGTTATTTGTTTTTCGTGCTTTCGGTATGCTTTTTATTTTTATTGATATTATGAGTGCATGTATATACTTGTAAATATTATCAGATTTCTTTACTGATTTTTCACAATGCCTCAGCTCAAGTGAAGTTCTCACCCATTATTCTTCTCTACAATATCAGTGTGGCAAAACCACGTGATCATGAAGTTACTAAAGGCATCAAAACGAAGTCAAAACTGTCAACATTGGCTCCACTTGAAAACAGAAAATTACCAGTAAATATTTCATTTTTTCATCGATTACTATAGGCCATGTGACAGTCTAAGGAGAAACATATAAGCTTTCCACTGAATATAGGATCTCCATCAGCAGCTGAGCGATTTTTTTAAGCACCGCGTGAAAAGTTTGAATTTGTTTGTATGCAAGTCAATCAGACACAGTGCACTTACTTAACAAAATTATAATGAAAATCATACGGACAGAATGAAGTGTCAGTGTTGTCACAAAAATCAAACACAAATCAGTAATATTGTCAACATTTGTGTCTTTGCATTTTGTATGTTTTTATGTTAGTTCTACTGTAACATCTTTAATTAGTTAAATGTTTTAGTTTTAGTTTTGAAATCTAGTTTGTTCCTTTTCAATTTTTTCACTGGTGTTTGTATTACAAATAAATCTTATTCATTTTGGGAATTTATTGTACTTGATTGCTGTCTGTAAGGTTGCTGTCAAAAGTGAAATTGAGGTTTGAAAGTCTATAATATCTGTTGATATTATTAATGAACCTAAGAGAAGGAAATCTTTAATTATGTTGATGAAAGAAACAAAACAGATATAACAATTATTAGGAGATCATGCTTGTTGAGAACAAACATGCCACAGTATGATTCTGTAATATGATAAAGTTTCAACCCCAAAATAGGTAATATGAAGAGCTTTCAGACTGACAGTGTTGCCCCTTACACTTAAAACGGAATCTCCCAACATCAATAAAAATGTTGACTTATCGTGATGAGCCTAAAATGATAGGATTCGGAATTATCTACGTATCTCATAAAGCTGAATTGTACTTAAAATTCCTAGGTCAACTTGTTCTTCAGTAATCACCACTTGTTAAGAAATCGAGTCACGGTCTAAAACCTAAAAACCCTGAATCGTGTGAAGCTATACTGGTAAACAAGTGACCTTGGCCACCTAAGCTGAACTTTTATGCCTGTTCATGTCGTTAAAGACCAGTTCTGACCAGGGTGAATTTTGGAAACAAAACTTTGAAGAGAAAAACATTTAGGTTTGGTGTCAACAGACCAAACCTATTTCCCTATCTCCAAAATATCACAGAGCTGTCATAAAGAAAAAGAAATCTGAAAACACGAGTACCTAAAGAAAATCAGTTGTAGTTTAGAGCATTTGGGCCAAAGACGACTTTAGATTTCTTTTACACAAGATACCTAGCCTACCTTTCAACCAGGTATCAAATATCTGTATCTCTAACTCGTCAAATAATGTGTTTTTGTCGATGATCTTTCAAAGTTTAAATTCAATCTTGTCAGATCAAAAACTTGCTCTTCGGCAATTCTTTTGTCCATTCGAATAAAAAAGAGTGTTTACTTTAGCGTGTATCATTCAACTGTAGACCTGATTGAATGCTATGTGGTGATAAACAGATTGAATAATTTGTGAAAATTATTAGTGCAATGCAATATCAAAATTTTCAATTAAAAGAGGTTTCTACTGTAAAAATTCTCCATTTTCAAGAAATAACTGGACTATTCCAATTTCTCCGGTACCATTACCTTTCCCAGCTCAAGCAAATAAAGCCCTAACCATTCACAGGTGTGTTTATTTAATTCATTAATCGGATTATTTGAGTGAACACCAGTTTTGCGTTCTTCTTGTTAGTTTTCTTGAAGATATACAAATATGTCATTTGTAATGAAGTTTCCGTGTTACTAAAAAGTGAAATTGGTGAACAAAAGTATGAGAACAGGATTGTTTTTGGGGTTTTTTTGTTGTTGTTTTTTTTTTTTTTTTTTTTTTTTTTTTTTTTTTTTTTTTTTTTTTTTTTATGTTCTAGTGAGGCTAATTAGTATTGCACAACACTGAGTTAAAACTTCTCTGGATGACAGTTGTATTTCCCTGCCTGAAAGACAAAAATCTCCCAAAAGTGTGACACATGATTTCGTCTCTATTCAACGTTTGAATGTATTGTGCTGTATAAAGTACAAGGGAACCAGATTTTATCATAGGAAAAGCATCTGAACACTTAAGGCCTCAATAAAGTCAAGTAAAATATTTTTAAGCTGAGAGCAAGTTTAAGTTTATCCCTTATTATAAAATAATCCTAAGCTTTTATTTTATATCCACTTTATAAGTTTATATGCAAAATATAATTCCTTTCATATCAAGATTAAAGTCCAAATAAAAATTATATAAAAACAAAAGGGCACTTAGGGCCCTTTACAGCTCACCAGAGAATCATTGTACATACTCTTCGATTTTTTCCCTGCATTCATTTCCAAAAATAAAACATAGAAGTGTATCAAAGTTAAATTATGTTTTCAAAATTGTCCAAGTGTTTTAAATTTCGTTTCACCTACCTTACTCAGACAAATGTGATGAAGGTCCAGTGAATGAGTATTTCTGCGAAATAACTGAAACGTTGCCAGGGGTTTCTGAGGGAGAAGATTTTCAAAGTTTTCCATATAGAAAGTGGTTTCTTAGAAGAAGATTTTTAAATTTCCTGTATGATTGTACACTGAAAAGTTGCCCTGCACCTGTCAGTCAAGATTTTTTACAAAACAACGTGAAGGAATATGATTAAGGATCACATAAAAAATAATGAGAAAAAAAATCTGAAAATTAATTTAAAATCGTGCATGAAGTTTCTGAGAAGAGGGTTTTCAAAGTTTACCATAAAAATATTGTCATATAGTGAAAAGAGGCTCATACGTTTTAAGCAGTGTTTTCAAGGATATAGGTTGCTTGAAAGAATTAGACAAAAGGCCACCTAAGTAAAGTTTTAGTAAAATTAATTGGGAAATGGACAGGATACTTCTGAGGTCGACATTTACAAAGTTCATGCTTGTGCTAGCAATTAGGCAACCACCATTCTTACTGGAACCATTTAATTTTAAGGAATTAGAAAAATCAAAAAAACAAACAAACAAAACAAGAACTGACGAAGTTTGTTCTTTCTTTTTTTTTCATTTAATTAATAAGGAATTTCGTTAAATGTTGTTTTATTTAAGTTACTACATGTATTTTGTTAAGATTCCGACTCTCTAGTATTATATGTTTTTTTTTGTTGTTTGCCAATAATTATGATTATAAATTGAGATAAATGCCATCTTTGAAGGCTTAACACCTGAAAAGACAGGTTCATCATGTAAAAATGATTATCGGTCAGCAGTAAATTAGATTCATGATTCTCAAAAATGTGTCTGTAATCACTTATCGATAAATACAAGTGAGCCAACACAACTCAAGTATAAAATTTTGGCTATGTCAAAAGCAACACTTCTCAACAGTTCATTGTAGTCAGACAACCTCTGTTAACTGTCGTGTATATACTCCCAATGGTAGTACCTCCTATCTGAAACACAGAACGGATTATTGCATGTGACCTTTGAATGAAATTTGCCAGTTGTTAACCACTTCCCGTTCAAGTACATGTCACAATTCTAGATGTGTTACACCCTTACATGTTCAAACCAGCCTGACACCTCTACTTTCTTTCAAGCTTAAAAACTGTTTCCACCAGCACTATAGTTCGTCTCTTATTATCTAAGCTGGGCACAGGGTGTTCAGCTTAAGCTTTTGTGATAAGCCTTTGTCAACAATCTGTTGTCCATCACCAACACTTCATCTTGTGAAAATCTTGGAAAATATCTAGATCGCCAGCTCAGGTCAGTGGAAACCGTGTGAACACTCTAGAGGTCACATTTCTTTACACAATTTTCATAAAAATGTTCGAAATGTTTGTCAATTTGAAATTGTATCATTTTTGGGGAAAAAGGAACAAAAACTAGGACACCGGCCAAAATCAATTAAAAACGGGCATACTTTCGACCCAATTATCATGAACAAAGAGCCATCATGTTCCTATATAGCTCATCTTCATTTAAGTCCTTTGCCGTGCAGGAAACCAGTCATATAAATAGTGGATTTATCCCTGATAAATTTGTCCAGTTTGATAGAATTTTAATAAAGGATTCTTTGTCTGCATAGTATAGAAGTTGTATCTCCTTATCAGAGATTTTGTTGCTGCACTTGAGACAAATTCAGTTCTTCTTTTGAAGAATTTTTAAAGATTGGTGTCGAAGTCAAGCAAGTACTTATCATCATTTCAAGCACTTTTTTATCAACAGCGGATAATTTTAAGCGCGTTTTATGCTTGAGAATCCCTCTATGTATTGTTAAGTTACTGAACCTTGACATCTAAGCATGACCTAGACCTTTGAGCTACAAGTTTGACACACTTTCTTATCAAGGCAAACTTTTGCGCTAAGTTATATTTGAATTAATCCATGTTTGAGCAAGGTAAATCCTTGGAAAGCAAAATTGCACCAAATTTGAAGCTTTTATTCCTAATTACCCCAAATGATCTTGACCCATGACTGACCAATCCAGTTCTTGCATGCAACACGCTGTCTCATTGAGGCAAACACTTGTGTTATATTGGAATTTCTCGATGCATGAAAACGTTACAGCCCAGACAAGCAAAAATGCACCAAATTCCAACCTTTGCCCTTTGAGTGACCAATTTGTTTCTTGCATGCAACACGTTATTATGCAACATCTTATGACGACAAACATTTGTGCCAAGTAATATCGGAATCATTCGATGCATGAGCAAGTTACAGTCCGGGCAAGCAATTTTGTATCAAATTTTGACATTTATCCCTTAGTTTGACCTTTACCTTTGTACAATCAATGTGGTTCTTCTGCGCGACACACCGAGTCACTTAGACAAAAAATTGTGCCGTTATTTGAGAATCCCTATTTAGTTTTCAAGATATTTAGTTTGAAAATGTGGTTTCTAGGGTGTTCACAAGGGTTTACTATGATTTGACATAGTGAAATAGATTTTGACCCTACATAACCCATATATAAAAAGAAGCTAAGATCATTAAAAGACATTCTAACAAAGTTTCAAAGGGATTAGGTGTTATTTGCGGCATTTAGCGTGTTCACAAGAAATGTGCTTAAAATCAGCTTTATTGCCATTCCAAGGTCTATAACTCAAAGATTTTATTTGAAATTAAGAAAACAAAACGTAACAAACACATACTAAAGACATTGTCAATAAAAAGAGGAAGGACATCATGGTTCCCTTAAGCGTTCACCTGAGTATGTATGTACGTACGTGTGTGTGTGTGTATTTATGTATGTATGTATGAATGCATATACTTCCCATACAGACAAAAAAAGAAAATAAGCTCTGCCTCTGACTGCCACATTTTTCCTTGATCACAATAAATTTCACTATTTGTATAGAGGGTCACAAAAGAAGCATTTGTTCCAAATTGTTTTCAAATCAAGCCAGCGATTTCTTAATGTTTCCTATAAAGACATATAAGAAATGTAAGCCCGCTCCTTGGGGGCCATGTTTTTTTAAGGGGACGACGTATATTTTACAATTTATACAGAGGTTCACCCAAGAAACATTTGTGCTAAAACATTTTCGAATTCGAAGAAGATATTGAGAAAGCTTTGAAGTTTTCCCTTTTTGGTTGCCATAACAATCACAGTTATACATATGGTACTCAATAAATTTTGCAAATCTGAAAGAGGTTATGCAAGAATCATTGTGTGTGTGCGTCACGCGACTCGACAAAATCAGTTATCAGGTCGAATTGATGTCATCGAGAAAACGACGTCAAAGTTTGACGTCATAAACTAATTAACGATTTTTGCAAACACATGATGTGTTCTGTCTGTTCTGAATAACAATAAAGTGCTATCTTTGAAAATGCGAGCTTATATACAGAAGGTTACTTAAACATTGATATAGATAACACAACAACCTAGCAATCGCATGTTGCATGCTATGTGGTATGACATCCTTGATGCGAAACTGATTAATAGAAATGCAATACAAGCATTATTTATTCCACTATTAGTGTACATTCTGGTAGTCAGAGTGCGAAAGTAATTTCTAAACAACCTTTTATCTGAAAGTGAAAAGCCTGAAAAAATGTAACATTTGACCACGTTTTATTTAGTAACTTGAGTCGTCAATCAAAATGCGTAGCTATTTTTTGTTAACATTAATTAAAGGGTATGTTTTGTCTTTCGGATGAGACGTTAAACCGATGTCCCATGTATCAGTGATGTACACTGAACATGCAAAAGAGCCAGGGTGTCTCGGGAATGGGATGCTTTCTGTATCCTGCACTACCCCCACAACATAAAATAACTTATCTTTTCAGGGGACGTCGGTCATAAGGGCATAAGTAGGTAGGTGGGTGGGTGGTTCGGTAGGTAGGTTGGTAGACAGATACAAAAGGAAACTAAATTATTTAACATTTTTAATTTTCAGTACTTTTATTTGTTTTACTGTCTTGCTTGGAATAAAGATAATCCAGGCTTTAATTAATACATCACAGACAACATTTCACAACCTTATAAAGAAAGTTGAAGCAACCCGTTTGTATGGCGTGTAATGCGTTGTAATTTTTGATTTTGATATTTGTATTGTATGCTTTATCAATTTATATTCTATATCGTTTCATTTATGTTCAATATTTTCCTATAACTATTGTATAAGTTGTATTTGATGATTTCTTTATTTATATTCTTTAATTTCAATTTGATTGTAAAATATCAAATTATATTCTATATCGTTTCATTTGTGTTCAATTTTTTCCTATTTATATTGTATAATTTGAATTTGTATTTGATTTTTTTGTGTGTTCTATAAATTCAATTTTGTATTTTATAATATCCATTTGAATTGTATATATCTTATTTGTATCATATACTTCCTATTCATGTTACATAATCTGTCAGTTTGTATTGTATTTTCGTTATTTGTATTCAATGTTCGCTTGGTTGAATTGTATATTTCCTTATTTGTATTGTATAATTTTACATTTGTGTTCAATCTTGTTTGTGGTCATATTTCTATTGTATAACGGAACTCTGGGATTTGTTTGTTTGTTTTGTGTCCATTGATTTCATTGGTTGAGAAAGAGCAATATGGTTGCGCCCATGCAGAGAATCAAAACAAATCCCATCATGCAATTGTAGAACATAAATTGGTTTTATCGCGTTTTGAATTCAGACGTATCAGTTTTAGAAAACAAATGGCCTGACATACAATACAGATGGAACCGGTTACAATATAAATACCAGACATTTAATTCAAATAACAGAAATAGAATATAAATGCATAGGATAAAGAATAAGAATAAAGAATTATACAATACAAATAATGATTATGCAATATAAACGTAAGAACATACAATACAAATGAAACTATTATCAAACCCAAATGCAAATGATAAAAACAAATTTTTAGATGCCATACGTTTGTGCATTTACTGCGCATTAGTTCTGTCTTCCATAACTTCATATGTCGCTTTTATAATTTTTGACGTTGCGCGACAGTAAACAGGTCTAGCGATACTATAAAACCTGTTTGGCCGAAGTCTCTTTAGCTAACTGCGCATATAAGTTTAAACCATTCAAATTTCTGCATTCTTCCTCCGTTCTGCTCCGCTAAATGTGTATTGAGACTTGAGTGATGAAAAAGGCAGTCAGATATATTTTGTCTCCTTACAATGTCTTACGTATTTTTTTAACGCTTGATGGATTTATCATGGTATGTAGTAGTTTTCGTTGCTTGGAATGGTAAGGCAATAAAGATATACTTAACTCTATATTAAATTTATTTTATTTAAAGAAATCATTGGTTTCACGAGTTTTGGGTTAACGGTCTATTCAAGATTTGCGAAGGTCTGAAATAGCAGTCTTGTAATTGAACTATTAGCTCTATGCTTTGTTTCATTTTAGTTCAGCTAATTGGCATCCTCTTTATTTCGTTATCACTAAGATTATGATGGTATTGATTAAGAAACAGACTATGTTATAACTTCAATTTACATGCAGTTGGTTAGTGTCATAATGTTGATTTAATCATGTATAAATTCTGTATTCTTATATGTTAGCAAAGAAGGTTCATCTGAGTTACATGTTTTCTATGTGTCACATTTTGAAATCAACTGGAAGTTGAGCTATCTATTGCTTCGATTTCTTGTTAAAAGTAACAACCGCTAGACATATTTGAGTAGTGATAATATGGTGCTATTCCTGTCAAATTTGTGCAATGAAATATGTATAATAAACTGACAAGCTACAAATATTTAGACAATAACAAACACCATTCGTTTTTTTATATATTTTCAGTGAGCTAAAATATTACGGTCGTAGGAGTTCAGCAGACTGGACAGTTTTTCAACAAATCTCCAGACAAACAAATGACATTACTGACTAGTACTTAAAGATGTGTAATTTAAAGCTAACATAATTATTCCCAGTGAACTCTGCTTTGTACTCTTGCTTTGAAAAAAACAGATGTAAGAACGTCACCAGGTTGGGCTCAAGAAATACAGAAAATAAGAACTGAATAGACCGGCTTGACAAACCTCAACTGTGTATTAAAAAGCAACTTTTTTCAGTGGTACACAGGGTATAACCATTCTGAAAAAATGAGAGGAATTGTTAAAAAAGTGTGTGTTGGTATTTGTATAATGTTTGCTCTAATTATACTTCTTGGATATTCGTTCACAGAAATCTCACCTTTCAAAACTAACTCAGAGTTTCTTGAAAAATTAATTCAGTCTTGTAATGCTACTTTTAGAGTAAAAATGAATCCGGAATTGCTTGATATCGTTAATTCGTCAAACCCAAAATTTCCGGTGTCACTCAGTTACCCATACTACCTCGAAAATAAGAGTTTTTGCTCATCGTCTGTTAATATATTAATTCTAGTGCTTGTTTTATCGACCCCTAATCACTTCATAAACAGACAGACTTTGAGGGAAACATGGGCAAATACAAGTCTTTATTCATCCTACGGAACGGTCCGGATATTTTTTCTTCTAGGTCGCATACACGAGGAGAATCTACAAGCTAAAATCGACGAGGAGTTTAAAAATCATGGAGACATTGTACAAGTCAACATTGTGGATTCTTATCATAACTTGACTCATAAATCTATTTTTGGATATAAATGGATAAGTGAACGATGCCGGAACGCCAAATTTGTTATCAAAACAGATGATGATATACTTGTCAATATGTTTGGAATACTCCAAAACCAGGTATTCGAGGCATCCTTAGACCAACACCATGTCTTCTGTAGACGAGCCATGAAAGCCGAAATAATTAGGAAAGAAAAAGTTAAATACTATGTTCCACTGCATCAGTTTTACGGAAAAAAGTTTTATGAGCCATTTTGTATTGGACAATTTGTGGTTATGCGGAATGACATCATCCCGTGTTTATACGAAGCTGCAAGACAGACGCCATATTTCTGGCTAGATGATGTACATATGTATGGCACAGTGATGCGCAATATTAATTCTCTTAAATATAAGCGTCTTACTGCAGAACAACTTCCACAAAATTCTTCAGCTTGTTTGAAGGATAAGAAGAAAATGTGTCCCGTTTTATACACGAGCGCACCACCGACCCAGATCAAGGAGCTATGGTCAGCTATATTAGATATACCTCATTAGAAGTTTTGCTAGACAATTCCTTTCTTAACGTGTCACTATTAATGTCATCTGTATTTGACAAAATCAGTTCACAGTCTTAAGGCAGAAGAAAGCAAACTTTCCTGTCTTTAATTGTTACTCAAGAAAAGAAACATTAATCTATACATGTGTTAGACTACAAAGAAATGAAAACTTATTAAAGCATTAAACATTTTGTTCATGTAGTGCTATGCGAAAATAAATTTAGCCAAATTATACTAAAAATAGGTTTACTGAAAGACTAAACCCCAAAAAATTATGTTCAAAAGAAACACCAAAGGAAAAAAAGAAAATAGAAAAACAAGCTGCTTAAAAATAGTGTCTTATAGAATATCAGCATTTGTAATTATAAAAATATCCTTCTGTAGTAAGAGCTGTAAGCTATTAATCAACAATCTGAAATTGTATTGTTTAGGAGTATTTGTACAACTGCCCAATTATCTTTCCATTTTTCTGTTAATTGTTTTTACAAAATTGCCAGTTGTAGAAAAGGCTACTCTTAAGTCCATTATAACTAGGTATTATTTCTTTCTTTTTACATAAGTAGATATATCGTTTAATTTCAAGAAAAAGTACATAATTTCCTTTTGTTTTCCTGTCATTACTCCCAAAAATAAAGTCCTTACAGGTCAACTGTATGCATATTTCTCTACTTCTCAAAATTTCCTTTAACTCTTGTAGCATTTTCTGAATATAATCACAATACCAAAACAAATGCAGAAAAGTTTCTACTTCCTTCTTACAAAAAGTACATATGTTATCTCTTGTAATTTTCGTATTATATAACAAAGACTTAGTACCAATTATTCGATGTAATATTCGTAACTGGAACCATTGAATATAAGAATCTTTTGTAACATATAAAACAATGCTATATATATATATTTCCATTCAATATCACTGAAAAATTGTTCCATTTAGTTTGGCTTGTAGGTATCTCGCTATTTCTATTCAATATATTGTACACATACTTATTCTGTTCATTTAAGAATAGTATTTTTGGAGCATAACATGAAACAAAAGGTCCACATTAGTTACTTAAAATATTGGGAGTGAAGTCATATAATCTTTGATTTTTTTAATTTCCCTTTTTAGTCTTTCATACAATAAGAAACTAATTTTTCCACCTGCAACAATACAGTTTTCAAAAATAGAAAAATCTAGAAAATTTCCTTCCTTTGTTATTACATCTGTGACATACCTAAAACCTCTTTCGTACATACTTTTATTAAATATCCCCTTATTTCCAATTTTGAAATGATTATTAAAAAATAGTGGCATTGAAAGAAAATCATCCAGAGTTTTAATAGGCATCTTTTTCATGTAAGATATATAACTTTTCAAAACGCCACTCCAAAATCTGTTGTGAATTTGTTTTATAGCTTTTTCAATGTAAAGTTTCTCAAAGTTAAATTTTGTTTGTACATTAATTGTGGAATTAAGCAATACAAAGCACTTTCCTGTGGCACATGTTATTTTCTTCATCTATAATAATTTCAAACTTTTTTCATATGCATATATATTTATCATTTGAAGCCCTCCTTCTTCAAAATTCTTACATGCAACAGAGCTTTTGATTTTATAAGGCCCCTTCCAAATAAAATCATAAAACAACTTATTTAAATTATCCATATATGATTTAGTTGTTGTTGGTAAAGTAATAAATAAATGTGTAAAAAGTGGATGAATTAGCGACTTTACTATAGTAACTCTCCCAATAACAGTTAAAATTCTTCTCCTCCACTGAGTTATACAACTTTTTGCATTTTTTAGTTTTTTCTCAAAATTTAGTTGTTCCATTTTATCTAAATCTACATCAAAAATGATACCAAGTATTTTGAATTGTGTTATTCCCCAAGTTAGTTTATATTTAGTTTTTATAGATCTGGTACTATATTTCATTGCACCAATTCATATAATGTTAGTGTTCTCATAATTTATTTTTAAACCAGAATAAAAAGCAAATTCATTTAACAAATGTAGTAGTTGTTTGGCAAAAAGGGTGTTTATACGGAGGCTTATGGGATATATGAATTTTGAAAATCAAACAAAAGGATTCGTTCAAGATTTGTACAGATTATTCATCAAATATGAATTATTAGACATTTACAACTATTCCATGCGGTCTGGTGATTTCCCGAGTTCATACGTCTGGAAAACAATATTGAAACGTCATATTATAAGTTCTTCTTTAAGGGGTCAATATACCCGTTTATGTCAACGTGTACCAGAGTCTTTAGTGTCGCGAGTATGTAATAATAGTGTGGCGTCACAAATATGGTCCCTGTCTCGTAGCGCGCCGAAAATGAAAAAGTATTGTAAGCTGGTTATGTCTGCTATTGGACAATTCGTAAGAAAAGTAAATATTGTGCAAACATGTAAATTATGTTGGCATTTATACACTGATACAATAATACATAAACTATGTTTTTGTGTGTCCTTGAATGTGTGTAGATCTCAGTTATGGAACACCTACATTGACTTATACGGGTATGGTGGATTTTGTGCATTTTTGCGTAAATCACCGTTTGATCAGTGCTTAACGTTGTTACAGAATTTAGCACAGTTTAGTCATAATCAGTCAATAATTACCATTCGATTGTGTAAATCGATCTCAACGTTACTAGAGTAACGCCTTCTCTGTATCACAGAATTCTACTTTATTTTCTAAACAGTATCTATTTATAATATTTTTTCACTTGATGTTGCTTTTGTACATTAAATTTGATTGATTTTTTCATTTCTAAAAGATCTTCATGATTTTGTATGCTACGGTTGTAGGATCGAGTTTTGTGACAATAATTATTATAATATACATGTACATCATTCAAAGTGATGATAGATTTCGTTTTCGTATAAGAATCTCTTGTATGGATATGTATATAAGATATAATTATTCTTAAATGGTCAAATATTATGAACATTTATTAAATTATTCAGTTGTGTGTAATTTTTATCCTGATTTGTTAAACGTGAGGACTATGAATGGATCTCAATGTTAAATAGTAAAACAATCTAATATTTCGTTTTCGTGTTAGATTGTTCGAAACACAATTTAAATTTATACATGGTTTATTTAATACTATACACTGTATGTATATTTTATTATATCATATATGTTTCGAGTACATAATTTAATATGTCATTTTGAACATACGTTCGTATGGTAATGTATAGATGATTCAATAGCAATTTTGTATATTTTATTTTTCATGGTGCTTGTCATATATTTATGTTATTATCTTCATGTGAATGGAGGAAATAAAAGTAAAAGAAAGAAAGCATTAAGAGAGTCTTCAGAACCGTCAAGAAAAAGAAATGTATCATCTGCAAATTGATTGATTTTGTACTCAGTTCCGTCAATATTAATGCCCTTAACATTTTTACTATGTTTTATTTTTATTGCTAGTATTTCTGTACAGAGAATGAAAATATAAGGACTTAAGGGATCTCCTTGTTTACAGCCACGTTCTGTTGTAAAGAAATCGGAGCGGAAACCATTGATTTGTACTGTTGACGTGAAATTGTGTAGAAATAGATTTATCATTTTTTTTAAATATGCTTCCAAAATTAAAAAAGTCAAAAGTATTTTCTATAAAATTAAAAGACATTGTATCAAATGCTTTTTCATAATCCACTGTCATCAATAACCCTGGTATTTTCCTTTCTTCTGTAATTTTCGTAATATCATATACCAACCTAGTATTTTCTCCTATATATCGGCCTTTAATAAAGCCAGTTTGATCGTTACTTATTAAGTGATCTAAAACATATTTCAATCTATTGGCAATGGAGCCTGAGGCTATTTTATAAACAACATTTAGTAATGTTAAAGGTCTTAGATTTTTAAAAAACTTTCTAGGTTTGTTTTCTTTTGGAATGCATGTAATTATACCTTGTTTTTGTGTAACTGAAAGAGAATCATTTGCAAAACCGTACTTTAAAGATCTAACAACCAAATGACCTATTTTTGTCCAAAAAAACTTAAAAAATTCGACAGTAAATCCATCAGAACCAGGAGACTTATCATTTTTCATATTTTCTAATGTATTAAGCAATTCATGTTATGATAATAATCCCTCTAAATTGCTTGCCTGTTCTTTTGATAACCTATTTACTGTTATGCCGTCTAAATATTTGTGTATGTCACAGTCCTTTTCAGATACATTTTTAGCTCACCTGAGCACTAAGTGCTCAAGGTGAGCTTTTGTGATCGCCTGATGTCCGTCGTCTGTCCGTGCGTGCGTGCGTGCGTCGTCAACTTTTTCTTCTAACAACTTCTTCTCCTGAACTGCTGGGCCAATCTTGCCGAAACTTAGCAGGAATGTTACTTGCATGAAGCTTTACCAAAATTGTTCAAATGGTTTAGGTCCATTGCATTTCTAGGCCACAGGAGCTGAAAATAGATTTTATTTTCAAAGTTGGAACTTTAAAAATCTTCTTGTCAGAAACTGCAAGACCTAGAGTTTAGATATTTGGTGTGCAGCATTGTCCAGTGGACCTCTATCAAGTTTGTTCAAATCATGGCTCCTGGTTCAAAAATGGACCCCCAGGGGTCAAATGTTTTATATAGAGTTATATAGGAAAAACTTTAAAAAATCTTATTGTCAGAAACCACAAGGCGTAGAGTTTAGATATTTGGTGTAAAAAGGGCAATCTTTAAAAATCTTCTTACTGGAAACCTCAATGCCTACAGCTTAGATATTTGGTAAGCAGCATTGTCTAGTGAATGTCTATCAAGTTTGTTCAAATTATGTCCTCTGGGTCAAAATGGGCCACGCCCCAGGGTTCTTTTGGTTTACATATAGTTATATAGGAAAAACATGAAAAATCATTTTTCTCCGAAACTAATAGGACTAGACCTTAGATATTTGGTGTGGAGTATTGTGTTGAGAACCTTTACCAGTATTGTTTATATGTTGGCCCCAGGATCAAAATTGGCCCCTTATATGTAAAAAGGCAATCTTTAAAAATCTTCTTACTGAAAACCTCAATGCCTACAGCTTAGATATTTGGTATGCAGCATTGTCTAGTGGACCTCTACCTAGTTTGCTTGAAAAATGTCACTGGGGTTACTGTTGGCCCCGCCCGAGGGGTCATAAGTTTTAAATTGCAGTATAGAAGAAAATCTTTAAAAATCTTCTTGTCTGAAACTACAAGGCCTAGAATTTTAAAATTTGGCATGAAGCAAGCTTTATCAAGCTTTTTGAAATTATAAGATTAGGTTAAAGGTCATGGAGGCTAAAAATAGATTTATCTACTGTACCTCAAAGAGTCTTCATTTATAGACCAATATCTTTGATATTCAGTACATAGGTTCCTTGCATAGACGTCTACCCTTGGGTAGGATTTGAGGTCACTGGGTCAAGGTCAAGGTCACCGTAGCTTATAATAGATATTTCTCCTTTCTGTCATGGAGCCTTTATTTATTGACTGATATTTTACATATTTGGTTTGTAGGCACTTACATACTTTTAATTAAAAAATGAAATACTGCTTAGCAGCAAACCTACAGCCAAAGTACTCAGGTGAGCGATCCAGGGCCATCATGGCCCTCTTGTTTGAATATAAGGTTTTGTAATACAAACATGCTTTTTGCAAAATATCAGATTTCTCGCTTGCCAAGGTCCTATCTTCATTTTCTAAAAAAGGAATAGATTTACTTAAGTTATACTGTTTTTCGAGATTCAAAGAATATCTTGTAGGTTTTTCTCCTTCTTTAATATACTTCGCTCTAGTCCTTACTAAATAGCCATTCATTTTTCTGGATCTTATTGACTCCAGCTTTTTTTGGAGTAACAGGAGTTGTTCTTTATTACTTTCATTAAGATTTTTTTCAATATTTTCAATTTCTTTAATTACTTTAATTTCAGCATCAACTCTTTGTCTTTTTTTAAAATCTTGAATATGAGGTTGTCTTTCCTCTAATTTCCATGAGTAAAGTTTCTAAAAATAATTGGTCATTTATTATAAACTGTATGTCATTATTCTCTATATTGTTGATATAATCCATGCAATACACTGGTTAGGAATACTGTTTTTTAATTTTAGATATTTCAGGCGCGTAGCTGCCTATACGCGAGTACGCAGCTGAATCCACATTATTTTGACAAAAAAAAATTTTTTTAGTAAAAAAAATGTGGTTTGAAATGTAGACTAGTTGAAGTAAACGAAAGTAAAGCTATTCATCTCCATTTTTATGCTAAAATAAATGGATTTTCGTTGGTCAAGAAAGCTCTCCGGAGGCCCCAAAACGCACCAAATTGCACCATTTATTTCAAAATTTTCAGGGGGGGCATGCCCCCTGACCCCCCTAGATTATTTTGAATCCACATTCTTTATAGGCTAGCTACGCGCCTGTATTTTATCATTTATACATTTAACATAATCACTGTCGTATAATAATGAATTATTAAATTTCCATAATGGTCTCCAATATTCAATATCCTTTAACAATAATTCTAATGTAATTATAGAGTGATCTGACCGATATGAAATACCGATATTTGATTTTTTTTTTATTTTTGAAAGTAATGTTTCAGATGTAAGGAAATAATCTAGTCTCCCTTCCTGCATTGGGTTCATTCTTCGCCATGTAAACTGTTTCTTATTTCCGTGTATTATTCTAAAGGTATCCACTAGTTGTTTTTTTTTCATTTATGATAGAACATAGTTTTTCCCTAGCCCTTCTGACTTATAATTTCTGTAATCAATATGTTTGTCTATTACAAGGTTGTAATTTCCACAAATTATGTATGAATCATTACCCATCTTATCAATACGATCAAAAATGTCTGTAAAAAAGCTAGGTTTATCAGCATTAGGGCCATATATATTACAGAGTGTAAATCTTTCACCATCATAACTGACATCTAATATTATACAGTTTCCTGAGTTATCCTTGTAAACAGAATGTACCGTTACAGGAATGTTTTTCTTTAATAAAATGCATGCAGACACATCGAGAATTAGAAGTACCATGGCGAAAGTAGCAGTTCCCTTCCCATTGTGAATAAATCTCTTTTTCATTTTTTTTTTTGTAAAATGGCAATCCTGTAGACAAAAAAAAATCCGCATTTTCTTTTATTAGATACTGAAAAACATCTACTCTCTTACTGATATTATTTAACCCTCTACAGTTGTAAGATATTAACTTTACACTACTCATATGGATAAAGTCTCTTAATAATCAATACATCACTAAGAAAATTGCATCCAACATTTTTTAGCTCTTTTTCACATTTTGTAACCAAGTTAGAAAGACATTTTGCACTGCTTTGAACAATAAAAAAGAAACACATAAGATACTTAAACATGTTACTCTGAGCATATTTGCAGACTACATACAATAGTACTAATGTTATATTTAAATGTCTCTATTTTGGAGACTGTCCTATGACCAGAAGTTATTTATTTCTTTGTTTTATTTGGTATAGTTAGAAAAGACATGTTTTTTTATGTATAATCAAAGGTTAATAACTTTGAATAAGACAATAGTATAAAACAAAATAAGGACCGTTGTGTCAAAAAATAAACTCATGTTGTTTTGTATAGATTAAGATACAAAACCATCACTTAGACTCCATATCATTTAATCTTTGTACTTGTATTTTTAATCTATACATTTAGTTTTTGACAAAAAAAAATAAAGAAGAAAAAAGAAAAAAACTGTCAAAATAAATCCTAACACAATATTAAAGGTTTTAGTTACCTTATAAAAAATTTACTTTAAGAGTTCTTTTACATACCTACAATATTGTAATTAACGTAAGTCTAGCATAACTACTCATACATGAGCTGATTCAAGAAAGAAATGAATAAACAAAACATACAAACAAATGTTGGTAGCATGAAGGTCTAGCAAAGACTATTCATAAATAGACTGATTAAAAACAATATAAAAACTACAATGTTGGTAGCTAAGAAAGTCTAGCAAAGCTATTCATAAGTAACTCTTTAAAGCCCTAAAAACATAAAAACAAACTGACACAGATACAGTCTGTTTTTTAATCTAATTAATTTTTCACTTGAATTAGATTATCATACTTTAAAAAACAAATTCACATGATTTACATTTATCTCTTGGAATACAGTGCTGGTAGTTAATAAAAACAAACCTAGATTATTCATGAATCTACTAAAAAAAAATGACTCACATTTTCAAGAAATATATGTGTATTCAATTTTTTCCGAATACTATTTTTATTATCTATCTCTTACAACTTACTTGTTATGTACATACATTGTATATATCAGTATACAATGTTGGTAACGAATAAGATCCCTGCAAAACAAGCCTGAATTATACTGAATATAAAGTTAAAGATAAATGTAAAGTAATTTTCTTTCAATTTTTAATAATTCTTTTTTGATCAAGTTTAGCTTTCTTATATAGTTAGCATAATTATATGCTGTAAACATTTGATGTTACTTGTAACTAAAAACTCATTGCAAAAACTGTTAATGATTTCTATTTTTTTTCTAATTATTTGTTATTTTGTAAATTTTATATTTCTTTTTAAGCTTGTACTTGTTCAGTACAAGTGTAATTATACTCTCCTTACTGAAACTGGAAAAAAATATGACAAAAACTAACAAACAAAGTTAATACAGTCCAGTCACTTTTCTATTATGATTTATTTCATTTATTTAGCTATTAATGGTGTGTCGTCTTCGTTTTTCTTCTGACTCTTGCTTATTCTATTTTGATGTTTCTGTATTATTTGGTCTATATTGTCATACAAGTCGAACTTCATGCGTCTTTTCTCCTTTGTTTCTCCATAAACAGACCCATTGAAAAACCATGCTGACTGAATACCACTGTGAAGAGTAAGTCTGTTAATCAAACCTGTATTTAATGCTGTTACGTCATCGGAAAGTTTGTAACCAGCATCTTTCATTTCTTTCCTTTTCTTCATTATTTCAGCTTTGACATTGTTGTTTTTGACCTTAATGATAACAGGTCTTATTTTTCCTGGCTTAGTTGGGATCCTGTGAATAGCTTGAATCTTTTCTTTCTGCAGTTCAACGTTTTGATCTTTTGAAATTTTCTGTATTCTTGTTGTAAGAGATTCTTCAGTTTCATTTTCTTCTTCTATAATATTGTGTATTTTAACATTGTTTTTTTCTCGAATAATGTTCATTTTTGTTGCTTCTCTTATTGGCATCTCTACACAATTCTTCAGTTTTCAGCAGTTTTTCTTCTAGATCATCTATTCTCCTTTGGCAATTCGGATTTCTTTTTGAAAGTTGTTCAATCATCTTATCATAGTCAAATTTCAGTGAATCGATTTGATCCTTCAAGTCCCCAGTACTTTCTTCTACTTTCATATTTACTTCTTCTATAATCTTCTTTTCCATTTCCTCCATAATATGTGTAATTGTATTCGTTATTAATGTTTCTATGTCTTCCTTCTTCAACATTGATTCTTGCATTGTTTTGTAATTGGTTTTGGATAGTTGATAAATCCATACTATCATTACTAGCTTCACTTACTAGTAATTGGTTTTGGATAGTTGATAAATCCATACTTTCATTACTAGCTTCACTTACTTCTGACCTTGTCCTTTTTACTTGTTTTGTTGGTTGACTTTGTGATTTACTCTGTGCTTTTCCTGGATTTTTATTTTTTTCCTTTTGTTTCATCATGACCTTGCCCTTCCCTCTGAGGTTGCACTGGTCCACCAATTTCAATCATTCTTAACAAGACATAAGATACATGTATGTTTAAATTAACATGTCCACCATGTTTAATTTCTATGGAAGTTTTTGCTGGTTAGTTAGATACGAAAGTACGCATTTTTTTTTTGATATTAGAATGTCAAAGACTCTTTGACCTCTTGGACTTATAGATTAATCATTTTACGAGAAAATCGAAAAAAAGAACACTTGTACAAAAATTTAGAAATTAGAAACCAAACATATACAGGCAATAAGTGAACTTTATCTAAGGAGAAATCATTGTCAACAACACTGTTATTAATACGAGCTTCCCTTTTCATTTCTGTTCTGACCAGCAAAGCTTTTATACATCTATGACCAGTCTCATGTTAAACATGCAAAAATGTATTTTTGGATTTTTTGGTGGATAGCGATTTATTATTGAGGGTCTTTGAATTGGCAATTAGCAGACAGGATATAGATTTCTCGACACAAGTTGTTCTTTCAGAATTCGATCTTTCTTAAAGCTTCATTCATCTAGCGCATTTTACCGACTTCATGAAAAAGTTTTAAGGAGTGCCTCTTAAAGTATTTCTGTAGAAGGAAGTGTTTTTGGAAGATTATCGTAATCAAAGTTTCTTCAGCATATAGTCATAATGAAAATTATTGTAATATATTGTCATAATAAAAATTTCTCTATTGTGTTGTCATAATCAATTTTTCTGTATTATATTGTCATAAAGAAAATTTCTGTAGTAAATTATCATAATAAAAACAAGAAGGGCCGCAATGCGACGAAACCAGGTTTTCAACGACCAAGTATTGATGTGACAGGAATTAGGAATGAAATATGGCAGTGAAGAAAAAAATGATGGTGTTATTTTGGTTGCATGCAGATAGTGATCTATGTAGGGTTAGTAGAAATCCATATAGGTTTAGTACAAAGGAAATGGTGAACACAGCAATAAATAAATGATTGGGAAAAGCGGTTGATGAAACAAATCAATTATTGGGCTTGTTCCTGACCCTACACAGACATATAGAGGTCAGTAATTTCAGTCCCTTTTTCACAGACATCTGGGTAGCAATCCCAAGTTGCGTCTTGATTTAAGCTACCCACATACTAAATTTGGTGTCAATAGGTCTAAGCAAACTCAAGTTATTATGTGGAGACTGAATTTCTATTTTTAGCAACAGTGACATTGACCTTGATCACAGACATCTGGCTAGCAATGCCGAGTTGCGTCTTGATATAAGCTACCCACACACCAAATTTGCTGTCAATAGGTCACAGCTAACTCAAGTTATTATGTGAAACTGTATTTCTTTTTTTAGCAACAGTGACCTTAACCTTTATCATAGTCATCTGGGTAGTAATCCCGAGTTGCGTCTTGATATAAGCTACCCACATACTAAGTTTGGTGTCAATAGGCCAAAGCAAATTCAAGTTATTGAGCGGAGACTGAATTTCTATTTTTAGCAAAAGTGACCTTGACCTTGATCAAAGACATCTGGGTAGCAATCCCAAGCTGTCTCTTGATACCAACACGCCTAGTTTGGCATCAATAGTCTTAAGCAAACTCAAGTAATTGAGCGGAAACTGAATTTCTATTTTTAGCAACAGTGACCTTGACCTTGATCACAGACATTTGGGTAGCAATCCCTAGCTGCCTTTCGATATAAGCTACCGATACACCAAGCCTGGCATCAATAGGCCAAAGCAAACTCAAGTTATTGAGCGGAAACTGAATTTCTCTTTTTAGCAACAGTGACCTAGACCTTAGTCACAGACACCTGGGTAGCAATCCCAAGCTGCCTCTTGATATAAGCTACCAACACACCAAGTTTGGCGTCAATAGGCCAAAGCAAACTCAAGTTATTGAGCGGAAACCGAAAGTTGACGCCCGCCCGCCCGCCCGCCGACTTCGGCATTACAATAACCGGTTTTCGTTGAAAACCTGGTTAATTATTGTAGTATCTTGTCATAATCAAAATTACTGTAGTATATTGTCATAATCAAAAATACTGTGGTATTCTGTCATAATTAGAATTACTGTAGTACATTGTCATAATCAAAATTACTGTAGTACATTGTCATAATCAAAATTACTGTAGTATATTGTCATAATCAAAAGAACTGTGGTATATTGTCATAATCAAAAGAACTGTGGTATATTGTCATAATCAAAAGAACTGTGATATATTGTCATAATCAAAAGAACTGTGGTATATTGTCATAATCAAAGAACTGTGGTATATTGTCATAATCAAAAGAACTGTGGTATATTGTCATAATCAAAAGAACTGTGGTATATTGTCATAATCAAAAGAACTGTGGTATATTGTCATAATCAAAAGAACTGTGGTATATTGTCATAATCAAAAGAACTGTGGTATATTGTCATAATCAAAAGAACTGTGGTATATTGTCATAATCAAAAGAACTGTGGTATATTGTCATAATCAAAAGAACTGTAGTATATTGTCATAATCAAAAGAACTGTAGTATATTGTCATAATCAAAAGAACTGTGGTATATTGTCATAATCAAAAGAACTGTGGTATATTGTCATAATCAAAATAACTGTGGTATATTGTCATAATCAAAGAACTGTGGTATATTGTCATAATCAAAAGAACTGTGGTATATTGTCATAATCAAAAGAACTGTGGTATATTGTCATAATCAAAAGAACTGTGGTATATTGTCATAATCAAAATTACTGTGGTATATTGTCATAATCAAAATACTGTGGTATATTGTCATAATCAAAAGAACTGTGGTATATTGTCATGATCAAAGAACTGTGGTATATTGTCATAATCAAAAGAACTGTGGTATATTGTCATAATCAAAGAACTGTGGTATATTGTCATAATCAAATATGTATAATCAAAAGAACTGTGGTATATTGTCATAATCAAAAGAACTGTGGTATATTGTCATGATCAAAAGAACTGTGGTATATTGTCATAATCAAAAGAACTGTGGTATATTGTCATAATCAAAATTACTGTAGTATATTGTCATAATCAAAAGAACTGTGGTATATTGTCATAATCAAAAGAACTGTGGTATATTGTCATGATCAAAAGAACTGTGGTATATTGTCATGATCAAAAGAACTGTGGTATATTGTCATAATCAAAATTACTGTAGTATATTGTCATAATCAAAAGAACTGTGGTATATTGTCATAATCAAAAGAACTGTGGTATATTGTCATGATCAAAAGAACTGTGGTATATTGTCATAATCAAAAGAACTGTGGTATATTGTCATAATCAAAATTACTGTGGTATATTGTCATAATCAAAAGAACTGTGGTATATTGTCATAATCAAAAGAACTGTGGTATATTGTCATAATCAAAAGAACTGTGGTATATTGTCATAATCAAAAGAACTGTGGTATATTGTCATAATCAAAAGAACTGTGGTATATTGTCATAATCAAAATTACTGTAGTATATTGTCATAATCAAAAGAACTGTGGTATATTGTCATAATCAAAAGAACTGTGGTATATTGTCATAATCAAAATTTATTGTCATAATCAAAAGAACTGTGGTATATTGTCATAATCAAAAGAACTGTGGTATATTGTCATGATCAAAAGAACTGTGGTATATTGTCATAATCAAAAGAACTGTGGTATATTGTCATAATCAAAATTACTGTAGTATATTGTCATAATCAAAAGAACTGTGGTATATTGTCATAATCAAAAGAACTGTGGTATATTGTCATGATCAAAAGAACTGTGGTATATTGTCATGATCAAAAGAACTGTGGTATATTGGCATTATCAAAAGAACTGTGGTATATTGTCATAATCAAAAGAACTGTGGTATATTGTCATAATCAAAAGAACTGTGGTATATTGTCATGATCAAAATTTCTGTAGTATATTCTCATAATGAATAAAATTAATGTAACAGTAGTAGAAAGTCTCAAAGAACGTTACTTTAGCCTTGCTGAAATGTTTTTTTGAATGTTGGACACTGTTTTCTTTTCGTATGTAGTTCATATCTTTCATTAATGTCTATTCCTTTTTTTAAAGGGGCTGTGCTCCAGATGACAAAAAAAGAAAGTTTTCTTGTATTATAAATTTCTTGTAATATTTATGATTAATGCTTAAAAAATAACCTACTGACAAAAAATAATTCAAATAATTACATTATAAATTGATTTTTTCCCTTTCAAAGTGCTATACCGTAACGCGACGGTAAAACTATATCGTATAAGATTTAAAGTAAATCTCTGTAATAACATACGCGGCGATGGTGGTGACAGTAAGAGCGTTGGAAATATTTTGTTAACATGAGGGTCCAGAGTTCAAATCAGGCTGGAGCGAAAATATTTTTTTTATTCTATTTTGACTTTTATAATCAGTTTTGAAGTAAAATATTATATTGTTATAATCTCACGACATCTTAATATATAATTTATGAAAAAAAATTGTTTATGTCAAATCTGGAGTACAGCCTCTTTAAAGAAAATATGTAAAACTCAAGGATTCTTATATGTTTTGATAATTATACGTAACATTCTGATACAGTGTTATTAATAATTGGAACAACTGCCGAAAAATGTCAAAATTCAAAACCTCAAACATTTTTTATCTGTTGAGAAAAATATTATAAACAAGAACTGTCGCTGTAAGAGGACGATGCATCCGAAGTGGTGCTTTGATTTTGAGCTGAGGACCAGCCATCCATGCAAGGGTCAAAATCAAATAAATATAAGTCAATGGGACGGTTTTGTTCAAAGTTTGTTTTTTGTCCAATTATGAAGTAAATCCACTTTATAATAAGAAAGTTATGGTTAATGTTAAAGTTTTTGGACAACTGGATATTCAAGGCGAAGGTCATTCACGGGTGAAGGTCAAATGAATATAGGTCAGTAGGAAGGTCTTGTCCAAAGGGGTGTTGTGTCCAAATATGAAGTAAACCCAGTTACCAATAAGGAAGTTGTCAATGTTAAAGTTTTTTTGGACAATTAGAACTTCAAGGTGAAAATCATGTTTGTCATAGTTTTCATGCGTCTTTTGGAGAATACTCTTCAGAATGCTACGGTCATATGGGCAACTCGTACCGACGTTGCTTCAAATACGCTCTTGCTAGAAATTTACTACGACTGAATATCGATTTCATATCTGGTTCCAAATTCACCATCACTCCAAATATTAGTGTTTGAATTGAAAGTCGATCTCGCTCGAGCTAGCTCAATATTTGTATTCACTGAATACTGATTTTTGAGCAGGTTGAGAAGTCCACACAGCTCGAAATTCAAACTGTTTCAGTTGTAAATCAGTATTAAATCTAGCTCGCCACTTTTACGATTTCGAATTGAACTTTATTGAATTCTTGAAATTGAAGAATGATACATACAAATATTTTAGATGTTTCAGTAATTGGAGTCCCTTTTATTTACTCTTAATATTGGAATTTCCAATGAGGTGGTCTATCATAAAACATAATGTCATGCACTGCATTATTTTCGGGTTAAACAATAATAGGCATTTCAAATGATTATAGTATTGGTTTCGTATGGCAATGTGGGATCATAGTTTTATTTTCTTCTTTTAATTCTTCCTTACTGGTAATTTATGGTGTTCACAGTGTGTCACTGGAAAAAAATCTAAAGGCGTGCATTCGTTTTTTTTTAGCTCACTTGTCACGCAGTGACATGGTGAGCTATTGTGACCCCCCTCCGTCCGTCGTCCGTCGTCGTGCGTGCGTCGTCAACATTTCCATTCAAACCAAATCTCCTCTGAAACCACTGAACCAAATTCAATGAAACTTTCCAGAAATGTTCCTTGCATGAAGCTCTACCAAAGTTGTTCAAAGAATTCAATTCCATGCAGAACTCTGGTTGTCATAGCAAGCAAAAGGAAAAACTTTAAACATCTTCTTCTCAAAATCCGCAAGGCCTGGAGCTTAGATATTTGGTATCTAGCATCACCTAGTGGACCTCTACCAAGATTTTTCAAATTATGACCCTGGGGTCAGAACTGGTTCCGCCCCGGGGGTCACTTGAATTAACATAAAGTTATATAGTGAAAACTTTAAAAATCTTCTTGTCAGAAACAACATGGCATAGAGCTTAGATATTTGGTAAAAAGCATCATCTAGTTGACTTCTACCAAGATTGTTCAATTATGACCATAGGGTCAGAACTGGCCCCGCCCCGGGGGTCACTTGATTTACATAGAGTTAAATAGGGAAAACTTTTAAAAAATCTTCTTGTCAGAAACCGCAAGGCCTGGGACTTAGATATTTGGCGAGAGGCATCATCTGGTGGACCTCTACCTAGATTGTTCAAATTATTACCCTTGGGTCAGAACTGGTCCCGCCCCGGGTGTCACTTGATTTACATAGAGTTATATACGGAAAACTTTAAAAATCTTCTTGTCAGAAACCGCAACACATGGAGCTTAGATATTAGGTATGCAGCATTGTCTGATGAATCTCTACCAAGATTGTTCAAATCATGGCCCCTGGGTCAAAATTGGCTCCGCCCAAGGGGTCACATGTTTTACATATAGTTATATAGTAAATTCTTTAAAAATCTTCTTGTCAGAAACCGCAAGGCCTGGAGCTTAGATATTTGGTGAGAGGTATCATCTAGTTGACCTCTACAAATATTGTTCAAATTATGACCCTGGGACCCTGGGGTGAGAACTGACCCCGACCAGGGCTTACTTGATTTACATAGAGTTATATAGGGAAAACTTAAAAAAAATCTTCTTGTAAGAAACTACAAGGCATGGAGCTTAGATATTTGGTGTTGAGCATTGTCTAGTAGACCTCTACCAAGATTGTTCAAATCATGGCCCCTGGGTCAAAACTGGCCCCGCCAAAGGGGTCACATGTTTTACATATAGCTATATAGCAAAAAACTTTAAAAATCTTCTTGTCACAAGCTGCAAGGCCTGGAGCTTAGATATTTGGTAGTATGCACTGTGACCACAGTGGGGTCATCCCCCACCCCTGGGGGTCACTCCCCCCCATCCCCCGCCCAATTTTTTTTTCTCATTTTTTAAGTTTTTCGCTATGGCAATAAAATTTGGACCATTTGTACAGTTTTTCAAGATGATTTCAAAAACATTATTCAGCTACAGCAATGAAATTTGGACCATGTGCACGGATTTTCGTTTTGATTTCAAAAATGTCATTGCATGACCTATATTTTTGACCTACTGACCTACTTTTTGTTTTTGGAGCTATGGCAATGAAATTTGGACCATGTGTACAGTTTTTTGTTCCGATTTCAAAAATGTCATAGCATGACCTATATTTTTGACCTACTGACCTACTTTTTTTGTTTGTTTTAAAGCTATGGCAATGAAATTTGGACTGTGTGTACAGCTTTTCGTTCCGATTTCAAAAATGTCGTCTCATGAATATATTTTGAATTACTGACCTACTTTTTGTTTTCGGAGCTATGGCAATGAAATTGCATTGGTCCATCTCTGTGATATGCATAATTACATTCATAAAAATTTCTTTCATCTTTGAACCCAGGTGAGCGCTTTAGGGCCATTGGCCCTCTTGTTTCTATCTTAGAATCGGTTAAAAATCTAAAGAACGTCGACGCAAGCTACGACGCACGTGATAAAAACTATATGCCAGTAATAATCATAATGAATTTCATAACAGTAACTTGTTTTATTTTGCTTTTATTACTTATAGTGCAATTTAGTGCTATCTGTACGTCCAGGGTAAGTACAGTAATTTCCCTGGCTATCCTGGTAAATATTAAGTATTCATTGTAAACCACTGCAATACCAAGTCTCTACCTGACAGTTTATGTGTGTGTGTGTGTGTGTGCGTGCGTGTGTGTGTGTGTGTGTGTGTGTGTGTGTGCGTGATCTTAGTATTTACGTGTAAGATAATATACACGAGACAAGAAACTGAACTACATGAAAGCAGTGAAAAGTCCCATGGTAAAGTGTACAGATACGGTGAAGAAATGGAAATAATTACAAATTTTATCAGGTTGAATAATTCTTATGAAACAGTGGGGAAGGGTTTTTACGATTGTGATAATAACTGAAAAAGTTATTTTATTTATTTTATAACTAAGCCACTCAAGCAGTCTAGTGTTTGACGCCTGTAAATACAGATAAATTCACTTGATGAACATCAAAGATATTACAGTTTGAAAACATATTGTCATAAAAGTTTTATTACATGCGTTTGTCATGGGACGTGGTCCATATTACAATAAAACACATGAAGTTATCATCGTGATCAAACTTATCTATTCAATCTTTTTCTTCAGTTAATAAAGCGTTTCTTTTAAAGCAACTTTTATTCTGTATAAATTGAGAGGTGGGAAACATATATAATTTTTCTTAAACGTATCAAAATACAAGTTCTCACACAATTACACACCTATATCAAATTAGGGTGGTTAGAAAATAAATCGCCTGTGAAAGGTTTGGTATGGCGGTACGATAGTCTGACTGCTGTTGTCAATTTTTTTTAAGCATGATTTAATTGCCATTACATTGCCGCAGTTTCACACCAACAAGCTACGCGGCCAAGTGTGATAATGCTTATTGTTGAGGAACTTTTAAAAATCAATATATAGAACTGGTTTTCGATTGTATGAGTAGTTCAAAAGTGAATTCTGTCCTCTATGACACGGTTCGTATATACTATGTATACTACATAAAAAAAAATGATATATCTTTTTTTTAACACTAACAAAAATAAAATCACGAAATATTTGCTATGCATGAAATTAAGTACACGACTTGCTGTGAGTGATCTCCGCACATGAATCTAAGTCTCGATGTATCAGCCCCCAAAACTTCGAATCATCGAAGTTCTACTGTATATGTTAACTTTTAATTAAACCATTTATCCAGTATAAGACAAATTCGGATGACCATCTACACTGTAAACTATTTGTTTGCAGTCGTACAACATGAAACAGGAAGTCCATCACAAATCAAAATGAGATATACTCACCAAGTGATTTAAGTGATGTGTAAAACACATAAGCTTGTAGCGAGATATCAGGAGTTAAGGAAGGTGGTGGCGGACAAAGGATACTTGAACTAGACGTCAAACAAGTCTTATATCCTCTAGTTATCACATCCATCTGTAGGAAGCTCGCAAATCTTGCAAGTGATCGTTCGTACCAGATTCCATGTAAACTATCCGTGGTTCTCGTTATGTGAAGCGAAAGTGGTGGTAGTTAGAGATACTTGGCAGTTTTTGGATCGATTTGTCACATAATTGATCAAGTATTACAGTGTACCGAGATTATTGCAAATCACCTACAAAGCACCAGAACTTTCTATCTACCACCAACGCAAATATTTATATCTATTCAAACATTTAAAATAACATTTACGTAACTAGAAGTTTAGTAATCATATAGTAATATAGAAATCACCTAATTCAACATGGTCTAGTGGTTGAGGCGTCCGCTTACGGAGCGGGAGGTCGAAGGTTCGTGTCCCGTCAGGGGCTTGTTCTGATGCGGCCGGTTGGTGAGCCGCCAGCTAATTAAAGAATGGTTACCGATTGCCTGTCCGCCTGGTGCCTGGCACATAGGATAAGGAATCGGGGAGTAAGTGTGTACACTCAAAGAGGTGTCTCATAAGCCCGGGAGGCTGGCCCTTTCAGTAGGGGTGACACTAAACAAGCACTTTACTTTACTTTACTTTTATAGTAATATAGAAATCACCTAATTCAAAACGTTTCTTACTTCCGTGGTATGAGAGAAAGTTGTTTTTGATTATATATTTTTACAATTTTCTGTCAAATGATCTATGTAGCGCAGTCATTTTTAGTTACTGCTATTTCTTGAAAATACGTTATTTGTTCTCATGTGCCATGGGCTAGTTACGAAACGATGTCGTTTGATTAGAAGAGCAATAAGCATTATGAATTGATATTTTGGATGTAAAGAGCCACGACCCTTTTGCTTTGATTATTTATTTTTAAATTAATTTAATATTTTGGATTTAAAGACAGCGTCTGTTTTGCTTTGAGTACTGATTTATCTGGTTATACCTACGCAGTATATTTTAGTGATATGTTGATACTTTAATATTGAGAGGGGATTTACAAAATATGACCAAGTTTGCAAACACGATAGTACACATTATAAAAATCGTGTGCTGCTTGTGACCGGTTTATAAGAAACTTTAACGTTGAATAAAAAAAAATCAATCCATCAGTTTTTTGCAAACTTTGTTGAAAACGCAACGCTGAAAAGCGTCACCCAGCTTTTGCACACCTCATCCATTTTCGCCGTACATAATGGGAACGTTGCTTTGTGCAGACTTCTGTATCACGTCCACCATATTTAGAGAATAGATACTTATATATTTGGTTATATTACTTATTTACTGAAATTCATCCGTCTCAGTGTCAGTATCAGAACACAAATGAGTGGAGACGACATGATCATGCAAAACAAGGCAATAGGTCGTTCAGCTCCTGTTCAAATATGAATGAAATTTAAAGGATGTTAACAACCAGTGTTCTGGTTCTGAATAAATAACGAAGAAAACGAAACAAATTCCTCTTGGTATTTGTACATACGATCGTAAAGCTTTGTATGCTTTCGCGCTAACCAGTCAACCACGGCGCTGTTACATTTAAATAGCATAAAAATGCGAACAAAAAGTCTAAGTTTTAAACATTTGTTAATATTACTTTTTCATCTTCTTTTTTTTAAAGAAACTTGCGCAATTAATAGATATTCTATCCAGTATGAGTCAATGACATGCCTTCTTTTATCACACTGTCCTTGCTTTGATCACATTTAAATTGTGTATACACCTTCTCGCAGCTGACCTGAGTAAGGCAAAAGGTTTTTTCCAAGTAGGTCAATTAATACGAAAATGATAATCAGTTAAAGTACTGCATGTTTATATTTGCTTTAAAGTTAAGCAATAGGGCGAACTTCTATTTATGTGCTTCTTTTTCTAAAGACTTAAAACACTGAATAAAGAATTTTGCATTTCCTTCAACTTTTCTTTTGAGAATTTTGGGGTATTAAAATATATCGTGTGTTTTTATTTAATATTTTTTTACCGTCAAAAACTCACAAATATCAAAACTAGTCCGGAAGAACTGACGAAGTAAATAAATGGTAACGTGTAGTACTGCATTGATTTGTTAAAAAGGTCCAGAGGAAACAAAAAAAATTGCAATTCCTCTCAAAAAAACGAACACAGATGAATGATAGAAAACGTATTTAGTTGATTGAAGCTACACATTCATATTTTCTGGTGAGAAATGAATATTTTTTCTAACATAATAAATTTGTTATTTAGAAGAAATTCGAAGTAAACTTGTATAATGTCGTATGAAGTTATATCTTTTTAAAATTGTACTTCTATGTTTAATAATAATAATTATAATAATAATAATAAACAATTGAACAAATATCTACATAAAATCTTTATTTCAATAGTGCAGTGATAAAATATAGTTTCTAAAGTGTTTGAAACAGAATCACAAAACTTTCCATGAATGTTAGCCATGACGAGTTTTTCTGCACCTGGAGTTTCGTTTGCAGTTCGCCAAATTATGACCTCAGTTCCTGTCCTTGAAATAGTGAAAATGGGCATTTTAAAGTTTGTGTTGCGCATAGCTACTAAAGTATTTGAAACAGACTCACGAAACTTTCCATGAATGTTAGCCATGCCGAGTTGTTGTGCACTTGGGATTTCGTTTGCAGCTCTTTGAGTATGATAGTAACATACCTTGAAATAGGAAAATTGGCCAGAATAATATTTGTGTTGCGCATAACACCTAAAGTATTTGAAATGAAATTATGAAACCTTCCAGGAATGTTCGCCATGATAAGTTGTTTTGCTTCAATCTGTGGTTTTGCGTGCAGCTCGTCTCAGTATGACCACAGTTACGGCCATTTAAATAGAAAGAATGTGCATTTTAAAAAATCATTGTTCTAACTTGTCCCCACTTATACAGCATGCGGCAAATAAGATTGGCTTTTATCTGTTCGCCTGTGACTCTGTCTGTCTGTATGTCCTTCCTGATAAAGAACAACAAAGTTTCAATCAACTTTATTAAGGCACAACAGAGCAATAGCTGTATATTGTTCTACTGCTTACATTTATAAAACATCAAAGGGCTATAACGCAGTTATGACAGTGTTAATTGTACCGGCAACTGATATGCACTATTCCCAAATTACCGGTATCATTTACTACGCGAAAACGGTATCCTGCGCCATTCAGCGGATGATAAATTTCTTTATTAAGTAATGTTCGGCTGATTCTACCATTTACAGCAACAATATTACATAGTCGGTAACGAAGACTAAGTCCCAGTACATGTATTGCACTGATTTTTCTGATGATGAAAAATAAATGTACTGATAGGGTAAAAACGAACAATGTTTTAATCCATCTAAAATTATTTTAAAGTACGTTTTCCTTTCGTATTCAAGTCATTTTTAAATGAAAAAAAAAATAAAAAAATAAAAAAACACGTGAAGCGTTAAAATATGTGTTGTTAATCACAGTAAATAAAACTACGCCAAAAGTAAGCAGTGTATAAAATTTAATGTTTCGTAAAAAAAACACTCTCATTCTCTTTGAAGTAAAACATACCACACTGAAGACTATTTTTTTATGAATACTTGTACTTAAAATGGTGACAAATTACATTAATTTAGTTATAAGTATATCTGTGCTTCCTTTTACGTTCCTATTAGGTTGATCATAGGATTTTTTTATTTTTGTCGAACTTTTTATTGATGTAACAAATGTCGTAAAAGTGAATTACCCTTAGGGCATTACCCAGTATAGTGGGGAGTTTTCTTACTGCAACAGAGCGTCTAATGACAAAGAATATGCAACAGAGCGTCTAATGACAAAGAATATGCAACAGAGCGTCTATGACAAAGAATATGCAGTAGAGCGTCTGGAGCCGGATGCATGAGTACCCCTACCTCATTTTTCCTCTTGTATGACTACTCCACCCACCAACTCCTGTCAAAAAATGTTTCTTCTTACATGAGTAGGTACATTTCCACCCCCGCTCATTTTTGTTCACTTGGGCCTCTTATTTGTCTTAGCTTATAATTTATTATTTAGCACTGAGAAAAGTGGAGCATGCTGTCTACTACGCTCCCTCAGCAGCTATGTGGATACACTACCGTTACTTCGAAGAAAGTGAAACATTCGACCGATGCGCAGGAGAGTAGCTGTCTACGGGCAGGTCTTGGTTTAACCTGAAACAAACTTTATGAAAAAAAATACATAATTAACATTCTACATTCGTTGCTTAGTTTACGTTGTTGCACAAATATGAAACACAATTTTATTACTATGATCCTTATTTTATATACCATCTGGTTTATGATCGTCGAATTATGTACGTAAGGACAGAAAGAATAGCCCGGTTCCTTTCAAGACGTAATCGCTAAATTATACACCTGACTGTCGATAAATATAAAATTCACGAACCAAAAATGGCAGGAAATAAATCATTTAAAATGATACCAAGATTTTATTATTATTATCAAACGAATATCATCTGAAAAATATTTTAAGCAAAGTGAAATGGATGCATCCAACACAAGTCGTGTAGCACAACCACAACTAAACATGGATGACTTCAGGCAAAAAAATATGGTGTTCTGTTAGAGGTAATAGAGGTAACCTTGTGCACTTAATGATAAAGCATTGTAGTACGTATTTTCTTTTTCTTAAACAATATCTAATTAGAAATATTGTTTTTTACCCTTGCTGAATCTGAATTTACGCTGTAAAAATAAACAGTATAAAATTGAAAAGCTTGTGACCATTTGAAATAATTGTATCCACTTCGTCTATCTCAAGATTTGAGCTATGTTACATGGAAGAAAAGTAAAAAAAAAAAAGTGACTCAAAATCGTTATCTATTTAAGCTTATTTAACGTCGGTACTGGTAGCCCATATGACCGACGCCTCCTGAAGAGATTAGTTATTTTATGTTGTGGGGGTAGTGCAAGATACAGAAAGCATCCCATTCCAGAGAAAGCCCTGGTTCTTTTTCATGCTTGTCAGACGATGACCACCTTAAATCTGTTCACTTCACCCTAAATTAACAGAAAAGTGAAGCTATAGTTGCCAAAAAATCTGTCTATATAATCTGAAATACACTAATCCCTACTTGATAAGTGTAAACTGTTAAAACACACTGTCGATGGATAGCACGTGCACTGAAGCGTGTCCTTAGTGACTTAGGTAACAGGTTGACATCGCAAAACAAGAGCACCGCTGGGCAGAGCATTATATGCCCGGAGAGTGCTTTTTCTAAGTATGATACATTTGTGATATAAGGGAGGAATCTTTAGGCTTTAAAATTTAATGATTTGCTTTAAATTTTGAATTTTATTGACCTTTGACCTACCGACCCCAAATTCAATAGGGGTCATTCACTCAATGTGTGCAACCATTATATGAATTTTGAAATCTATATGACAAATAGTCGTCAAGTTACAGAGTGTAAATGATTTAAACATTTAGGTCACTGTCACCTTGACCTTTGACATACAGACCCCAAAATGTATAATGGTCATCTAATTAATGTGTGCAATTATAATATAAAGTTTGAAGTCTCTATAAAAAATGATTTTCAAGGTACCTGGCGGAAATGGTTTTCAACGTTAAGGTCACTTTGACCGTGTCCTTCTGACCCCAAAATCAATAGGGGTCATTCATGCAATGTGTGCACCTATTACATGCATTTTAAAGTCTCTAAGACAAATGGTTGTAAAGTAAAAGTGTGTAAATGATTCTAAACATTTAGGTCACTGTCACCTTGACCTTTGACATACTGACCCAAAAATGAATAGGGGTAATGTACTCAATGTATGCAATCATAACATTAAGTTTGAAGTCTATATAACAAATGATTGTCAAGCTACATGGCAGAAATGGTTTTCAATGTTAAGACCACTTTGACCTTGACTTTTTAACTACTGATCCCAAAATAAATAGGTGTCATTCACTCAATGTGTGCAACCATTATATGAATTTTGAAATCTACATGGTAAATGGTTGTCGAGTTACATAATGTAAATGATTCTGAAAATTTACACATGGTTCATTCCCCCACCGGAAAGAACTTACCTGAAGGTTGTACTTAGACAAACTAAATGTAATAATGCACCTATGCAGTTTGAAGAAAATCCTTAAAAAATAGGCAAGGTAGAGTTATTGTTCTTGCACACCACACTTCCTACCAATGTGCTATGTCAGTGTATTAAGTTTGAAGTTAATTCCTCAAGTTCTTTTTGAGTTATGCTCTGGAATATTTTTTTCAAATAAATCTGATAAAGGGGAATAACTCTAAAAGTAGGCAAGGTAGAGTTATTGTTCTTTCACGTTGCACTTCCTACCAATGTACCCTGTCAGAGTATAAAGGTTGAAGTAAATCCCTCAAGTACTTTGGAGTTATGCTTTGTACAAAGTTTTTCAAGTAAATCTGATAAAGGGGTATAATTCTAAAAATAGGCAAGGTAGAGTTATTGTTCTTGCACAATTCACTTACTACCAATGTACTATGTCAGTGTATTACGTTTTGTATCAAGTACTTTTGGAGTTATGCTCTGGACAAAGCTTTTTAAGTAAATCTGATATATGGGAATAACTCCAAGAGTAGGCAAGATGGAGTTATTGCTCTTGCACAATGCATTTTCACCCATTGTGTTCTGTCAGTGTATGAAGTTTAAAGAAAATCTCTTAAGTACTTTTGGAGTTATGGTTCGAAAAAAGTTTTTCAAGTAAATCTGATAAAGGAGAATAACTCTAAAAGTAGGCAAGGTAGAGGTATTGTTCATACATACTCCACTTCCTCCCAATGTGCTCTTTCACTGTATGAAGTTTGAAGAAAATCACTCAACTAATTGGGACGGACGCACGGAGAACATTTCTAATAATCCCTCTGCCTTTCGTGTGCACACTAAGTTTGAACAACCTTGGACAAAGGGTTCTATAGTTATTGATTGGAAACCGTTTTGCTATTCAAGGTCACTGTGAACCTTGACCTTTTACCTGGTTACGTGAAAAACTATAACGGTCATCTACAAGTAATTGGAAATCATTTTGCTTTTCAAGGTCACTGTGACCTTTGACCTGAAACATCTACTAGTCATGACTAACCTAAACACTAAGTTTGAAGAACCTGATACCAAGGGTTCTATAGTTATTGATTGGAAACCATTTTGCTGTTCAAGGTAACTCTGACCTTGACATTTGAACTGAAAACTATAGGGGCCATTTACTGGTCATGACCAATCTACACACTAAGTTTGAACGACCTTGGACAAAGGGTTCTATAGTTATTAATTGGAAACCGTTTTGCTATTCAAGGTCACTGTGAACCTTGACCTTTGACCTGGTTACGTGAAAACTATAACGGTCATCTACAAGTCATGACCAACATACTAAGTTTAAACCAACCTGGAAAGAGGGATTCTATAGTTATTGATCAGAAACTGTTTTGCTCTTCAAAGTCACTGTGACCTTGACATTTGACCTGAAAAACTATAGACGTCATCTACTGGTCATGATCAACCTACATATTAAGTTTACAAACCTGGGACCAAGGGTTCTTTAGTTAATGATCGGAAACGGTTTTATATTCAAGGTCAATGTGAACTTAACATTTGACCTGATGATGTAAAAACTATAGGAGTCATCTACTGGTCATGACCAACCTACACACTAAGTTTTAATACCCTGTGACCAAGGGTTCTATAGTTATTGATAGGTAATTGTTTTGCTCTTCCAGGTCACAGTGACCTTGACCTTTGACCTGAAAAACTATACTGATCATCTACTGGTCATGATCAACCTACAAACTAAGATTGAACAACCTGGGACCAAGGGTTCTTTAGTTAATGATAAGAAAACATTTTGCTATTCAAGGTCACTCTGACCTTGACCTTTGACCTGATGACCTGAAAAACTATAGGGGTCATCTACATAATTATAACAGATCATGGCTCAGAAAACGTTATTTGGATTTAGTAACTCTGGTCATAGATATGTTCATACATAATTTCAGATTACTGGAATATATTGAAGTCACTGCTACAGCTAGTATTTACTTGTCATTTTATATATGCTAGATATGTCTATATACATGTATGCTTACATTATTCAGATTATTTCATGAAATAAAATTAAAACCCCAATCATATAGCTTTATTAATATGTTAATACAATGTGCTCCGACATGTTAGCATCACTTCTCCCTATATTTAAAAACTTCTCCCTATCTCTCCTGGAAGGAGAAGTCACTTCTACCTAAAATTCCAGTATAAGGTACAAATGTAGTCCCTGATTTAGAAATATTAGTGGTGGAGCAGAGGATCTATCTAGCCACCCCTGGGTTACCAGTCCAACGCTTTAATACTTGACCACAGATCTGCCTGTCCACCATGGTAAAGTAAATTTTTCTTAATTCCTTACACAATGCAATATTCTCCCACTTCCTCCACTTTTGAAAAGTTACATTTCGGTTTTCATTTCGAATTCAAGTACAAATGAAATTTTGATACTCATAATATTTCTTATATTCTATAACATCTTTACAGTTTACAATAAACTAGAGCTATCACTAAATGTAATTAATGCCCCAACAAGACCGCTTCGGAACTGAGAAGTTATTAGTAACAGAATACTATGTAAAAAAAATGAAAAAGAGTTATGGTTGTGGGCAATTTAAGATAGTTGTCGTTCTTGTACATTGCATTTTCTGTCATTGTGCTTGACCATTGTATGAAGTTGCACGGAATTCCAACTAGTAGCTTTCAAGTTATGCTCTGGACAAGGGAAACGAACAAAGGGCAATAACTGTACATACTGAAGATGGAGTTATAGGTCTTATACAATGCACTTCCTGTCATTGTGCTTGACCATTGTATGAAGTTGCATTGAATTCCAACCAGTAGTTTTCAAGTTATTCTCCAGAACAAGTAAAACCAACAAAGGCAATAACTGTGCAAATAGTGAAGATACAGTTATAGCTCTTGTACATTGCACATCCACTCATTGTACTTGACAATTGTATGAAGTTGCATTGTATGAAGTTGTATTGAATTCCAACCAGTAGTTTTAGTTATGTTCCAGACAAGGAAATCCTACAAAGGGCAATAACTGTGCAAATAATGAAGATGGAGTTATAGCTCTTGAAGGCTGCACTTCCTGTCATTCTGCTTGATCATTGCATGAAGTTGCATTGAATTCCAACCAGTAGTTTTCAAGTTATGCTCTGGACAAGGAAATCCTATAAAGGGCAATATTTCTGCAAATATAGAAGATGGAGTTATGATTCTTAAACAGTGCACTTCCTCTCATTGTGCTTGACCATTGTATGAAGTTGCACTGAATTCCAACCAGTAGATTTCAAGTTATGCTCCAGACAAAGAAAACGAACAAAGGGCAATAACTGTGCAAATATTGAGGATGGAGTTATGGCTATTGTACACTGCACTTTTAATCAGTGCTTGACCATTGTATGAAGATGCATTGAATTCAAACTAGTAGATTTCAAGTTATGCTCTATACAAAGGAAAACCAACCAAGGGCAAAAAATCTGCAAATATAAAAGATGGAGTTATGGTTCTTGATCAAGCACTTTGTCTCATTGTATGAAGTTGCACTGAATTCCAACCAGTAGTTTTCAAGTTATGCTCCAGACAAGGAATACAAAGGGCAATAACTGTGCAAATAGTGAAGAAGGAGTAATGATTCTTGAACATTGCACTTCCTATCACTGTGCTTGACCATTGTATAAAGTTGCATTGAATTCCAACCAGTAGTTTTCAAGTTATGCTCAATACAAAGGATAACCAAAAATGGCAATAACTCTGCAAATATAGAAGATGGAGTTATGATTCTTGATCAAGCACATCGTCTCATTGTGCTTGACCATTGTATGAAGTTGCACTGAATTCCAACTAGTAGTTTTCAAGTTATGCTCCGGACAAGGAAAACGAACAAAGGCCAATAACTGTGAAAATAGTGAAGATGGAGTTATGATTCTTGAACACTGCACTTCCTTTCACTGTGCTTGACCATTGTATGAAGATGCATTGTATGAAGTTGCATTAAATTCCAACCAGTAGTTTTAGTTTTGTTCCAGACAAGGAAATCCTTCAAAGGGCAATAACTGTGCAAATAGTGAAGATGGAGTTATACATGTAGCTCTTGTAGACTGCAATTCCTCTCATTGTGTTTGACCATTGTATGAAGTTGCCCTGAATTCCAACCAGCAGTTTTCAAGTTATGCTCCAGACAAGGAAAACGAACAAAGGGCAATAACTCTGCAAATATTGAGGATGGAGTTATGGCTATTGTACACTGCACTTTTAATCAGTGCTTGACCATTGTATGAAGATGCATTGAATTCCAACAAGTAGTTTTCAAGTTATACCCTATACAAAGGAAAACCAACAAAGGGCAAAATCTCTGCAAATAGTGAAGATAGAGTTATGATTCTTGAACAAGCACTTCGTCTTATTGTGCTTGACCATTGTATGAAGTAGCACTGAATTCCAAGCAGTAGTTTTCAAGTTATGCTCCAGACAAGAAAAACGAACAAAGGGCAATTACTGTGCAAATAGTGAAGATGGAGTTATGATTCTTGAACACTGCACTTTCTATCACTGCGCTTGACCATTGTATGAAGTTGCACTGAATTCCAACCAGTAGTTTTCAAGTTAAGCTCTGGACAAGGAAAACGAACAAAGGGCAATAACTGTGCAAATACTGAAGGTGGAGTTATAGCTCTTATACAATGCACTTTCTGTCATTGTGCTTGACCATTGTATGAAGTTGCATTGAATTCCAACTAGTAGTTTTCAAGTTATGTTCTGGACAAGGAAATCCTAAAAAGGGCAATAACTCTGCAAATATAGAAGATGGAATTATGATTCTTGAACAATGCACTTCCTCTCATTGCGCTTGACCATTGTATGAAGTTGCACTGAATTCCAACCAGTAGTTTTCAAGTTATGCTCCAGACAAGGAAAACAAAGGGCAATAACTCTGAAAATAGTGAAGATAGAGTTATAATTCTTGAACAGTGCACTTCCTATCACTGTGCTTGACCATTGTATGAAATTGCATTTAATTCTTACCAGTAGTTTTCAAGTTATGCTCCATACAAAGGAAAACCAACAAAGGGCAACAACTCTGCAAATAAGGAAGATGGAGTAATGATTCTTGAACAAGCACTTCATCTCATTGTGCTTGAGCATTGTATGAAGTTGCCCTGAATTCCAACAAGTAGTTTTCAAGTTATGCTCCGGACAATGTACAGCCCGACCGACCGCTCAACCACCGGGTGACTCCTATATACCCCCCAAATTTCGTTTTTTCTTTTGGGGGTATAAAAATTGAAATTAGACTTATGATTCATATTAATTTGCCATTTCATTTCTTTGTTTTTGAAGACAAATAACAGAAAACAATATTTTTGGTCTAGTTTGACATTAGTTTTACATTTCAAAATACCACATCTTACACAATTTTTTTCAAAAGTTTTATTTACTATGGTAAGATGAAACATATATCAGACAGAGAAGCACAAATGTTTTACTTAAAATAGTTGACAGGTATTTTAAGATGATTGAGGGGTTCTAATCAACATAATGTACTGTACATTAAGAGCAGGTGCATGCCATATCATTCAAATCAGTCTATCCGAAGAGTTGCAAATAACTAGTCAATGATTATAGATGTAGCTGTGAATAATTAAATGGGTTTAATGAAAATAGGTAAAATGTGGCTTTTTTGTCTCATATACAACCTTGACCTTGGGCATAGCCAACTAAACCATGCATTCTTCCCATAATGCGGTTTTACTTAATATTTCTCCAAGAAATTTCAATTTTTTTCAAGGTCTTCAAGAGTTAGAGCAGACATGAAAAGGGGGACAAACACAACATTTGATCTTGTGTGACCCTGAACTTGAATGGAACAAACAAAATCATATGATTTACTCATTTATTTACACTAAGTAATTCTAAATTCCTTCATGGTGTCCATGCAACCTGGAGCGGCCATGAAACAGCATAATGATGGTCATTTGACAGACAGTTTAGATTACCATAATCCTCACTTCATGGCCTTAAAAAAAATAATTGCATTTCAAACTGTGCAATGTTTAAAGATACAACAGGATAAGATATTCTGAGTCGATAATTCATGATCTATGTTTTTTTCCTTTTAAACAATTAAGATTCTAATAACACTAAATTCAATTTAATCATCATCATCCTCAACATCTACACCCCCTGAGAATATTTTGGATAGAAATGCTTTCCTTTTCCCCAAATTGTTCACTTTGTTTTCATTTTTGTCCACTTTTGGTTTCTTTCCTCCATCTGGTGAACACTTTGACCTTCGTTTCTTTAACATTTCATTCTCAGTCTCATTCAGTGTTACCATATTTACTCTTTCATTTGAATCTTTTGGTTCATTTAATGTTGCATCTTCTTTTTCAGTTCCTTCTTTAGCTTCTTTTAATTTCTTTTTCTTCTGTTTCTTTTCTATTTGTGTCCGTACCTGGTTTCTCTCTGCATTCTGTATGTAAAAGTTAGCTTCACGTTTAGCTTGGGAAATTTCAGCACGCATTCTTTGGGAATGCACTGCCTTTTCATATGCCAGTCTTTCATTCAAATGAGCCCATTTAAAGCGATGAAGATATTTAATGTTCCATAACTCTTCCCTCCACTTGTTTTTCTTCTTTCCTGAAAAACATTGTAAAGTCTTTATATAATGCATGAGAGATATGACTGTTCTATGACTAATTCAGTAATTTTTCATAAATAAGAATAAGGTAAAACAGCTAACATTCAGCATTCTGTAGGCCAAGCTATAAAAAAAACTACAGAATAATCAGTTTAATTTTCTAGTATCTGCAATATAGAAAACTTTTACACTTACTGTAACATATATTTAATATACAGTGTAATAACACAGAGAGGCAATGTAACATATAAAGCTGTTGACCCACAGATTTTAGCAAAAAAAATATTTTCTAAAGGTAAGTGAAAATACTCTGAATACTGAAATCTCGTGATCATAATTTTATGCTTCAAATTTAAGGCTTGAAAATGGAAGCAAAAATTCATGACAGTAGAGGGATTTGAAAAAATTCTCTTTGATTCAGTAAAATAATTGGCAAGGAGCAAACCTACTGTCAAGGAGCCATTTCATTTTAGTGCACCTAATTTACAATATAAGGGAAGCCTTAATTTATTTTATGCGTACTGGGGAAAATATTTACTGATAATGATATGAAAAACTATCAATTCTGTTTAAATTCCATGACAAAAAGTAAGTCAGACACAAGGTTTTGGTAAGTTCTTCTCTAAAACAGCTAGAATTTCTGTATGTACTGACATTCTCTTTTTTATATATTGGTGAATGATGTCGGGGCAGTTGCATTCAAGAAAAAAAAAACGTCCATTATCATATGTTTTAAAATAATAATCTAAATGATAGAGTAAGATTGTATTACATCAAATATTACCATCCACTTACTGCAAAAAGAATATGGATAACAAATTATTCAAAGAAAAACTGAACACAGACTATTATGGTACAGGTAAAAATTTGAGAAGTAGTTCCCTGCACATGAGTATGTGAGACTATCAGTCAGACAGGTTTCACTACGCCTTGTAGTCTTGTTTACTTTGGTGTGAGGCTAACACACATCAAACAAAGGAACGGTAAACTACATGTACACTGACTTTTAAATTGGCACTCATCTTCACCCATTTTTGAGTCAATTACCTGTGAGTTAACAATTACCTGTGAGTTAACAATTACCTGTGAGTTAACAATTACCGCCATTGAGTATGAAGCATCTATTACTTGGGAAATATTTATTTCACCTAAGCAACTATTCAAATGTTTTCTAACTGCAGCCTCTGACTGGCTCAATAAAAACACATTCTATAGCCACAGGAGGCAGCTATGAAGCATGTCTTAATTTGCTGCTTGATTGACAGGTATTTCTTCTACAAGAATGTGGTCTTGCCTTTAAGTCGCAGGATGAATATTACAGAAACTTAAGTAGTGTGCTTAAATTTGCATGGCATAATAAATGATAATGAAGAATGTCACAGCTGAGCAACCCTTACCTTGCACAGGTAGGATTTAACAGCAGCAGCACCACTGGCACTTGGAAGCATTGAACATGCACACAGGACATACTCATGTTTACTCTGAACCAATCTTAATTCTTTAAAACTTTTTAAATTATTTTATACCCATTTCCCATAAAACCACACAAAAACCCCTAACTTTAAAGGGTACAGCAAGGTGCCAGAGAAAAGGGCTGGGCACATAATAAAAGGAGCAGGGAGCTGCACTTTGCTACTTAGTACTTAGCTGTAGTAATGAGTATGAAAGACATACATGCTACAATGACTTGGAAACAAATGCTGATGTTTACACAAGCATATGCATACACATTTTGTGTTGTTTAGTTATCCTATTTTGGTACAGAAAACAAGAGGGCCATGATGGCCCCGGATCACTCACCTGAGTACTTTGCCTGAGGGTCTACCGTTAAGCAAACATCAGATGCAACATTACATTTTCTAACTGAAGATATTCAAAGATCTCAATGAGATTGTAGTATTTTATATAATCTAGAAACAGACTATATTTTATTCCCGCTTTACAGAATGCGCGCTCATCATTTTAGTCAGTCGAAGACCAGCTACACTTGTAGAAACATCTCTGTATACAACTGTCATATGTTTATATTGTAAATAAATGTAGTTTAGATATCAATGGACTTATTATTTAATATGTTTTACAATTGTATAACATGAACACAACATGGTGTCAGAAATTCTGAGGATTTAACTTGTAAATGACTTGTTAATAGCATTCAATTTATTGACAAAGTGACTTTAACAATGGATATGTCTGGAATTTCCCCACCCAGAATGGACTGGGATTCCACGAATTTACCAGATACATGGGAGAGGTTTCATAGACAAGTTGAACTCATATTTAGTGGCCCATTGAAATCAAAAGATGATTCTGAGAAAATAGCGTACTTGTTAATATGGGTGGACGAGAAAGGGCATGATATTCAGCAAGCATGGAATCTTACAGGGGATGGGAAGAAGTCGCTACAAGTACATTATGACAAATTCAAGGCACACGTGCAACCTACACTGAATCCTGTTTTTGCACGTTACAAGTTTAACAATGAAAAACAAGGACAAGAATCAATAGACAAGTTCGTAACGCGATTACGTCTCTGTGCGAGAGACTGTAAATTCGGAGATAAAGAGGAAGAGTTAATCAGAGACAGGATTGTGTTTGGGACAAACAGCGCACGAATAAGAGAAAAACTGATTAATGAAGGTGAAAACCTCACTCTTGTAAAAGCTATTCAAATTTCACAAAACTTTGAGTACTGTCAGAAACAAATGGAAACAATGAGTCTTGGCGAAAGACAAGCAACAAGCGTTGACGCGGTTAGACAAACCAGACATCATCAAGCAAGATCACCAACACAGAGGCAGGTACGACAACCAAGACAATACCAGGGGCAGGCACACCAACATTCGGAGCAATGTGGAAGCTGCGGACTCAAACACAGTTTTAATGACAGAACAATATGCCTGGCATATGGCAAAACTTGTTTAAAGTGTAGAAAACCAAATCACTTCAAAAAGATGAGTAGATCGAAGAACTTTGTACATAATGTTGAAGAGAACTCATTGCATACATAACTATGTTGATAATGGAAATTCTAACAATGAACAAGATATGGAGTATTTCATTGATACGGTAAGCGCTAATTTCTTTCCTACTCAAAAACCAGACCGTGCATTTGTTTCTCTCCAGCTTGGTCCAAATAATCACTCTTTGCAGTTAAAGATAGACACTGGCAGCTCAGTCAATATCATTCCGCGACAAATGTTTGAAAATCTCGGAATAAATACCCCACTAGAGGCCCCAGATAGTAAATTGACCTCCTATTCCGGAGACATGTTAAAGGTCATAGGAAAGATAGATTTACAATGCTCATACAAGCATTCTAGTATTATTGCTCCTTTCTATGTAGTGGAAACTTCCGCACCCCCACTTATAGGTTTAAGGTCAAGCCTTGATCTCGGGTTATTACACCTGACATACTCTGTGGATAAATCATCCACAAGAACCCCTGTTCCCATCAATAAACCGTTTGTCATGTCAGAATATGCAGATCTATTCAAGGGGATTGGTAAAATTCCCGGCAAATGTAAGTTGCATTTGAAAGAAAACGCATTACCTGTAGTCAACGCCCCCCGCAAGGTACCCAAAGCCTTAAAAGCAAGATTAAAGCAAGAGTTAACACGCATGGAAAGAGACGGTATCATCACAAAGGTGACAGAGCCAACAAATTGGGTCAATTCAATTGTTGTCGTAGAAAAACCTAAAACAGGCAAGCTAAGAATTTGTTTAGACCCCAAAGCACTCAATGATGCAATCTGTAGACCCCATTACCCCATGCCTACCCTTGAGGACGTCACGGCAGACCTGACAAAAGCCTCATATTTTAGCATATTAGATATTACTCATGCATACTGGAGTATAGAACTAGAGAAAGATTCGTCATTTTTGACAACTTTTTCAACCCCATTCGGGAGATACAGATATCTCCGACTACCGTTTCGTATTTCGTCATCGGGTGATATTTTTCAGCAGAAAATTCATGAAATATTTCAGGGCTTACCCGGAATACATGCTATTGTAGATGATATTTTGATAAGTGGTCGCACCCAGGCAGAGCATGATGCAAACCTGCATAACATCATGCAACGTGCAAGAGATGCTGGTATCAGGTTCAATCCTGAAAAATGTATCATAGGAGTACCAGAGGTGCCGTTTTTCGGACATATAATTTCCGCACAAGGCTTAAAGCCAGACCCGGGCAAAATTGAAGCAATTACAAGGCTTGAAATCCAAGATACGCGCGGAAAGCTAGAAACTTTCCCCGGCATGGTTAACTACATGGCGAAATTCGCGCCAAATCTCGCAGAGGTCACTACTCCCTTAAGGAACCTCCTTCAAAAGGATGCAGAACTGTATGGGATGAACCACAATCCCATGCGTTTCAAGAGGTCAAGAAAATTATCACTAATGCCCCAGTTCTAGGTTACTTTGACCCTGAGAAACAGCTTGTTCTTGAGTGCGATGCAAGTCAATCTGGGATCGGTTGTTGCCTTATGAAAGATGGAAGACCGATAACATACGCATCAAAAAGTCTCACAAATAGTGAGCAAATGTTCGCACAAATAGAAAAAGAACTTCTGGCCATTGTATTCGGATGTAAGCGATTCCAACAATATACATATGGTAGAGATTTAATTGTTCACAGCAATCACAAGCCAATCGCATCAATCATGAAAAAAACCCTCTGTGCAGCCCCTCCAAGACTGCAGAGGATGTTACTTCAGCTTCAAAAGTACAAGGTTACTGTAGTGCATGTAAGCGGGAAGGACATACCTGTTAGTGATTTCTTATCACGACAGTCACTTCCAGAAACAATGCCCAACTTGATAGAAGGCTTAGATTTGCATGTGCATTCAGTCAAAAAACAATTGTGTGTTACAGATAGGCGATTAGAGAGTATCAGGCAAGCAATTTTTCAAGACAAATCTATGCAAATCTTGAAACAAACTATACAAACTGGCTGGCCAGAAGACAGGTCACTTTGCCCTCCCAAAATAACCGATTTATGGAACCACCGAGACGAATTATCTGTAGAAGATTCATTGATATTTCGAGGTCAAAAATTGGTCATACCAGCTATGCTCCGCTCTGACATGATAAATCAGGTGCACACAGGTCATTTAGGAGTTACAAAGACAATTGAGCGGGCGAAAGACAATATGTTTTGGCCAGGAATGGCGAAACAGATTTCAGAACATGTTTTAAAATGCCCTGTATGCCTTAGGCACAGAGATTCCAATGCAAAAGAACCTTTAATGCCACACGAGTTTCCGAGCCGACCATTTCAAAAAATTGGAACTGATATATTCCATGTTGAAGGAAAAAATTATTTGATCACAACCGACTACAGTAACTATAGTCGTTTCTTTGAAGTAGACTTACTTCCAGACACACATTCAGTAACAGTTATTCAGAAGCTGAAAGTGCACATGTCCCGTTATGGTATATGCGAAATTTGCGTTAGCGACAACGGACCTCAGTTTGCATCGCAAGAATTTTTAGACTTTGCACAGAAGTGGCAATTTGAGCACAAACATCTTCTCCATACTTCCCAAAATCAAATGGATTAGCCGAGAAAAGCATATCAATTGCAAAAAGGTTACTTATCAAGGCAAAAGAAAGTGATCAAGATCCATACATTTCATTACTAGAGTATAGAAATACCCCTCTCAGCTGCGGATTTTCACCCGCACAATTACTCATGGGTCGCAGAACAAAATCAATTGTTCCAATTACTGATGAATTGTTACAGCCTCAAACCATTCCTTCTGCCCTTGTTATGAAAAGAGAAATGCAATCAAAATCAGTCCAAAAAGAAAACTATGATAAAACAGTCAAGCCCTTGTGACCCCTCCAGGTTAATGATTCCGTGAGAATTCAATTTGGAAATATCTGGGAACCGGGCAAGGTAATAAAAAAAAATGACCCAAGGTCATATTCAGTTGTAACAAAGGACGGTTCTGTTTACCGACGCAACCGCCAACATCTTATGCAAACCAATGAAAATTTCTCTGAACTTGACCCCATGCAGGTCAATATCTTTGCAGAACGCGATTCTCCTGAGATAAAGCCAGCACAGAATGATTCCAGACAGGATAATGTCCAAATTTCTAAAGGCCCTTATGTAACACGGTCTGGGAGAGTAGTTAGAGATAACCAGCGCTATTCAAGTAATCAATGGGTGAAATAAATTCACTGTTAACAGATAAACGTCAATGTCTACTGACTGATACAATGCCTGACTGATACAATGTGTTGATTAAGAAAAAAGAAAATAATCAAAACAATATCAAACAAGTTGTTCATCAAATCGTTCTTATATTTTATTGTGTCTATGTTTAAACAGTATATTAAAAGCTAGTTATACGTTATCATCTTAGCCACAATGAAATCTTTAAACTTAGTCAAATCTCTGGAATGTATAGTTTATCTTTATTTTCATTTTCAGTTTTATTAAAACAAGGGAGATGTAGTATTTTATATAATCTAGAAACAGACTATATTTTATTCCCGCTTTACAGAATGCGCGCTCATCATTTTAGTCAGTCGAAGACCAGCTACACTTGTAGAAACATCTCTGTATACAACTGTCATATGTTTATATTGTAAATAAATGTAGTTTAGTTTTACTATATAAGCCTATGTAAAATCCATTGACCCCCGGGTAGGGGCCAAATTTGACCCCAGGGGCTTAATTTGAACAAACTTGGTAGAGGTCCACAAAACGTTGCTACATACCAGATCTTAAGGATCAGGGCCTTGTGGTTTCAGACAAGAAGATTTTTAAAGTTTCACTATGTTAAATCAGTTGACCCCCCAGGGCGGAGCTAAATTTGACCCCAGGCACATAATTTGAACGAACTTGATAGAGGTCCACTAGACAATGCTACATACCAAATCTTAAGGCTCAGGGCCTTGGAGTTTCAAACAAGAAGATTTTCAAAGTTTTTCCTTTAAGTTGCCATAGCAACCAGAGTTCTTGATGGAATTGAATTCTTTGAACAACTTTGGTAGAGCTTCATGCAATGAACATCCCAGGCAAGTTTCATCAAATTTGGTCCAGAGGTTTCAGAGGGGATGTCGTTTAAATGAAATTGTTGACGGACGACGGACAAAGACCGGTCACAATAGCTCACCATGAGCCAAAGACTCAGTTGAGCTAATAAAAAGCTGTCAATGTTAAATACTGGTTCTCTGAAGTTTTTATGTACTCACCTCCTATCTGTGTATTGTTTAAACTTGCTGCAACCTTCTTGGCAACTTTCTTGTTCTGAAATTCTATCCAGCCTTCAGAAAAAACACGACCTCTCTTTCCTCTTGATTTTGCTTTTACTGAAATTTGTTTTGACAATGATTAGCATTGATTTCTTCACATGACAATTAGATGCATTTTCTATACAAATGTAGGTACACAAACAAAAATTGTTTTTAAAAGTATGGATTGAAACTGTTATTCAGGTATTAAAATACTGTGACAGTATTTGAAAACTCATTTCGTAATCAAATACTAGTGGAATAAAAGTACGAAATTCTTAAGGCAGCAATTTTGTAATGAAATTATTTTAGTACAGTATACCACTTCTTTGTAGAAAGTGGAAAACAATTTACACTAGTCACTAAAACTGACAAGTTCATTGGTTTAGCCTCAAGATTTTGACTAGATGGGTGTTCCGTGGAACACTTGTGTCGCCCTTGGATACTTTGTTAGAATAACTGAAAAGGTAAACAAGAGCCTGCTGGAAAAGACAGCATGAGCATGCTAGTCAAGTACCTATGTAAAAAATCGGCACGTTTGGGGGGGGGGGGGGGGGGGGGGTAGGGCAGGCTAAAGAGGTGGGGACGTAAGAGTGGGGGGGGGGAGACCTGTACTGACCCATCTCATGTAAGTTGAAATGTTATTTCAAAACTAAAGAAGTTCTTTTCCCCCATGCAGAGGGAAAGATTTGGCATCATCATGACCCTGCTGTTGTAAGGAATATAATTTGCAAGTTTGATTAGGAAATATTAAGAAATGGCAGTTACAGCCAGTTAAGTTTTCATGAAAAGCGGCATAACTTTGTCAAATGTGACCTTGACCTAAAGATTTTGGCATTATCATGTCCCTGTTTTCATAAGCAATATAATTTGAAAGTTTGGTGAGGAAATATTAAGAAATGGCAAAGTAATAGCCAACATTAAGTTTTTGTGACAGACGGACAAAGCGATCTCTATGTATCGCCGTTTCTTCGAAAAAGCGACACAAAAATCAAATGTTTGAAATAGAAATTCAAACACCCACTATATGCTTGAGCCTGTTAAAACTTAACATCTGATATAGATAGCATAAAATCAATAGGATTAATCTACTACTGAACAATAATAACAAGAAGATTTTCAGTTTTTACAATAAGACCCCTGTGGTTGGGCCAATTTTAACCCCAGGTCCATAATTTGAACAAACTTGGTACACACCCACTACAATTGGTCAGAGCTCTACAAATTTCTATGAGATTGAGTCCAGGACAACTGACTATGGCAAAAAAGAGTTGTCCCAAAAACAAAGTCAGATGTCAGAGTGACAAGTCTACCATTTTCAATATTAAGCATTATTAGTTAATTGGGCTTTTTATTTTAAAAAGCCAATTAAAAAAAATTAGAAACACTTTAAGACTTACTGACCATAAGGAAATAATTTGTAAAATCTTTGTAGGGTCAAACATACAATGCTACATACCAATTAGCTATGGTCTAGAGCTTACAGTTTCTGACAGGAAGATTTTCAAAGATTAAACACTTTACACAAATAGGAGCTTCAGGGCAGGGCCAATTTTGACCCCAAGGAGATAATTTTAACAAACTTGGTAGAGGTCATCAAGACAATGCAACATACAAAATATCTAAGCTCTAAGGCATTCAGTTCCAGACAAGAAGATCTGTCAATTCTTCTCTATAAGCCTACGTAAATTAAAGTGACAAACAGGGTAGGGCCATTAATGACTCCCAGGGTATGATTTGTATAAACTCAGTAAAGGACCTCTAAGCTCTAGTTTTTGTGGTTTCAGACAAGAAAAATAAATTTTTGTTTCCTTTCTGTTGCCTCAGCAACAATAGTTCTGCATGGAATAGAATTCTTTGAACAACTTTGGTCTAGCTTCACGTATGGAACAGTCTTGCAAAGTTTTATCAACTTTCCTACTAGCAGTGGTTTAAGAGGACATGTTGTTTAAAGGGAAAAGTTGACAGTGCATGGAAACAGGGCAACCACAAAAGGTCACCTTGAGCATATGCTCAGTTGAGCTAAAAAAGATGCAAACAGCTGGTGTCGTGGTGAGGAGATATTTGTGTAAATTGTGATTTCACATATTGACAATGTTCAGGACTTTCTATTCATAGGTAAGCCATCAGTAGACTGCTGACTAAATGAAATTGGTTAGCAATGTTTGGCATAAATTGAGATTTCTATTACATACATAGTGTTTATAAAACATATAAGGCAGTGGCTAGACTCGGAGGCTAGGATTACGGAAGTTCCGTAATCCAAGACAAACCCACTGGAATAGGCTATGGTTACGGATGTATTTCTAAAGAAGGGTTACATACACAAAATCAATTGATAAACTGTTGTCTCAAATATTACATTTTCTCCAAAATGAGACAACACTAATGTTATGATACGGGATCTTAGTTGTTGTATTGACTAACGTTAAAGGCGATGTGAATAATTGCCCTGTAATGTGTATTGTCTTAAGTTATATCTTGTTCGCATTATAATGACACAAAAAATGAACAACTGTCTATTAAAGTCCAAGTTTTCTTTGAATTATAATGTTAGGAAGCAAATACTGCAGATCGATCTTGTCAATTTCTAATTGTTTGGGGAAGGTTGGGGAAAAACAATGGTGTCCTCGGAATAAGTACTCGTTCATTTTGTGCAACAATAAATTTGACCAAAGGGTTATTTATTTTTGTATTAGATTCCTTTATTAAAAGAAAGCAATTAATGAAATAATTTATCATGTAACGCTACTTATTTTGTGAATTTGTAATGACAAAGACTGTTTACAAACTGTAGTCAGATTAATAAAAAATAAAAAAGGGAGGGAGGATAGAGAATGATCCAAATGAAAATGGATGGCAATTTAAAGAAAACGACAACAAAACATAACACATTTCTAGTGTTTCATCTAGCACTTTATTATTATCTCCCGCCGAATAGTCTAGCACATAAATAGTTTTTAACTCCGCCCATTGATACCTTCTTTTACACATAGACCTTAAGCGTGTCAAGTCAAGCGATAAACCCAGCTAACTTGTGTGTATTGATCACATGGTCAGTGACAAGTGATTGGGAAAGTCATGCGTGACGCGCAATTTGCCTAGCGTTTAAAAAAATTTAACTTTTTGATGCACAGTACGCACTAAGTAAATTTTTTCAGAATCTTACAGAAACTGAAAAATTAAGAAAAACTGACGAAGAGTCGAAGTTATTTCGACAAATCGAAATCCAATTGTAAACATTCTTCGGAACTATTTGCACTATACGGTACATTACAGGGTTACATTGCGTTGCATTACAAGTATGCGGATTCGCTTGCAGTAAAATCTATTCCGTTGCTAAAACAGATCATGACTGAAATCATTTATAAAAATAAGGGGTATTGTTTCATATATAACTGACAGAAAGACAGTTTTTCTGCGTATAAGAATATAATGTTTATTTGCTGAGATAGGTAACGGCATGCGGGTTTTATCGCCGCCGCCACACTTTACGTTTCCGGTTTTACTTTCAAACTTATCGTTGACTAATGAAAGTGTCACTCATGAAACATCATGGAAATTGACCCCCCTCTTTTAATTTGAAAACGAGTGGTAATCTTCCCATTTCATTTTCAGTATAGTTCTTATAATGAAAACAAACATTTTGCATATAGTTTTTTTTTTTTTTTTTAAATTTGAAATTAATGTCTTTTGGTGACAGAAATAAATGATAATCAACTGTATATTGTTAATAATTTTTCAGATGGTCAAAATATATGAATCGACAATACATTACTTTTCATGAATGTTGCATGCATTAAAAAACTAATATGAATGTTTTCTATGTTTCATTTCAAAAACATATTAGCATGTCAAAAACCTTCAAGAATTGTGTCAGAAGTGCCCAGAATGCAGGAAATCTCGCGCTCAATTTCAAATTTTTTTCCACGGGAGCATCCCCCCGAAACCCCAGGCCCTTTTCCTCCAGCACCCAGCCCTTTTCCAGGTCTAGATACAACACTACATTTCACGAAGAACGAACACATGTTGCTATGTGCAAGTCATAATGCAACAGTCTTTTAACAACAATAATTCCATTCTTAGAAATGTCTATTCAAAATCAATATTAAATTCAAAAAACAATGACAAAACAAAGGGAAAAGAACAAAGTAAAAAATGAAATAATATGTCTGTAACATGTCAGCTGCAAAAAAAAAAAAACTTGTAAAAATACAAATTTTGGCGGGCCATGGTTTGAGCGCCTCCTTGTGGTGTGGCCTGGATGTAGATGGACAAGTAAAAGTGATTTACATAATTTTACATTGCAACATTTTATTTTCAAAAAAAAAGTATATATATATATATATATTACTTGTCCATCTACAAATGAGAGCTCAAGTGACAGTGTAAAGATGACAACGATATTTAATATTAGTTCGTTGCTGAAACAACAATCAAAATGGCGTACAAGATGACAGTTTGATAACACAAATTTGGTAAAATGGTTTGTTTAATGAATAAAAATTAAATTTGGCAAAATATTTAACTGTTGAAAATACGCTTCTTTAAAAAAAACTTCCGCAACCGTAGCCTTTTTCAATGGGTTTGTCTAAGATTACAGAACTTCCGTAATCCTAGACTCGGATGCTAGGATTACGGTTCCGTAACCGTAGCCACTTCCTTTACGAATTGAACACACACCGTCTGGCTGAAGGAAAACTCTGCCAACTTCTCCAAAGTTTTCAAAGTAACGTCTTATGATGTTAACATTCATGAGTGTCGGAACCCTGCTTAAGTAGATTATACCAGTTTCTACCGGCTTTTTCTTCTTTTTCTCTGTGTCGGTCGCATAATCAGTCACGTTGTCTTCCATTTTGGATTTTTCGGATATTCTCGTATTTTAACGATAAAATAGTCAATGAAGAGTTATCTACCTTCATGAATGATGAAAAGACAAAAATTACTTTCAGTTTAATTTTTCTTTACTTTTAGAGACATTGATACCTTTCTGTTATTGTTGTGTGTTAATATTTGTGTCTACAGTGAGTACTTTCAGTTTCAGAATTAATGAAAGTGATTTTCTTGCAGGTATTGTCCAAAGTTTCTGGTAAAGAACAAACCCAGTCTAAAATTTGATAAGAAAATTTGTATATTGTAAACTGATGTGGTGCAGGGAGAGAATTTGGCACCATAAACACTAGATAGATATAATGTAGAGAGCTGGGATTATGCAGTGCATTAATATTTTTTTTGTTGGTTTTACAATGCAGACTCATGCAATGGCACTTGTTTTAATGAAGATTGCTGATATAGGGTGATTGATTTCCAAAAATTGTCAGAAGTCTAGCATTCAGTGGTACTATTAAATATAATAAAGCATGGTTACATTTGTGGCTTTGATTATGAAAATGACTTTATTTTCAATCCTTTTAATTATTTTAGTCAACAGACAAATACTGATATGAAATGGTCTGTTTTCTGCCCAGCTGTTTGACACAAACTTTAATTTTAGTCAGTTCAGTCGTTTAAAAAACCTTTAGACAAATATATGTGGTTCTCTGAAGTATTTCCGTTTTGTTTTAAATTGCTAAGTTTTGTTTGACAGACATTTGTTAGCAATAAAAAAATTTACTTAATATTTGCAAAACGATACCATTCAGAATGCAAGAAGTAAAAGTATTAAATCAGTCATGTGAAGTGAAAATTTAGATGTATATAAAAAGTATGAGAATGTATGTTTTTCTTATTTCACAGAAGAACCTGTGCATAAACAGGCCTGTTTCACATGTGCCTAAATCAAAGAAGTTAATATGGACGAGGAGGAGTTGAAAAATGTAAAGTCAATGCTTCGTGCTGTATTGATCAGCTCAAAAGAGGGAATCAGTGCGACATTGCTCCAGAGTAAGTGAACATGAAACTTGTGAAAAGGTCTAGTTGTTCAGTATACTAACTACTTATAGTCTTTTCTTTGCTAAATTTAAAAAATGGACTAGTCAATCATTCATCTTATACAGACTCATATACATGTATCACTTAAACATATATTGAACGAAAACAGCTGAATCTAGACAATGTAGATCTTCATTAAACTGTTTGTATGTGCGGGATATACATGATCTTCTCTGGTTACATTCGCTTTGTAAACTATGCCACCAGCAAGGTCACCATATATCGTTAAAGGGATTCTGCAAGGCTACTAGATCAAACATAACATAAATGTTCATGCAAATGCATAGAATTTGGCTCCAGTTAGAGCAGTAAATGAGTATAATGATGCACAGAGAGCTTGCGACTCTCTATTGTTTAAACAGATTTTGACTAGACATCCTGTTTTCATGTTGTCATATCTTTATGTGAAAATGTGGAAGATTTAGACTCTAAAAGACAAAATATGCAGGTCTTAAATGGTCTCTTGAAAAGCTAAGTGTTTAAAGAAAATAATTATATACAATTCCAGGAGAAAATGTAAAATTTCTTTGTTATATTACAGTCATGAAAACTAAACAAGATTGTAAAAATGAAAATAGAAAGTTAAGGGCAGATTGACTGCATTTCATGGCAAATGAGTTTCCAAAGATTTTGCCATTTCAGAAAATGTACTAGAATCTTAGTACACAACTACAATAGTTTATCAGAGACCCAAGAGAAACACAAACTTGAAAAACAAATTTTATATTTGGTCCTTTAGCTCTTTCTGTTACATGTAGATCTATAAGGCAACTACATGTACACATGTATAAGCCAGAAATTGTTACAGCTGGTGTTCTTGTTAGCTTGTAAATGTTTCAACTTTGTTTGTTACTATCATGTACATGTATAAGCCAGAAATTGTTACAGCTGGTGTTCTTGTTAGCGCATGTTTGTAATGTTTCAACTTTGTTTGTTACTATCATGTACATGTATAAGCCAGGAATTGTTACAGCTGGTGTTCTTGTTAGCTCATGTTTGTAGATGTTTCAACTTTGTTTGTTACTATCATGTACATGTATAAGCCAGAAATTGTTACAGCTGGTGTTCTTGTTAGCTCATGTTTGTAGATGTTTCAACTTTGTTTGTTACTATCATGTACATGTATAAGCCAGAAATTGTTACAGCTGGTGTTCTTGTTAGCTCATGTTTGTAGATGTTTCAACTTTGTTTGTTACTATCATGTACATGTATAAGCCAGAAATTGTTACAGCTGGTGTTCTTGTTAGCTCATGTTTGTAATGTTTCAACTTTGTTTGTTACTATCATAAATTAAAGTTTAATATTATTACTTCTCTAATAATTGTAGGTGATTATAAGGATATTGTTGGTGACATTATACCTTACAAGAAGTTTGGATTCCAAACATTTGAACAGTTCATACTGTCTGTACCAGATGTTGCAAGACTGGAGAGGTAAAGCCTTTTTTGTACATCTAGTTATATTGATACTATGGATTTTGATAAATGCACTGTATGGGTTTTTAGACTTTTTCACTTCAAACAGTCTCTGTTATTAAACAGTTTGATTTTGTTTTTTTGTTTGTGACAGCTGCAGTCACCATTCTTAATCAGAACAAAAGTTCTTAAAGACTGATAGTTTTTCTAACTGAAATTTCAAAGTAAATTTATGCAGTTTTACTGAAATGAAATTAGTAATTATTTGTGATGACTCAGCAGAAATGTGTTGAATGAATTTTGAAAAGAAAAAAAAAACAACACAAGAACCGTATTTAAAGAATAAGAACTTTGGGAACAGGAAATTTGTTCCCACATGGTAAATTCACATCATTACAAAAAAATGTCTATTTCTTATCCTGTTCCAGAAGAGGGGGTGAGGTGATAATTCATGGAGTTGCTGATGAATCAACTTCACATATCAAAGCATTGGTCAGTAAACAGAGGGGCAAGAAAGTGAAGGTAACTCAGTACTATATTATGAAATGTTTTGTAAAGTTTTAATTTGTAAAACTGTAATGGAAATTACTATTAACAAGAGTCCTGTTTTGAAAGTAATTTACAATGAACAGAATTTCAGTGGATATCATTTGTTTACTGCATAAAATGATGTATTTAATAGGCTCATAGGCTCATTCTGTTTAGAATTAAGAATAATTGAATATGTTAAGAATAGGATATGTACCAAATAGAGAATAGAGATACTAAGCAAGTGTTCATTTGTAACAAATCACTGTCCACCCAAACATTGAACAGGAGCAACTCTAATGAAACACTGATTTTTATGCTTTATTGTCCACCACTGACTGTAAACAGCATCTTCTCTGAAGTCACTGAGCCAAAGTTAACAAAACTAAGCAAGGATGTACCCTATCTCATTAAAATCAGATCATCGTTTTCGCTCCGTTACTCTTTGCTAGCGAAGGGTAGTGGAGCAACAGTTAGGATTTGATTTTAATGAGATTGGGATGTACCTGGCATAAAGCTTTACCACAGTTGATCAAGAAATCCTATTCCATGCTGAACTCATGTTGCTATATCTGCTTGAATGAAAAACATTTTTTAAACATCTTGACATGTCTATAATCACCAGACTCAGAGCTCCGAAATTTTATGTTGGATTGTCTAGTGAACCTCAACTAAGATAGTTAAATTATGTTCATGGGGCCACTATTCACCTGGCCCCATGGATCACTGTTATAATATAGACAAAAACTTAAAAAATCTTCTTCTCTGAAAGCATAGGGCCTGTAGTTAATATGATTTGTGTGTAGCATTGCTTAGTACATCTCTTCCAAGATGGTTCAAATTATGACCCTGGGGTTACTATTGGCCTATCATCAGGGGGTCGCTATTTTTTGCAAAAACATACAGAGAAATAGGTTTAAAAGCCTTCTTCTTGAAACTGCAGGTCATTTAGTCTAAATATTGTGTGTAGCATTGTTAAGCTGAACTTTACCAAGATTGTTCAAATAATGACCCTAGGGTCAATTTCGGCCCCACCCCATAGTTCACTTGTTTGATTCATTGAATCACTTAGGAAAATATCAAAAATCTTCTTGTCAGAAATCATAAGGCTTAGAGTTAAGATATATAGTGTGTGCCATTGATTTGGGATCCTCCATCAGAGTTGTTCAGTTCATGGCTCCAGAGTCAAGTCCAAGATGTCAATAGATTTATAAACACCTACATGGGAAAAAAAAGCTAAAAATCCACTAATCTGCTAATGAAAAATAATTTTGGGATTAACCTTTATGTTTACATTTTTAACTTTGTCCTTGACTTGCATGTGACCTTTGCCTTGATCTACTGATCTACTGTCTTGTTTTTTGCAACCACATCATTGAAATTTCAGCTGTATTTTATAATTCTGCATGTGGATTTCAACTTGGTTGACCTTGACCTAATTACTTACTTTCTGTTTTTGAAATTATGAATGAAATTTTGGCCACGTGTAGACCTACTTCCTTGTTTTCTAAGCTACAGCATTGATATTTGAACCACATGCCTAATTTTTCCTGCCCAATTCAACCTTCAATTTCGCAGCCATGACTGTGATCTACTGACCTGCTTTATATTTTTGGCACTATAGCTATTATATAAGAACCTCTTGTTGTTTTACATGTAAATTTAAACTTTTACTCTGTTTAACCGTGACCTTCTGACTTAATACAGAATAGACATTTAAAATTGGCCGCACCTTGGGGTCACTAGTTCACAATTCAAGTCATATTCACTTAGTATGAAGTCTGATCAGGTGATACAGGTCACTTACCATTAAGTGAACATAATTTCAGATGTTGGAGTATGCTATAGTTTTGTTGAATGTCCTTCATTGGCTTTGCTGTCAAAGCAGTTGTACTGAGACCTTGTCAGATGTTGGGAAAGGGTTTTTTTTGAAATAATTCAAATTTTATACCTGATTCCAAAGAAATGTCATGAATGTAGTGCCCTAAATTTTGAGGCTATGCAACTTTAAAGGATGTTTAACACATTTTTGGAATAAGAAGCTGAAATACCTTATTTTTCAGTGATGTAGCAAAGAGGGTATCGTAGTACAGCCATTGACATCACTAATTTTGTTTTTTTGTTTCATGTTTTGCAGAAAAATTTAAAGAAATCAGTTTTATTGTAATCATTATTATTATTATGGTACCATAGAAATTAGAAGGCATTCTGTTTTGTTTTTAAACACTTGGCCAGTTCTAACACTTATTGTGTGTTGGTAGAGAATCTCTTACTTGAGGCTTATAACATTTTTCTGTCTGCAGAAGCCAGTTCAAAGACGTAGACCCAGTGGATCCAGCTCAGCCAGGTTTCTTGGAAGACCTACAGGGCCTCGACAACCTGGTCCCTACAGAAGAGTGCATCCTGGGACGCCGGGGCAGCATGTTCCTAGACACGGAATTCCAAGTTTTATTTCACCTCCCAGTAAAATGTTCGTATCATTTCTTCTTTTTGCAGCAGTGCTTATGTTTGAAAAGTAAAGATAATGATCAAAATGTCTTAATGGACAATATTTATTCAACTCTGATAGACTGAAGTTATCATGAAAAAGTGTCATCTGGCATACAATTTTTTTATATCATCAAAATACAAAATTAAATGATTGGTTTCTTTTTGTTTGTTTTTTTTTCATGAAAATATTCAAGATACATGTATATAATAAAGAGTTTTTCACTTAAGCATATCTCATCCTATGAATGTAGAAGAAATTCCGGATAGGGGGAGGGTCTTTTCTTTTCAAATGCACTTCTAAATTTGGTTGGTCCATTTTATGAGTGCCTTCCTGGGGTTGGATAAATATTATACTTGAATAGCCTTAAAGAATTGCAAATAGAACAAGTTTGATTATTTCAAAATCAGGTATAAATTAAAAATTAGAAATATCCCTCAAGGGACAGGGGTGGAATTAAAAAAAAAATTATGTATGTTAAAAAATAAAATTGTTAAAGCGACTGACTCACAGATGGGCCGATGATGAAAAAAAAAAAAAGAGAAAATGTTCTAACAACTTGAAATTTTTGCTGTAATTGTGAAGAACATATTTAAACTAAGTTACTGACTCATTTTTTGATACAGAAAAACATCAAAATATAAAGTTTTAGTCACTTTTATCGGTAAAATATTTACCCCATTAGTCACGGAGTAGATACTTTAGTTATAAGATTAATTCTGACGCAACAAAATAACTAGACGCTGTGGCTCAGTGGTCTAGATCGCCGCTCTATATTTTACTGACCAAAAGGTCGTGGGTTCGAATCCTGTTTAAGTCAAAACTTCTTTTTCAGTTTTTCATGGTGTATAGAAGCATAATATTATGTTTTTTCCATAGTATATTCAATTCTCTTAAATTTTAAAGAAAAAAAATTCAGCAAAATTCTGTAAGTCAGTAGCTTTAAAGAAAAAGGGTACACATTTTAAAAATACATCGAGTGTCAGAAGTCATCTTATTGACATCCATTTTGTACCATAGCAAGTAAACCTGTTCTGTGTTCACTGTTCATGTATGATATTTAAGCTACACTGTTGCAATAAATACCGAGTGTACTTATATGCATTTCATTAGGCAATAATTTGAACTCAGGCCCAGAGGGTCATGTTTGGAAAATGCATTTCATTAAGCATTGATTTGAACTAAGGCCCAGAAGGTCATGTTTGAAAAATCAGAGCTGTAGACTAACCTAGGGTATTAATTTTTTGATGCAGTTGTCAAAGGTTGCATTTTTACAAACTGAAGTAAAATATTGGTGTGTAGTTAACTGTAACAGTATAGAAAGCAAATCAATTACTGCAGGATATATAAAATATAGCACAATGTTCACCTCTTTATCTTAACATATAGTGAAACAAAAATATTTAATAAAAAGGGAGATGTACAAATGTACAATGTATATCTGATTTATACTGCATAACCTCATTGAGGAAGTTTGAATCATATACATGTATACTTCGTATGAAATTAATCATATAACACTTGACAATTCATTCAGCAGAACTGAATTTAGTACCACTTGACTCGTATTTTTAGGAATTTCCAACTGTAACAGAAAGGTTCAGTATATAGAAAAAAAAAGTGGGTAAAATTTTTAAGTGGGTATCGAACCAATATGAGTGGGTCATGAGTTACTTGAAAAACCAATGCTATAGATCACTGTGATAAAGAATTGATTCAGTGATGCAGTTGGAGGTTAAAATTATTATTATACTGAAATGGATGTTAACTCAACCATAACAAGATGAAAGTCATAATTTGATTCCTTGTTTTGCATTTTTTATCAGGCCACTGACACCAGTAACCGTATCATTTGATAGTGCTGTAAATGGTACAAGAACGATCCGAGTTGGTACGAATCCAATGTTCAGAAAGGCAATAGCTGATGCAAACAAGGATGCAGCCACACATGTAAGAACATGCAGATAGTCATACAAGGATATATTCCTAATTTACATGAATGCCTATGTTAAACAGCCCTCTCTCTATTAAAGATGGCAAAGCATTTGAGTTCTCTTAATGCAGAAATAATTCATAATCAGTTGTTTTCATTAAGTGATGATATTCAATGTCTTACACAGTTTTAGAGAGTATGCCACTGAATACGATGATGTCTGCTCTAGATTAAAGATGTTGGCGAAATGAAATAGCCGAGAGTTTCAGATATAGAGAAATTAGATTGCTTTTTAGCTCACCTGAGCTGGCTCAGGGTGAGCTGTTAGGATCGATGAATGTCCGTCGTCCGTCGTCCATTCACACTTAGTTCGTTTACACACTACTGGTCACATTTTTGCTCCAGTTGTCACGAAACTTGGTCAGGATGTTTGTCCCAGTAATTACTCGGACGAGTTCGAATATGGGTCATCTGGGATCAAAACCTAGGTCACAGAGCCCAAAAATAGAACATTCTTGTTAACACTTTAGAGGTTACATTTTAAGCCAAAATAATCTGGAAATTTGTCAGAAAGGTTGTTTCCGTGATTTCTAGCCCAAGTTCAAATATGGGTCATCTGGGGTCAAAAACTACGTCACAGAGCCCAAATATAGAAAAAACCTATTTAACACTTCAGAGGTAACATTTTCAGCCCAAATGTCCTTGTAATATGTCAGAAAGGTTATTTAGTTGATTTCTAGCCCAAGTTCGAATATGGGTCATCTGGGGTCAAAAACTAGGTCACAGAGCCCAAATATGGAAAACCTTGTTAACACTTCAGAGGTAACATTTTCAGCCCAAATGTCCTTGTAATATGTCAGAAAGGTTATTTGGATGATTTCTAGCCCAAGTTTGAATATGGGTCATCTGGGGTCAAAAACTAGGTCACTGAGACCAAATATGGAAAAACCTTTTTATCACTCTAGAGGTTAACATTTTCCGCCCAAATATCCTGGAAGTGTATCAGAAAGGTTGTTTTGGTGATTTCTAGCTCAAGTTTGAATATGGGTCATGTGGGTCAAAAACTAGGTCACACAACCCAAATATGGTAAAACCTTGTTAACACTCTAGAGGTAACATTTTTAGCCCAAATTTCCTGAAAAACTGTCAGAAAGCTTGTTAAGATGATTTCTAGCTCAAGTTGGAATTTGGGTCATCTGGGGTCAAAAACTTGGTCACACAGCCTGTATATTGAAAAACCTTGTTAACACTCTAGAGGTAACATTTTAAGCCCAAATATCCTGGAAATATGATAGATACCTTGTTTCGATGATTTCTAGGTCAAGTTCAAATATGGGTCATCTGGGGTCAAAAACTAGGTCACAGAGCCCAAATATGGAAAAACCTTGTTAACACTTTAGTGGTCACATTTTCAGCCCAGATGTTCTTGTAATATGTCAGAAAGTTTATTTGGGTGATTTCTAGTGCAAGTTCGAATATGGTTCATCTGGGGTCAAAAACTACATGAAGGTCACAGTGCCCAAATATGGAAAAACCTTGTTAACACTTTAGAGGTAACATTTTCAGCCCAAATATCCTTGTAATATATCAGAAAGGTTATTTGGATGATTTCTAGCCCAGGTTCGAATATGGGTCATCTGGGGTAAAAAACTAGGTCACTGAGACCAAATATGGAAAAACCTTTTTATCACTCTAGAGGTAACATTTTCAGCCCAAATATCCTGGAAATATATCAGAAAGGTGATTTCTAGCTCAAGTTTGAATATGGGTCATGTGGGTCAAAAACTAGGTCACACAACCCAAATATGGTAAAACCTTGTTAACACTCTAGAGGTAACATTTTTAGCCCAAATTTCCTGAAAAACTGTCAGAAAGCTTGTTAAGATGATTTCTAGCTCAAGTTGGAATATGGGTCATGTGGGGTCAAAAACTATGTCACACAGCCTGTATATGGAAAAACCTTGTTAACACTCAAGAGGTAACATTTTAAGCCCAAATATCCTTGAAATATGTCAGATACGTTGTTTCAATGATTTCTAGGTCAAGTTCGAATATGTGTCATCTGGGGTCAAACTAGGTCACACAGCCTGAATATGGAAAAACCTTGTTAACACTCTAGAGGTAACATTTTTAGCCCAGATATCCTGGAAATATGTCAGAAAGCTTGTATCGATGATTTCTAGCCCAAGTTCGAATATGGGTCATCTGGGGTCAAAAACTAGGTCACAGAGCTTAAATTTGGAAAAACCTTGTTTACACTCTACAGGTAACATTTTCAGTCCAAATTTCCTTGTAATATGTCAGAAAGGTTATTTAGTTGATTTCTAGCCCAAGTTCTAATATGGGTCATCTGGGGTCAAAAACTAGGTCACAGAGCCCAAATATGGAAAACTTTGTTTACACTTCAGAGGTAACATTTTCAGCCCAAAATATCCTTGTAATATGTCAGAAAGGTTATTTGGATGATTTCTAGCCCAGGTTCGAATATGGGTCATCTGGGGTCAAAAACTAGGTCACTGAGACCAAATATGGAAAAACCTTTTTATCACTCTAGAGGTAACATTTTCAGCCCAAATATCCTGGAAATATATCAGAAAGGTGATTTCTAGCTCAAGTTTGAATATGGGTCATGTTGGGTCAAAAACTAGGTCACACAACCCAAATATGGTAAAACCTTGTTAACACTCTAGAGGTAACATTTTTAGCCCAAATTTCCTGAAAAACTGTCAGAAAGCTTGTTAAGATGATTTCTAGCTCAAGTTGGAATATGGGTCATGTGGGGTCAAAAACTAGGTCACACAGCCTGTATATGGAAAAAACCTTGTTTACACTCAAGAGGTAACATTTTAAGCCCAAATATCCTGGAAATTTGTCAGAAAGGTTGTTTCAATGATTTCTAGGTCAAGTTCCAATATGGGTCATCTGGGGTCAAAAACTAGGTCACACAGCCCAAATATGGAAAAACCTTGTTAACACTTTAGTGGTCACATTTTCAGTCCAGATGTCCTTGTAATATGTCAGAAAGGTTATTTGGGTGATTTCTAGCCCAAGTTCGAATATGGATCATCTGGGTTCAAAAACTATATGTAGGTCAAAGTGCCCAAATATGGAAAAACCTTCTTAACACTCTAGAGGTAACATTTTCCGCCCAAATATCCTGGAAGTGTATCAGAAAGGTTATTTGGATGATTTCTAGCCCAGGTTCGAATATGGGTCATCTGGGTTCAAAAACTAGGTCACTGAGACCAAATATGGAAAAACCTTTTTATCACTCTAGAGGTAACATTTTCAGCCCAAATATCTTGGAAATATGTCAGAAAGGTTGCTTTGATGATTTCTAGCTCAGGTTTGAATATGGGTCATGTGGGTCAAAAACTAGGTCACACAACCCAAATATGGTAAAACCTTGTTAACACTCTAGAGGTAACATTTTTAGCCCAAATTTCCTGAAAAACTGTCAGAAAGCTTGTTAAGATAATTTCTAGCTCAAGTTGGAATATGGGTCATGTGGGGTCAAAAACTAGGTCACACAGCCTGTATATGGAAAAACCTTGTTAACACTCTAGAGGTAACATTTTCCGCCCAAATATCCTGGAAATATGATAGATATGTTGTTTCGATGATTTCTAGGCCAAGTTCGAATATGGGTCATCTGGGGTCAAAAACTAGGTCACACAGCCTGGATATGGAAAAACCTTGTTAACACTCTAGAGGTAACATTTTTAGCCCAAATATCCTGGAAATATGATAGATATGTTGTTTCGATGATTTCTAGGCCAAGTTCGAATATGGGTCATCTGGGGTCAAAAACTAGGTCACACAGCCTGGATATGGAAAAACCTTGTTAACACTCTAGAGGTAACATTTTTAGCCCAAATATCCTGGAAATATGTCAGAAAGGTTGTATCGATGATTTCTAGCCCAAGTTCGAATATGGGTCATCTGGGGTCAAAAACTAGGTCACAGAGTATAAATTTGGAAAAACCTTGTTTACACTCTACAGGTAACATTTTCAGCCCAAATATTCTGGAAATATGTCAGAAAGGTTATTTCAATGGTTTCTAGGTCAAGTTCGAATATGGGTCATCTGGGGTCAAAAACTAGGTCACAGAGCCCAAAAATAGAAATATCTTGTTAAGGCTCAAGATGCTACTGTTTCAGGCCAAATATCCTGGCAGTTTGTCAGAAAGGTTGTTTGGTTGTTCAAATTATTAGATTAGGTTAAAGGTCACGGAGGCTAAAAATAGATTTATCTACTGTACCTCATAAAGCCTTCATTTATAGACCAATATCTTTGATATTCAGTATATAGGTTCCTTGCATGGACCTCTACCCATGGGTAGGGTTTGAGGTCACTGGGTCAAGGTCAAGGTCACCATAGCTTATGATAGATATTTCTACTTTCTGTCATAGAGCCTTTATTTATTGACTGATATTTTACATATTTAGTTTGTAGGCACTTATATATTTCAATTAAAAAATGAAATACTGCTTAACAGCAAACCTACAGCCAAAGTACTCAGGTGAGCGATCCAGGTTGTTTTATATTTTACCTTATCTGTGTTTCTTTAGCACGTTTTCAAAACAGTTAAGAAACAGACACATCAGTGAGTTTTGTCACTTTAAACAAACTTTCTTGATGAAGCTTTCAAAAAATTATATTTGGCATGATTTGGGTCTTTGTTAAATGCATATTATTCATATAATAGAGACCTCAGCAACAGTCACCTAGGTTCGAGGTTCCACCAAGGTTTCGTAAAAGACTGGGAGGAATGTCACCACAGCGACAACAACAACAACAACAACAACAACCGCAGCTGCAAACCACTCCAGTTCGACGACTTCCGCATGTACCTTCGAAACCTTCTACAAGTGAGTTTAGTTTCATTAATATTTTTTTATGAGATGTAAAGAATATTCTCCAAATTTATGTTAACTCTTCTTATTGGTTGCATCTCGGCTGTCTGGCCAGTAGACTAGCTGATATTGTAAGTGAACTTTGATGATATTCACCATTGAGTAATAAAAGAAAAGGGAAATTTTTTGCAGATTAGTCAGTTCATTGATGAAGACGCCTAGAGAACATTGTTTCTTAGTCATTGAAATTTCTCATCAACAATGTAATATGGCTATTCTCAGTGAAATGAATAAGAAACCATTAACCAAAACCTGCTTTTTTAAAGTGTACTTAAACCATGAAGAATATGAAACGGCTTTCATTTTCAAATACTAAAGTTTACACAAAGGGTAAACGTCTTTTTTTCTCCGTTTTGATTATTAGAGTAATAAAATGTTAGTGCACATAAATCATCTGATATGCTTTCTAATGAAGGAGGAAACAGCTTATTAATCATGAATCAGTTAGTCACTGCAAGTGATTCATCCATGAAAATGTTGTGGTGTGGTTGCCAGAAGTAAGAATTTGTTTACTTGGAGAGGAGCTTGCACAATTCATAAACAGTCAAAATGTAGTTCTTCACGTTAGTGAGAGACTTAGAATATTTCTTTGCAGAATAGCATATTTTTTTGTACAGCATGGTCTGTTTCAAGCAAAAAGTAGGAAAGAAATTAAAAAAAAAATAATTGTTGTACATGTAGTACGGTGTAATTTCAGTCCATTGAGTGTGTGTAGTTGTGTTTCGACTGTAGAAATTTATAAAAGTCAGTGGTTTGTGCTAAGACATGTGTATCTTACTTTGCTTTTTCTCTGTTCAGTGTCCGATGGAGAGACATACATCGCTGCACTTTCACAGTATGTCCAGGAGATAAATCACACTTTACAGTTTGACACGACCCCTGCAGCAGGTGGATATGTCAGCAGTGTTAAAATTAATAAAGACATTTATGGAAGTGGAGGTATTGATTCTTTTTATTTCAGTATCATGATACACCAAAATAGTGTCATGACACTTGTGGTCAGCAGGTCTGTCCTTTTGCCCATAACCATATCTTTGAAATGAAAATGTAAATTTAAAAAACCTTTAAGAAGTGCTTGGAACTGTAGTGATAATTGGCCTCTGCTTCTTCAGGCAGAGTAATTCTATGGATGTATTCGAAAAAGTGCTATCTGCTTATTTTTAGCTTTACTTTTAAAGAAAAAAAGTGGAGCTATTGTTATGACCCTCACGTCAGCGTCTGCATTGGTTACCTTTTTTTTTGATGTCCATTTCTCAGAAACTGTCAAAGCTATTCACTTTAAATATAGAATACATGTTTACTATCAAAATGAGACACCTTTTCTAAAGGGCAGATAAGCCTTAATTTTATTTTTTGCAAAGTTATGCCCCTTTTTCAACTTAGAATTTCTTGGTTAACCATTTTTGTTAAAGTCCATTTCTCAATAAGTTCAAAGATATTCCCTTCACACTTGGAATACTTGATCACCAGCAAGACCCCTACAAAGATTGTTGGTACCCTTGTCCCTGGAGCCAAAATTAGCCCCACCCCAGGGGTCATTTGTTTTAATAATTATTTACTCTATACTATCATGGGAATTGGAAGTTACTCTTCCCCCCCCCCCCCCCTCCTGCCTGCATAAGGGTTGATCTGCTGTGCCATGGAAGATTTTTATATTACTACGCTTAATTCATAATATAAAGTAAATCTATACCCCATGACAAACAGGCTAAAAATATGAAAAACTATTATTTCTGTGAAAAAAAATAAGTCTGTTACTAAGTTTTGAACACATCTGTATAAATTCTACTAGAACTTCTAAATGTATAAACATTTTCTTTTTTATACAAGTGCTATTTGAGTCAGTAGGTTTAAGTTGGTGACTTTTGTAGATATGTGATCAACAATAATGGATTTGGACTGAAACAAGTTTAGTAGTTTGGGATTTTCTTACGGTTGCCACCAATGTGGCTGAATGATTAAGTAAAGTGACATCAAGTCAGAGAGGGTTTGAGCCCGGCTTTCTACCATTGGGAGAATAAAGCAGCTTCTTTTTCAATGTTAGATATTTTCTTTTATGAACTTAGTACACATATCTTGTAATGTGTATGGAAAAAGTGTAGAACTAATGTTTAAAAAGTCACAGTTTTTTTAAAGAAAATTAATAAAATTAATCTTATTTTTCAAATTTCAGATATATTTAGGACAGCTAGAGAAGCCGAGGGAGCGGCAGCAAAAGATGCCATCATGCAACTGAACATGAATAAAAAACAAGGTAACTTAATTCTTGTAAAGCTCTAAAGCTCTCAGTTCTTGAAATATTATATGTCATAAATATATCTTTAATTAGAGTGGGTTGTTTATCAATTATGAAAAGAGTTTATTATTCAGAATTTACAGCTCACTGTTGCTTTATGAAATTGTTCATGTGTTATATTTTTATCCATTTTGCCTGAAACTCATATTCGTGTGTAGTTTTTCCAGAAATGAAATGCTGCCTACAATATTTTGACATTTGTTTTCATTGTTCCTGATTTAAAGATAAGTGTTTAGCAGAGTTTTATTTTTTAAGCAAGTAATATGATAATGCCAAAATGATAATGATGAAATAAAAAATAAAAAAAACATAAGAATTTTAGCTGGTGGCATTAATTTAATTTGCTGAATAAACATTAATTTAGTTTTCTAAGGATGAATATTAAATATTGATTTAGGTTTTTTTTATTTGATGAAGATGTTGTGAAAGCATGGCAAGATTCTATATTATTTTGGATTGAACATTGCAAATTATTTTGTTAGGTTAAACCTTTCATTAGTTTTTGTCATACATGTATGTATGCAGACAACTTTTATTGGGAATGCAAGATGCAGTGTGACAAATTGAATGCAAGCTTACCTGCTCAAGTTTTTAAATGTTCCTGGAATCTTCCATGGAGGTCAATCATTTTTAACAATACAATATAAAATGCTTTATTGCCTGTTTATGTTTATCTATGGATCTGATGACGCTTAATAAATCAAGTTTTGCAGCTGTGGTTCGAAAATGTTTGCCAGTAATAAGACATGCTGCCATATAACACGACACAGAATTTATGATTTTACATTATATAACACTAGAATCATTTGCCTTTGAATGTTAGTAAATGATTTCTTCATTCAACATAGTTTTCAGAATATTATCATCTTCATGTTTATGGTCATTATAAATGGATATACCCTACAGTTTTCTGATGATATACTGCATGACTATTGGCTCATTCACTATAGAATAAAAAATAATGGATAATTTGTAGAAGAACAGATATAAAAAAAAAAAAAAAATCTCTAGGCTTTTTGACACTTGGAAAGAGTTCAGTTGGAATAAATGACTATCCACCCATAAACTGAACAGCAGTAACTCTCTGTAAGACTAATTTAGAAATTAGATCTGTCCAAATTGAAAGATGGACAAGTCCATTTTAGATATTTAGGGTATACATCTAAAGGGTTAAACAAAGATGTTTTAAGTGCTATATAACAAATGAGCAGATACAACTATTCCGCTTTCACCACTTGATTTGTCTCGATATATTATATCACTGTGCTTTGCTCTCGATTTATTAATAGCTTTGTATGTTCATTATATTCTCATCATTGTTACTTGCTTTCTTTCATTTGTTAGATTCAGAAAGTCGTCTTCCCCTGATAGACTGGAATGATACAGGTTAGTTTTAGGGTGTAGGTGTTTTTTTTTATGTGATATAATTTTGCAATATTAGAATGTGTAACACAGGAAGAAAAAAAAATAACATCTATTTGGGTTTATGTTAATTTATCTATGCATGTATTGAAGATAGTTTATGTACATATATAGACACAATGTAATTGATGCAAGTTAATTGAAGTTATGGTATAGTATACATATATTTTATATAACATAACAACAACAACAACAGACACATATTCATTTTTCTCTCATGCTATTAGAACTACAATCTAAATGCATGGTCCTTTTAGTCAATGTAGAATCACATTTTCATTTTTATCCCATTTCCTTTAATAGCAGAAGTAAAAGAAAAGAGATGAGAGAATGTTTTTCGACAGTACGCTATGATTTCGTGCTATTCACATTTTGCTAAATTATGTTTTCACTTTATTTATTTGTACAAGTCTTATTTATCTCTTAAATATTTGCCATAAACAAGTCTTATAAAGACTTTAAACTTAACATTTCTGAAAATAATAACAGTCAAATCTAGGACTTCAACATTTGAAAGAAAGAAATGCATTGCATTTTGAAATTAACGTAGAGGATAATTGACTGCTTTTGTGTATGATAGTAATGTATTTCACTGAGTGAGTACTTTTGTTGATATCTTCATGAGGTTTGAAGCCATTCCTGAAAATGACTTCTTTGGTGTCAACAACCAAGATTTATGGAAACTTTAACTGGAACCAACTATTGTAGTTTCTTTTATGTTAAGAAAGCATTTTTTTGTCTTTTTTTTATTAACGTTATTCTAAATGTTACAATGGATAATTTTGATGATGTCAGAAACATTTTTAATCCAGCACAATGAACATACCTTTAGAAAAGAGATGTTCAGCTGGGTTCAAGCATAGTGAAACAGTGAAATTATATTCTGATAATTTCCCTACACATAGAATATTTATCAGGATATAAGCTAGAGTTTTATCTTGGCAAACTACAAAAAAGCATGAACAAAACTTTTTTTATAATATTTCTATAAAATTAAGAAATTTTCAGACTTAATTGACATAATCTTGAAAAAGCCAGGCTTATTTTTATGCTTGTACTTCAGGTTTAGTTAATCTGGTTTCAAAACACTTTTGTCATATCATATGTTTCATATAACATGCAAAATTTGTATTCTGAATATTCAGTACATATGTCAAAATTATATGTAAGAGTATTTATAAAAAATAATATTTTTTCCCAGAGCAACACAGTGTAACAGTCTCTTTGTACAATCGAAATTCAAAATGAGTTTTTTTAGATTGTCTGTGGCCGTGATCATATTTCAATTGAATTGCAGTATTCCTTGTATCACATATCTCATTCCACTTTCACAATGTGTTAGATTGCATTTAAACTGTGTTTTTTTTTTTTTTTTTTTTTTTTTTTTGCTGAAATTCAGATGGGTCTGAAATTTTACTCTTTTATTAATTTTAGATGCTAATTTTATTTTCTGTCATGCTTGTCAGTGGTTTATTGTGATGTCACTGACGTTTATGTTTTGATAATCTGCTTGTAGGGAAAGTTTTATTATGTTGATATCACTGTTGTGTCTGGCCCCATCAATCTCTTTCAAGTGGCACAAATTCAAAAACGTCTTTGACATCATAAAATACTATACCAATGTTATCCTGCTATATTTTGAACAACAGTTCTTAAAAGGAAAAAAAAGAGAATCTTTTTGGCATGTAAGAAATATAGTATTAGTTGATTTCAATTAAAAATTTTAATAGATTTCATTTGTAAATACCAGAAATAGTTGTCTTGCTGCTGAGGCTCTCGTGAAAAAAATCATGGTGTTGCACTCAGTGAAGTATATCTTGATCATCCACTGAAACAGTCATCCTCTATGTTTTTTCGCAATCTGCCTGGATGAAACATTGTGGTTATAAAATCATTTGACTTTATCCTTCATTTATTCATTCCTTTGTTCATTTCATTGATTTTAGGCACCTATAACCCAGTTTTAGACTGGGCTGATGAAATGAGTAAGTTTTCATGTAGTGCGTCTCACGAACTGTAGTGATATGCTGCTAATTTCTCACATATCAAGGCAAACTGCACACTCCAGTTACTGTATGCTATGTTTCATTAACCACTGTCATCATTTGAGTCATATGACCATGGACGAGATCATATGATCATTAATATTGAAATGGAATATTTATATGTTTTGTAATTATTTTTATTGATTAGACTGAAAATGAAATGATTACATTGAGTAAAAATTCAAACAGAAATAAAACAAATAAAAAAATAATAATTTGGCTCAATTACAGCCTAATATTTCATATTGTAGGTAGTGGTTACTGTTAAGATAGGGGAAGTAACTCTGTCTGGAGTTTGATATGTAGGGTTGGAAGTGAAAGGGTTTGCTTCATTTATCAAATGATACACAGGTATAACCCTTCTGGTTCAACCATCTTGATATTTGCTTTTCTTTCTTTTTTTTTCTTTTTTTTTTAAACTTCCTTCCTGAAGGAGAAGGTGAGTCTAATACTGGTCTTTCCCAGGACTGATGGTTAGATCAATATATGTTTATTACTTGTTTTTTTTTTTAATAGTGATTGCACAAAGTAAAGATTTGTTTTGAACATACTAATTTCACAATAATGTGGAGACAAGTTCTGGCAACACTTGTATAAATGGCATAAAAACTGCTTTTTGGATTCTTATCTCACCTGAGCAGTAGGCTCATGGTGAGCTATTAGGATTGATCAATGTCCGTTGGCCCTCCACACTTAGTTTGTTAACACTCTAGTGGTCACATTTTTGCCTCAATTGTCATGAAACTTGGTGAAGATGTTGTCCCATTAATTACTCGGACGAGTTCGAATATGGGTCATCTTGGGTGAATAACTAGGTCGAATGGCCCAAAAAATAGAAAAATCTTATTAACAATCTAGAGACTACTTTTTCAGTCCAGATATCATGGAAATTTGTCAGAAAGGTTGTTTCGATAATTTCTAGATCAGGTTTGAATATGGGTCATCTGGGGTCAATTTACCAAGTCCTTAGCAACTTTTTTAAAAGCAGTCATACTCAGGTGAGTGATATAGGGCCATCATGGCCCTTTTGTTAAGCAGTACATTTGTTGAATGGAGGCACTTATAGGGACAGAAGTTTTACACAGTACTTCCTCTTTAGAATGGTTCTAAGAAGCAAAAATAATATATTGTTGTCTTGAAATGTTTTTCAGTGTCTTACAAGGAGTGAAAAGAAGCAGTTTTATGCTTCAGAAAGGATTGGTGGCTTTATTGACACAGTTAAAATTTATTTGAAATAAAAATGTGAAAATAAAATATGAAATTCTACACACTCTTAACTGTGTGGGTACTTTATACAGAAAAAGCTTTCAGCATTTGGAGCTTTCTTTAATTGCTTTGGCAAATTATAAAATTTGCAATTCTAGGTAGGGAAACATGATTTATGCTAACAAAAATTAAATTGAAACAATGTGACCAAATCTCCAGAAGCTGTTGTTATTGATAGATACTGCTTTTATTAGTGCCATATTTATTTAGAATCTAACAATCACTTGTTTTTGTAACTTTTTATTTCATGATTCCTTATTCAACTAAACAACACATTCTAGTCTCCGAGTCTTGTACCACTGTCAAAATTGCTAGAATATTATATTTCATGCATTGTTTATTTGTAATCACTCTTTTCTCTTCCATCTCATCTGTCATACTACTCTTCAGTACAAAGAGAGGTCTTTTTTGTCATATAAATAGGCCATTGTTGGATACCACAGTGGCTGTTGATTCTCTATATCTGTTTACAGAATGCATCAGACCAAGTGTGTTGGACAATTAAAGTTGGCCTTGTAGATTTCATCATACTTCTGTCTGATATCTTTACTACGTGTGTTTCAAAATATCTTTAATTTAAAAGAGCATGTCTGTATATTCTTGTATTTCTTTAGTCTTGCTGAGCCTTCTGTGTAAGATATTTAATCAAAGCACTTCAGAGCTTTAGTAGTTTAGTTTTAAAGCTATCAAATAAAACATTAAACTTTCAGTGTTGTTGATATAAAGGTTATAGCATTGATATTTGAATCTTAGTTTCAGGTGCTTATGGAATTGGCAGAGAAAGAGAAAATCATAAATATAACTGAAGGGGAAATAGCAGGCTTGCTAAGCAAAAGTGCACTGCCATTTATTTGGGGGAAAAAACAGATGTACATGAATGTACATCACCAAAAATGGTCACAAAACCCCAGTAGATCTCCTAATGCTCTATAGAGTCTTTACACAGTATGCTTTCAGCAAAATTGTTTGTTTTTTTCTTAGAGAGCAAAAGAAACATTTCAACAATTCATAATTTTAATTTAGATTTTAGATTTTTTTGTGAATGAAATTTTTGTTTACCAAAAGTCATTTTGCATGAATGAAAGTGTTATTTCAGATTTAGTCCCGCAAAAAGTTTGTTATTTTCAACTAAGCTTATACAAAGGTCAAGGTCACTGTCAAGTTACATAGCTGTTGTATTGTTTAATAACCTAAACTGTTACCTTCTATGTTTTCAGCTAGAGAAGAGTCGGGTGTTTCTTCATTACCAAGAGAACAGCTCCAAAAAATAAAAACACGGATAAAAGAGGTAAAATATTTACATGATAAGTTAAGTACAGTACTGTCTAAATGTAAAATGTTATCATTCATATTAACTATATAGTCAAAGTCACAAGTTGTAGGACTGTTGCATGTTTTAAAGTCAATATTACCAGAATGCTTGTTTTTCTTGCCTGCTGATTTTCTCTGATCTATAGAATCATCTCTTTGTTATAGGTCAAGGTCAGATAGAATATCTTAGATTTGGTAACATAAGAAGATAGTTTGTAACATCAAACTTACATTTTAGTGTCAGTGTTAAACTTTTACACTTAAAGCAGTTACATTGACAGACAAAACTGACAAACATTCCTGATAAAGCCCACTAGCCCATTTGAAACATCATTTCAACATTTTAAAGTGACTTTTTTCAGTTTTTTAATACACTTGAAAAGGTTTTCTTCAATTTGAAATTTATAGAGGTAATATTTATATATATATATAAAAGCAATAATGAATTTGACTCTATTAGTAGTGTTTTCAGTGCTTTGATTTCATTCTATATTTAGATTATACAAAGCAAAAAGAATGGATTATGGGGGACTAGGCTACCCTATGAGTACAGGGAGAAGTACCAAGAAGACCCACCTGCTGAACTAATGGATCTCGTTAAATCATGGAAGGATATTGCAAGGGTAGAACCGTGAGTAACAGTAAAGTGCAAACTTCTTTTACCAGTCTTTTGAACTTCAGTATGTTACATAAAGGTGCATTGCATTAGAAAAGTCTCTACAGGATTCAAACCTAGGCTTGCATGGCCTTGAGTAGCATGAAAAGTCAATGCTCAAGACTGTTACATCATGAATAAGGCTTTTGTGCTTATCACCCAAGTAGATACTCTGATTTCTATCCAGCAGAAACTCAGACTGGTAATTTTCTGTGAGAACCATTTCTTCAAATATGGTACTAGTCTCTGGAATCTTAAGAAATTAGGAAAAAAATTATGAGAGTAACCCATAATAATATGGTTTCTGATAATTTCGGGTTGCAAAATATGGAATAAGTAAATCTTCTTTCATAAAGTTTGCTTCCATAAACACCCATTAACATACACTTTAATTATGAAACAAACTCTGGTACTATATTTTATTGATGATTTAGACTAACTATGAAATCTTATTTCTCAGTGCTCCAAACACAGACAGGGAGCTTGTTTATCCAGTTACTGAAGATCCAAATATGGTATGTATATGGAATATATTAACCACTACCTAGTATTTAAAAAACAAAAGCAAAACAACAAAACATGACATGTTCAACAAATGGCTTGCACAATTAACAGTTAAAGAAATGGTGTCCTTTTAGACTTGAGAAGAGCAACCTTTTTTTATGAACTGTCTCATGAAAAGGGAACTGTCCTTTTCATACATGTAGCAGAGGTATAATACGGCACTTGTACTCCCTTGCCTATCAGCTGGCTTTTATGGCGACGTTGTAGAGTGTCAGCTTAGTAATTGAGGGTACCCGAGTTCAAACCCAGCTCGAGGCAGGTGGATTTTTCCGGGTTACATACGCCTATTCGAAAAACAGGTCGTATTATTGGAACGCCCATGGCAGGCAGGGGGCTGGCTGGCTGGCGGGCGGTGTCCAGTTTTGTCTGGAGCATATCTTCTTAATCCATGGAGGGATTGAGCATTACTTGATACAAATGTTCAGCATCATGAGACGTAGTGTAGCGCACATGAACCAAGTCTCTAGGTCAATGGTCAAGGTTACAGATAGATAAAAATGCTTGCCTGGAGTAGAACTTCTACCTGCATTGAGGGATTTTATTATAACTTTGCACAAAAGTTTACCATTGTGAGATACTGTCAGACACAAAATGCAGGTCCCTGTGGCCAAGATCAAAGTCACACTTAAGTCAAAGGTCAGATGAAGATTTGAAAATGTGTGTACAGACCATTTAGTTATCATGAATTGAGTGATTCTATCACATATGTTCACCATCATGAGACTGAGCTTTACACTCATAACCCAGTTCCATATATGCAAGGTCAAGGTCATTAGAGATGATAAAATGTCCACATTTTGTCCGGAGCATAATATTATCTTCTACATCCATGGAGGGATTTTAGTATTACTTGATACAAATGTTCAGCATCATGAGACATAGTATCGCATGCATGAACCAGGTATTTAGGTCAAAGGTCAAGATCACACTTAGAGGTAAGAGGGATCAAAACTTCCACATGATGGATTTTAATGCAACTTGGCACAAATGTTCACAAGTGTCGCATACAAAATTCAGGTCCCTATGGCCAAGGTAAAGGTCACATGTAGAGGTCAAAGGTCAAATAAGAGTATGATAATGTGTGTACAGACCATTTAGTCATCATGAATTGAGTGATTCTGTTACATATGTTCACCATCACGAAACTGAGTATAACATGCATAATCTAGTTCCATATATTTAAGCACATCTTCTACATACATGGAGAGATTGATACAAATGTTCAGCATCATGCGACCTAGTGTCACCTGTATGAAACAGGTCTCTAGGTCAAAGGTCAAGGTCACAGAGGTCAGAGGAAAATGCTTGTCTGGAGCAAAACTCCTACATGCATTGAGGTATTTCCATATAACTTGGCACAAATGTTTAGCATTGTGAGTCGGAGTGTTGCACACAAAATTCAGTTCCCTGTGGCCAAGGTCAAGATCATAGAGGTCAGAGGTCAGATAAAAGTATGAAATGTGGACCATTTAGTCATCATGAATTAAAGGATTCTATCACAAATGTTCACCATCATGAGACTGAAGATTACAGGCATAATCCATTGTCCAGATGACACAAATTTACTAAAATGTCTTTATTCTGTTTGTGTACATATATTCGTGTGATCATTCATTTCACACATTTATCAAAAGTGCATGAAATAATTACTTCAACAAATATATGTGCAGTGAATTTGTGATTGCTTGAAATCGCATTGGAGATCACCTTTTTGTTGAGTCTTCGCATCTGTCATTTTCAGTTTGGCAAATTTTGCTCAATAGACAGAATAGTATCAATTAAATTGCGGTTTTGTGTGTTTATTGATTCTTTTATTTTCATGTAAATGTTAATATAGATATTTAGTAACTAACAACTCTATGAAAAGAAAAGCAAAAGCAGCTACAAGGATACCGATACATTGAATGCAATCTGTGCAGTGTGGCGATAATGATGATGACCACCAGGGACAAAGTCAGGCTTTCATACACAATTATTATATCACTTAAACTATCTAAAAACATCAAAGCCAAACAAGGAATAATCAAATTGCAATAATTTGTCATGTTTGATTCTTACAACTATAAAACTATGATTGTTTATTAGATACGCTTATCAAAGATGTGAAAATTATCATTTCAGTAAATATGTCGAGTCAATGCAACATAATTTATAATGATTTTAGTTAGTGGGGATTCACCTAAGTGTCGAGTTAACAATTTTCGAGTCAGAGAATTTTGACTCATTGCATTCAGTTTATATGGAAAACATTGGGAAAACATTGCTGTTTAGGTAATTTTCTTACCATACCTGTTCACTTACATGTATATAAGTTTTTCTTTTACGTAATAGTTAGTCTTTGTCTTTAATTTTTAATTCTGTAATATTTCCCCTCTTACCAAACACTTTTGCTTGTGTAACATATCACAGTTGTTTGTTCATATTCACCAGACAAAGGTTCAGGTTTAGCTTTTAGTTTGCTCTTTTGTCAGGCTTTCGTTATCTGACAACTGATATCCTCACCTCGCCTGGGTACCCCCCTTATATTTTCGTTCAGATTGGTTGAGCTAAGGAGTAGCCTCTTAATCTTCATCCACCTTTGTCCTTGGCCTATATGTGATTCTGACCATTGCCTTGATCTACTTCCTTGTTTTTGGGAGCTATGTCATAGATATTTTAACTGTTCGTGTAGGTTTGCTTACATACTTCCACTTTGACCTTGGTTTACCTTGACCTATTGACCTGCTTTCTGTTTTGAAGTTTCTTCCATGACAGTTTTACCATTTGTACAGTTTTGAAAGCAGATTTTATTGCTGACATTGTAGTGATGGGACATTGGTTGAAAATTGAAACTGATCATTGGTAGGAATCGGTTGGCACTTCCAATGCAATTTTACTGATTATTAATCGGTTTGACAATTATTTGAACTCATATTCTTAGTAAAAACTAGTCGAAACATCCTTTCATTCTAAACAGACTACAATATACCTATATGTTCTTAATTGCCTGCTGCTTTGTGCTGGTAGGCTTTTGTAACACATAAACATGGTGAGAAGACAGATATATTGATTACTTTTGAACCATTAGCCTGTTTTATCCAGGCTCTGTTAGCAGCAAATAACCTGAAGGTTTCAGACTACTCTCAAAGCTCCTTCAAGTTTAATTTCCTATATGGAATTCAATAAACTCTGAACAGCAGAAAACAAAACAGGACTAAAACAAAAAATAAGAAATTTAAAATTATAATACCATGTTGTCCAACTAGACTGCACAACATAACCAATTTATCATGGCTTTCACATGGTTCAAGGTAATTGTACTCAGCAACAAATGATAAACTTAAGGTAATCTTTGATTTCAGATGTGATTGAATATCAAACAAAAGTTTGTATGACCTAGCATTACATCAAAGCCCAATTTTGACTTTTTCCAGAACCTTGAGATACCGAAAGATTTACAGATCAACAGTGATGATCCAGTAATAGTTTATATGACCTACCTGCAGAATCCTGGATATTTCTGTGTACAAAGGGAGGACAGTGTGATTGATAGTATCTCAGAGAGTTTACAAACCCACTGTAAGGTAATGGCTTTTAATATCCTTTGTCTGAGAGAGTTTACAAACCCACTGTAAGGTAATGGCTTTTAATATCCTTTATCTGAGAGAGTTTACAAACCCACTGTAAGGTGAAGATTTGTTACTGTTTATCTCTGAAATGTAACTTAAGGTTGACATACAAGTCACGTGAACTTTTTTTAGCACTCACCAGTAGATTACGGTCAAAATATCAATAGATAAACTTCTTGTCAGTAGATTTTATGTTTATCTTAAAGCACTATAAAATGTAAGCGATGAATAAATCACTCAGCACTTTTTCTTTTGGATTTACAATATAATATGACAATCATTTACATATCAGTAATGAATAAAGGTTTTGATAAAAGAATATTACATGTCAACAATTTTTTATATGTATTATATCAAGTCATTTTTAGTGTGAGTAGTATCAGAGTTCAGATCATTCTCTGAGCTTTTAATGGGTAAAAATCACATTTTCAGAAGCCGGGTTTACCGTATTAATCTCAACCAACTTACCCATGTCATGGACCCAATGTCTATAATGCTTTATCTCCCTGATTATCTCCAAAGGTGTTATTCTAACACTGTGTGGTGAAGACTTATAGTATTATAGATCCCTGACAAACTGGAAGTTGCACTATGATTTAAGATTTTTTGTTCATAGTCTTGGTATTTTATTTTAGAGAACTGTAAGTCTCTATTTCTCTTCTCGAGAATGATTTGGTAGGTGAATGCTTTGATATCTGAACTAATATATATTGTTTTCATTTCTATATAAAAGAAATAATATATTTAAGTTTTTATTATCTTTGCATTTGTATTGAAGTCTGCCAGCTGTCCACCATCAAGTGAGTTACGAAAAGGGCGATACTGTGCTGCAATTTTTAGTGGGGATGGGAGTTGGACAAGGGCTGAAATATTACAACGTAAAGAAGATGTAAGTTTTATTTGAATGTGTCATTAAGGAACTTTTGTTCGTTTTCATGAAAATTGAAAAGGAAATGATTCACGAGAGAGTATGCCGAAATATGCCAGTCTTTCATGTGTATCTGAAAGGAGGAATTATTTCTAGGATGCATTATAGAAATGAGTTGCTTCCCTTTAATTTGACTCAGCCAATGTATTTGGAACTCCTTTTATATGTGTTTAATAAAAGTTCTTTACTAAATGAAGCTATAAGTGAGTTTATGTTGTTTTTCCATCTTCAAATGATATTTAAAGTAGCACTTGTCATTTTCATCAATCACCAGTAACACGTTCCTGCAAAATAAATGATACTTTAAATAAAACTTAAAACAGATCTCACTCAGTTGGCATAGGATATGCATTGCCTTTGAAGTTTAGCTGACATAAAGGGATGACAAAAAAGGATAAAAAAGAATAGAGTTTTTGTTTCTTTATTTAAAAAAGGCTACAGTTGAAGTTCTATTTGTGGATTATGGTAATGTTGAGATAGTGAAGGAACAAGATATGCGATGGTTATCTCCAGACCTTGCAAAATATCCCCAGCAAGCAGTCTGTTGTACTCTCTTTGGTGTTCAACCTCTACAGGTGAGCTGACTCTTCCTCTCTTACCGTTTTTATGCCCCCACCACTTTGTTGCAGGAGGGGGCATTATATAGATTTGCCATTGTTTTGTCATAAGTTATATCAAGTTTCAGGTGGGAAAAAATGTTTACACCTCTCATAAATACTTATATTACTCAAATTGATGTTTTTTCAAAGTTGGTTGGTGTATAGCAGTAGGAATTGGAATCGCTTTATCAATTTATTTCATTGCATTTAGCCTTAATGGTCATCTCCTGCAAATACTGAAGTCCTATCAGAAGCGGCTATAATAATTTTACATGCTGAAATGTTTTGATATTTGTTACCCTTTATAGGGGGAGTCACAATGGAATGATGCTGCTTCTAAGTTATTTGCAGAACTTGTCCAGGAAGAAGCCTTGATGGCTTTCCCACAAAATGTTCTTGGTAAGTGATTGTATACTTATTGTAAATCAAACTGAAATTTGTTTATTTTTGTAGCTATACCTACCTGACTTTATTCAAGAATACTTTCAAAATAAAAGCCCAGATAGAAATGTGTAAATGTAAAGGTTATCTGTTTACATACAGTTGCTGGAGTGATTATTCTATGGTGTATCTTATCATGTAGGTATTTGATAGAGTAAATGTTCTCGTTCAACATGCCAATTAAAAAAAGACTCAGACCTTCTGAAGCAAGGGCTTTTTTTCAAGCAGGCATTGATGTGTTCAGTTATTCCAAGGAAACAATGCTCCAAGACCATATTATTGACTTTACTGCAACATTATCTTACAACATCTTAAAAGACTATATTTAGTAACAAAGTTCATAAAGTGATACCAACGTTGTATGCCTTAGACATTACAGTGTTTATTTTCTACCTATTTTGGGGCCAAAATAAGGCAGAGTCCCAATGGTAAAAATTATTGGCTTTTAAACAGTATCAAGAAAACATTCCAAAAATGATATATAGACAAACAGTGGCAAAGAGGGTGGGTGACCTGTTCATCAAAAAAATAGGAGAAAATATTATCTTTGTTCTGTTTTCTTTTTTTTTTTTGAAGTTTTTTCATTGACAAAGGCATTGCATAACATGAACTCAAATCAGGAGTATACATTTATTACATTTATCACCTTAATTTCAAAGGAAATTGTGAGATACCAATTTTGATTTAACAACTCTTTTTTCTCAGTCACACAGGTCGTGGTCCATTTCCTGTAATGATGCATATTTTTTTGTTTGAGCAGTCCTGACTTAAAGGTGTAGAAAGAGACTTGTTGATTTTAACAAATTCAGTCTCTCTCCTCAGGAATAAATTTTAGCCCGTTTTCCTCACTTTTCCTTTCTAAGTGAACTAATGAAAGTTTCGCTAATAAGAACAACCTAAAATAGGTCTTTATAAGGAATCAGTTCATAACAGATCTTTTATGATTAAAATTTAGACTTATGTTCTTTGAAATAACAGATTTTCATGTGATTTTGAAATGAAGTGGTCTTAATAGCATCTTAAATTTACAGTCTTGATAATTAAAGTGGTCTAAATAGAATTTTAACTTTACTGTATTGATAATTAGAGTTTTATTTTAATTTTACCATGTTGATAATTGAATTGTTCTTCATTGCATTTGATAATTGAAGTGGTCTGCATAGGATCTTAATGTTACTGTAATGATAATTGAAGTAGTCTTCATAGCATCTTAATGTTACTGTGTTGATAATTGAATTGATCTTCATAGCATCTTAAAATTACCATGTTGATAACTGAAGTGGTCTTCATAGCATCTTCATGTTACTGTGTTGATAATTGAAGTGGTCTTCATAGCATCTTAATGTTACTGTGTTGATAATTGAAGTGGTCTTCATAGCATTCTTATAGTTATTGTGTTAATAATTGAAGTGGTCTTCATAGTATCTTAATGTTACTGTGTTGATAATTGAAGTGGTTTTCATAGCATTTTAATGTTACTGTGTTGATAATTGAAGTGGTCTTCATAGCATCTTAATGTTACTGTGTTGATAATTGAAGTGGTCTTCATAGCATCTTAATGTTACTGTGTTGATAATTGAAGTGGTCTTCATAGCATCTTAATGTTACTGTGTTGATAATTGAAGTGGTCTTCATAGCATTTTTATAGTTACTGTGTTGATAATTGAAGTGGTTTTCATAGCATCTTAATGTTACTGTGTTGATAATTGAAGTGGTCTTCATAGCATCTTAATGTTGCTGTGTTGATAATTGAAGTGGTCTTCATAGCTTCATGATTTTACTGTACCGATAATTAAAATGGTTTTAATAGCATTTTAACTTTACTGTTTTGATGATAAATGTCGTTGAACTTTAAGACTTAACATTTTTCCCATAAGTAAGTACAGTAAAAACTGTTTACAGTGACCTTCAATGGGAGAAAAGAGAAAAGGTCATTATAGACAGGGAGTCACTGTGAACAGTCTCTACAGAATTCTGAAATATGAACATATTTTGCCAATATTTTGTTGTAAAGCAGGATAGTACCATACATATGGTTTATTTATATTATTTATTTATATTAAACATATATTAAACATACCACATATCATTTATAAAAACAAGACAGTATTAAAATTGCAAAATTTGTAAAGATTATGAACTACACCATTACATTAGTATTTAAAAGTTACATATTGATTAAAAATGTAATTTATATTAATAAATCTTTAAAAAAAATAAATAAAAAACCTTTGTTTAAATTTCATTTTACTAATAAGATACACTATCTACAATTACATGCAGTACATTTCTCTTCTAACGAAAGAAATTTTCTTTTCGTCGCCATTTTAACCCACAATGCAAATTCCGCAGGACGGATAACTCCAACAATACGTAAGGTTCATTCGAGTTACTCCCCTTGCAAAAGTCGCTTTGCACGGCCTATATACCGTAGCGGGAGACGCTTAATCATGGTCGTTGTACGGACTAGACAGGGAGTCGCTGCATACAGACCATTTATATAGTAAATACTGTTCGGCGCACCTAACTATGGTCACTAAAGACAGAACGTCGCTATATACAGGGGGTCACTAAGACAGTCTTTACTGTAAATCAAGAAGTCTAAAGGTGGTCTTCTGCACTAGTTTACTCTGAGATTTTCCTGCACTATATTATGTATATTTTTTTTTCCAGATAATGTGGTTGAAGTTGTATTGTACCTGAAGTCAGATACAAACCTTAGTATTAATGAGAAGTTAATTCAAGCAGGTGTTGTCATGGAAATCAAAGAGGAAGAGGACAGTATACACCCAGGTAGATTATATTTGCTTATACTACCGCTTGCAAAACTGATTAGAGTGTCATGTATTCGGAACGCAGTAAAAAGTGACGTTACGATGTTTATTTCAGTAGCTTAAACTGTCACTTTACTGATCATCCAGTCAAAGTGAGGCAGTTTTCTCAGGTATACCTGTCAATAAAACTGTGTCTTGCAATCTACCTGCAGCCAGAAAAATGTGCCTGGACAGCGCTGTGTTGCTTCCGGAAATCTTCACTCAGTATTTTTTTTCCTAACCATTTTTCCATTTCGTACACAGAATGACACTAGAATGATACTATTGACAGGTAAAAGGCGGAGTTTGAAAGAAACACATTGTGCAGCGCTTTAATTGATTTTTGACAGGTGTACCGACAAGTCTCGCTCTTCGCCTAACAGTGTAATCAGTTTTTCAACCGGTGGTAATTCATATACTATCTAACTTGGGCTTATGATTACCTTTAAATAGCAGTCACCTGTGAGCAATGGTCATTTTGATTTTCATCCACCTGAATTCACTCTAAAAATGTCAAGGAATAGCAGACACTTGCCTTGCACAGTCAGCACTTTTTCATGTATCCTCTTGTGGTTTGTTAAGTGATATGACAAGCTGCTTTTACAATTCTGCCTGCCGGCAACATAAAAAATATTTTAAATTTAACCCGCACGCTAGAGTCCAACAAAAAGTACTAAATTGCTGGGTTTTTTTTGTTCAAAATGGTGTCACTAGTATTTTTACAGATCGTCTGTTTTTTTGTTGGAATATGTTTGCAGTTTGGAGCCTCAGATTTGTTGTTAGACAAATACTGATTAATAAAGCCAAAGAGTTAAATGCTTTTATCATATCAGTAGCACTTTACTGTTTGGACAAGGAATGATATTTTAACACACTAAAGTATTTATTAAGAACCAAGAATGGTGAAAATGTGTTTTACAAAATTTGAATGAAAATTTGTACAGCCACAGGTAAAAGCTACACTGGTTCCTTTTTACACTTCACTTGATGGCCTGTTGTTTACAAGTTGACTTTTAAAATAAAAAACGTATTAAAATTAATTATATGTTGTTTTACATCAAAGTGTATACAGTTTTTCTTGTCAACCTAGATCTAATCAATAACTTTCAGCTGACCTTGTGTTACCAGAGGAAAAAGAATGGGACGTCCATGTAACATACATTAGTTCGTCCACAGAATCAGTCATGCTCCGTCTCGTAGGAGAGCAGTACAGTGACAAACTTGATGCATATCAGTCAAAGTTACAAGAAGCTTTCAGAAACAGTTCCCCCGAGTCTCCAATTATTGAGGGCATGACCTACATTGCATATGATGATGGATTGTATCACAGAGTACGAGTTATCTCGCAAGACAACAGAAAGGTGAAATTACTTTATTCTTAGTTAATATTTACTATTCTATTTAAATTTGAAAGGCTTTCTTCACATGTGCATTTATACAGTTACCAGCCTCCACAACTGCAGTGTGTAAGAATGGTATTGATTTTTATCATGTGTTTAGGGAATCATGCCATGACTATAAAACTGAAACAACCTTAACAAAGTCCAAACTAATTTTTACAAATTCAAGATGATCACTGTTATCACAGTGCAACAGTATGCCTTTGTTGATGAAAACATCATCTTTAGGAAAGTTTCTTTACAATAAAAACTTGGGCATGAGTTTTACGATATGGAGTTAAATATTTGTTTTAGGTACAGTGTTACTTTCTTGACCATGGAGATACAGATGAGCTCCTTCCTGAACAGCTGCACACAATAGATCCACAGGTCAACAAACTACTGTCCTATCAGGTAAAATATATAGTCTGTTTCAAAATATGTTAGCAGATCAACAAACTTCTGTCCTGTCAGAATCTTCATGATTCATCTGACAGCTTCAGTAAAATTTCAGCCTATAATGCCTGCAATGGCTGTTGTATATACAGCCTCAATTTAGAGATCAACAGTCTTTATCATTACTATCATCAGTACTTGATAAGAGCATAAATATTTTATGTCCTTTACAGGCTTAATCACCCATTGTTACTTTATTGATGATACATAACATTATGTTTTGGAACATACAAGACAAATACGTTTAGTTTAAACGTATTTAATTTACATCAGTTGGGAAGCAAGTTCTTGCAGCTTATATCAATCACTCTTGATGACTGTTCCCTTGGTTCGATCCAATACTTGGGCCGAAAGTGTGGAATATGGAAAATCATTGGAGACTCTTGCCTTTGGTGGTATTCGAACCAGGAACCTCTAGATCAGGTGTCCAGTAGTCGGAACCATAGACCACTGCTCCTTTAGGTGAGAGTGGAATAACAGGAGTTCCTTATTCTGTGTATTGGCTGCACAAGACTTGAACATTTTTAAAAAATGGTGTTGGTTATACAGAGATGAAGTTGGTAGTTTGTTTATGGTTTTGGTACATATACTGTAGAACTTAACATAATTATTTTCTACAAAAATTTTATAGAATCAGTTTAGTTTTATGCTGACCAGTAGATTAGCAAGTGGATAGAAAACCTAGTAAATTCAAGTAACCAATTGGCAGTAAATAGGTTCATGTGGACGAGAAGGCAGAAAACTCCTTCTATCTCTTGTAAAGCTTTCTAATAGTTGTATGATGACTACAGCCAACAGCAGTTCTGAATGTTTTCAATAAATTGACTCTCCTGTCAGGTAAATATAAAGGCTTCTTTAAAATTACATTTATATGAAAGGCAGTAGTTTTTAACAGCTAATGTAAATGAAAATACTTCAGCCCCATCTTAAAATGTATTCTGCAAACTCATATTTGGAGGTTTTTATTGATAGTTTTTAGATAGTTTTTATTTCTGCAAGAATGTAGATGAACATAAATAATAGACAAATGCCCCATATCTGATCCCCACTTCATCTTGCTTAGACAGACCTGATTTAAAGGCAGCTTTTGTATTTGGATCATGTGAAAATACTATATTTGTTTAGGTTTGTTACTGATGGGCATTTCTGGTGACAGAAAGACTTTGGTTAAGTGCCTAAATGAATGTTATCATATAGAATAGATTTAAAATGACAAATTAGTCCACTGGAGTATGTAATCACTAGTGTTGTCAAATGTTGCTTACACACTTTATATAAATAGATTAATGGTTGTTTTACTGCAGTGATCGTTTCTCTTCAGTGGTTTCAGAGGTAAACAAAAACTACTTATTGAGGTTTGAAATAGGATCAGTTCTCCAAGAGTAAAAGATATAATATTATTTGATGTGCAAGTTAACAGGACTTCTAAATTCATTAAAATGTGACTCTCAAAATGATTGTTTCTGAGAGACAATGGTTTGGTTTACACACTTGATTTTCTTTCACATCAATGAATGTTTGGATCTCATTCTTGGAAGTGAATGAGATTGTCACAGTAGATGATCCCCAGACTGGAGTAACGCCTGGCTTTGCTTTATTCTGTTTCAGTAAGGATGCCATATACCAACATCTGTGGAGTTGGTTATTCTGCAAGCTTTGTTATGTTTATTGTTTCTTTTACCTGGCTGGCTTAAAATTAAGATTATCTTAATGAAAAGTATTAATTATTATTATGATAATTGTCATTATTATGATTTCTAGAAGACAAGATCTGTTCAAGTATCAGCTGTGTTTTCAGAGTACAACATATTTCTGCTTTCAGGCTATTGAAGTGAGTTTATATGGTCTAGAGGATGTTTCTACCAATATTACAGCTTTAGAGAAAATTTGTGACCTTGCCCTTGGCAAAACCTGTGTTGCAGAAGTTGTTGACAGGTACAAGCATAGTTTCAGATGAATATATTGAAGATAATTGTATGTTTTGTAGTAAAATCAAGAGACGTTTCACTGAAAGAGCATCAAAAGTGATTTTTTCAAGAGAAGCAGAGCCACAAGTGAATGTAACTTCTTTTGGTGTTCAAAAAATGTAATAGGTTCCACCATTATTCTGTTGTTGTTTTTCACACCAGGAAGATGCTTTCTGTATTTTGTATAGAGTCTTGATGCATCCACGTGTCACTTAAAGACTGAGTTTCACTTACAAAGATAAAATAAGCTAAAATAACAGGATTTAGCTATGTGTTACTACTTCACTTCTGACAAACATTCCCATTATACAACAACTACCCGGTAATTACAACCCCAGTTCTACAAACCTGCAGGAAACACCCATGGTTTCTTCCAACTTGATGATACATCCACTGAATGCAAATTTAGCTAAAGTCATGTGAGTAGTCACAATATCCTAGGCATATCTAAATTGATCACAAATGTCCAGTGTCTGTTACAAATTTAGCTAAAGTCATGTGAGTAGTCACAATATCCTAGGCATATCTAAATTTATCACAAATGAAACAAACGTCCAGTATCTGTTATAAATTTAGCTAAAGTCATGTGAGTAGTCACAATATCCTAGGCATATCTAAATTTATCACAAATGTAACAAATGTCCAGTGTCTGTTACAAATTTAGCTAAAGTCATGTGAGTAGTCACAATATCCTAGGCATATCTAAATTTATCACGAATGTAACAAATGTCCAGACAAATGTCCAGTGTCTGTTATAAATTTAGCTAAAGTCATGTGAGTAGTCACAATATGCTAGGCATATCTAAATTTATCACAAATGTAACAAATGTCCAGTGTCTGTTATAAATTTAGCTAAAGTCATGTGAGTAGTCACAATATGCTAGGCATATCTAAATTTATCACGAATGTAACAAATGTTCAGTGTCTGTTGTAAATTTAGATGCTAGTAAGAAGAATAATAGTAGAACATATATTAATATGTAAATCCTGTAATTTTTTGTACATTTCATCTCTGCATGTAAAACTGGAATTTTAACAACAAAGGTGCCCAGAATATGGTAGTTGTAAATAACATGTAAAAGCATGCCTGTTTTGGCCTCAGTAGAAAATACCTCAATTCAGGTTATAGCTTGGTTTCTTTTTTGTTTCCATGGTAACATATTCAGCCCCTTTTGATAATTTTCAAACAACCTCCCTCCATTCATTTGTAACCTTTTAAATTCCACTTGAATTTAAAACATGAAATTTTAAACAACTTCTCTGTGGTCAGAGGTCAAAGATTATACAGATTGACTCCATATAGGTTACTTTTTGCTCAGTTTGTTTGATTTTTAAAATAATTCAAAATGAAATTTTAATTTAAAAGATATTTCTGATTAGGTAAATATTTGAAGATCCTAGTTCTAATATTTATTTGAATGATTGTTAATTGATGTTAATTGATAGTTTCTGGGGGTAAATCTATATGTGCAATTTGTCTTCAGTGTGGAAAATAATCTAAGTCAGTCATGATCAGGGAGAAAAGGTGAGGTCAGTTCGAGCATAAATCACCATGCTTTATATTCAGAGCAGGTTTCATGAATATCATGATTCAGATATGTAATTTTTTGGTGTGATTAAATCAGATCATTTATAGGCCATTGTAACAATTATTTATTTCAGAGAGGACTTACCATGTGTAATATTGTACGACACATCTGGTGACAATGATATTAACATTAATGAGACAATTTTGCGCACAATAGAAGTGGAAGGAGGTGGCATCAGTACTCCAAAAAGAGAGTCGCCAAGTCCTGGAAACTCCACCTCCTCAACACCGCAGCGAGTGCTTTCACCTTTGCCCGGTGATTTGAAGTTAACAAGTGCCATAGGAGATTCTAAGTCAGTGGAAAAACTTGACAGTAATGCAAATCCTGTGATGCCAAATGTTCTGGATTCACAGGAACAATCAGGTTCAAGTGAACTACCAGTCATTTCTGACATTTCACCGATAAAATTACCAACTAGTCAGCTGATGTCACTAGATATTTCTCAGTTGTCAGTGAATTCAGATGCCAGCTCAAAATCTGATTTTTCTATGAAGTCTAAATCCAGTGAAATTCTGGAAAGTGCACCAAATATTAGCCGACCAATTTTAGGTCGGAGTTCAAGTGGGAAAGACAGTACTACACAAGCTTCAACCAATGATAATGATAATCCAAAACCATTCCAGATTCCTCCTGTTGGAGAGTACCTTGATGTACACATCAACTTTGTACATGATCCGTCTAATTTTGTCGTAAGTATACAGCCCATTTTTTGCACTTCTGAGTTTATTGCTAATCATATTTGAAGTTTTAACCATGTACAAGTTACAGTTAACATTTAAGAAAAATGATTAGATTGGACCCTTTAAAAAAACCTTGTTCCTAAATTACAGTTCAATCACTATTTTATGAATCTGCAATTTTCTTTTATCTTTACCATTTTCAGTCCAAGTTCTTGAGTCATTATCGACACTTGACTATCTGCTGGACAAATAAACTAAGGTGAAAAGCAACATGTCATCACCATTTAAATTGATATATTTTTTTTGATCTATTGGTTTTTGTACAAGAATAAACCTTTGTCAAGATTGATTTTTTTAATTGTCTTATTATGAAATAACAAAAAAAAATACAGAAAAATAAGAATATCATTTTTTATTTTTCCTTAAAGGAAGATTACATACATTAACATTCATTCTACATAGATTCAATGTGCATAAAATTTATACATGTAAAACATTGATGGTCATACAAGAAGCATAATTCAGTTAGTACACAATTACAAATATTGTTCACATGTAGTTTTAAGTACAACTGTTCTCATTTTTCATTAATGTTTCAGACTGTCAGTATATTTACTATGTAACCTTTGATACAGTTTACTTTTAAGACCAAAAAATAGCGTGTAACAATATCTTAAGATGGTAACTTTAGCTGTTTGCCCAAGCACTCTACCTTTCTGTTAGTAAAACTGATGATTATAAGTGATGCGAGAACATTTGAGCAGCTTTTTAAAATGATTTTAGTGATCCTTGCCAAGGAGCACATAATTTGACTAAATAATAGAACAGGCATGCAAGATGAAAGTTTCTGGCAAGGTGTGAAAACTTTCAGGGACAAGCAGTTTTAAGATGATTGCATCAAACTTTGATAGGTTGTTGTTCTTTGGGACCTAAAACTGTAATCTATATGTATTGTAAATTTCATTAAAAATGTTTGTTTCATTGCATCTATTTTGTATTTTATAATAGATTTTTAGAGAAAAGGCTCAGGATCTAAGAAGTTTTCATAGTTCACAGTGATAAGTTAAAATTGTGGTTTGTAAAATCACATTTGGACTGTATGTGGCTTTTACATTGCACAGGCCATTGTTTACACTGGTCCTAAAAGTAAAAACAAAATGTTAACATCAGATGAGTAAAAGTTAAAAAGCCTGATTCAACCCCAACACATGCAGTTAGCTTCTGTTTAGTGCAATTGATTATTTCTTTTGACTGATTGCTGAAGAGCAGGACATAGGTATCTTGGAGAGAGATCTAGAATGAAAGTTTTTTCTTAAAATGTTTAAACAGGTCCTTCTTGTGTGGTGTTTCAAGAGGAGATAGCATTTATTTCAATAGCTTCCATCAGTAATAGGTGCATGGTTTAAATATTTCATATTTTAGCTTGATTGTGATACAAGGTATTTCAGCTTAGTCCTTATTGCCTTTGGTTCTTGGTACTCTTGAAATCGAACAATGCTGTTACTGAACGATACCTGGGTACACTGTCTGAGGCACATGTGAAATTGCAACCCCTTGCCCAAGGACACCCTTTGCCCAAGGACACCCTTTGTATGCTGACTTGGCTCCAAAAAAGAGATTTAGCAATTGAGCTATGAAAGTTTAAATTGTATGCTAGAATAATTGAATAAATTTGTTCATACTGCAGTGCATTCCATATGAGGAAATGGGCAACCTGGAGCAGTTACTCTTGAGCATGATGGAGTATTACAAGGGACCATGGCCAGATGTAAGTAAAACTATTGTGCAAGTTGTTTATAGAATTGAAATATTGAGTTAAAAAGGAAGAGTTCTATGAGCTTCAGTATTCGCCTTCATCACACTTCAGCTTTTTATGTCCCAGAAGGGGGGCATATAGTTTTTATATGCCCGAAGGGGGCATATTATGTTATGGTCCAGGGCGTCTGTCCATCAGTCCAGCCATCTGTCTGCACTACCGAAAATAAATAGGGGGCCATCTAACTGTAAACATAACAATAGAGAACAATGGAGTTCATTCCATAACAATAGAATAAGGGGCCAATGGCCCTCTATTAAACAAAAGAAAATAACAAAAGAAAAGGTCCCCTCTCCAGTTTCGGCCAGACACACCCATCCGTCCATTAACAATTTGGTTTCTGGAGGATAACTTAAGTACTCTTTGGCCTACAGTCTTTTACCTTCATGTGATTATTGCCCACATTGTGTGGATGACCTCTATTGATATTGGAGTCAGTAGCTCAAAGGTCAAGGTCATATAGACCATAACATTGAAAACCATTTCCGCCATTTAACTTGACAATCATTTGTCATAGAGACTTCAAACTTTCGAACAATGAGGGGATGACCCCTATACATTTTGGAGTCAGTATGTCAAAGGTCAAGGTCACAGTGACCTGAATGTTTAGAATCATGTACACTCTGTAATTCTACAACCATTTTTCAAAGAGACTTCAAAATTCATATAATGGTTGCACACATTGAGTGGATGGCCATTATTGATTTTTGGATCAGTAGCTCAAAGGCCAAGGTCACAGTAACTTTAACACTAAAAACCATTTCGGCAAAACCAAAAACCATTTAACTTGACAATCATTTGTTATAAAGACTCCAAACTTTATATCTTGATTGCACACATTGAGTGGATGACCCTATACATTTTGGGTTCAGTATGTCAAAGGTCAAGGTCACAGTGACCTGAATGTTTAGAATCATTTACTTTTTGTAACCTGACAACTATTTTTCATAGAAAATTCAAAATTCATATAATGGTACAAACATGGTGTAAATGACCCTTATTGATTTTGGGGTCAGTAGGTGAAAGTTCAAGGTCTCAGTGACCTTAACATTGGAAAACTTTTCCGCCATGTAACTTGACAATCATTTGTCATAGAGACTTCAAACTTGCGAACAATGAGTGGATGACCCCTATACATTTTGGGAAAACTATGTCAAAGGTCAAGGCCACAGTAACCTAAATGTTTAGAATCATTTACACTCTGTAACTCGACAACCATTTTTCAAAGAGATTTCAAAATTCATATAATGTTTGCACACATTGAGTGAATGGCTGCTATTGATTTTGGGGTCAGTATGTCAGAGGTCAAAAAATTCAAAATTTAAAGGAAATCATTTAATTTTAAAGCCTAAGGTTTCCTCCCTTATATCACAAATGCATCATACTTAGAAAAATCACCCTTTCGGGCATATAATGCTCCGCCAAGCTGTGCTCTTGTTGAACTGTCTTTCAGTTCATCCATCCATCTATCCATCCATCCATCCATCCATCCATCCATCATTCCACCATAACTTCCTTAATATTAAATGGATTTACTTCATAATTAGACACAACACCCCTTTATACAAGACTTTTCCTCTGACCTATTTTTTTGACCTTGACCCCTGAATGACCTTGATCTTAAAGGTCTGATTGTCAGAAAACTTTAACATTGCCCAAAACTTAGTATTTAGTAAATGGATTTACTTCATACTTGAGCATAACACCCCTTTTGACCAGACTTTCCCACTGACATATATTTAACTGACTTTGATCCTTGAATGATTTTGACCTCAAAGGTCCATTTGTCAAAATTACTTAATATTGGCCATAACTTAATTATTACTAAACAGATTCAGTTCATGTTTGCACACAACAACCCTTTTGGAGAAGTCTTCCAAATGCATATATTTTTTTTCTACCTTGACCTGTACATGATGCTGACCTTCAGATCATATTAAAAAAAAAAAAAAACTTTTTTAGCAGATCTATCTTCATCTGGTCACATACATTTTTTACCATGACCCCTCATTTACGTTGACCTTGAGGTCAACTGTCAGATAAAAACCCCACTTATTTTAAGGGTCTACAATTTATCTTCATTTGGTTCTCAGCTCAAAGGTCAAAGCACCATGTCAGGGCATTGTCATCTTTCATTGACAATTCTCCTTACTTTTTTTTTTTTTTTTTTTTCAACTTTTTATCAAAATGTAATTTCATGAAATATCATCATGAAGTTTTTTTTTGTACATTTTTTCTTGAACTGTGCAATTTAATTTTGAAGTAGTTACAAACTGCAAAGGAGGTTTTATTTATAAAATTACTTCTTTTACATTGTTTCTAGAATACAGTCTTTCTGTCTTATTTACATTGTTCTGCAGATGTCAGTAGGTCAGTTATTTATCAATAACTTGAGAAAACAATTGTGGACACTGAGACTTGATTTGATAGGTACATTGGCATTATGGGGTTGATGAGCCCTGTTGCTTTTGGGTCCTCTAAGTCAAGGTCCAATGTCTGAAAATGTTTCTGATCAATAACTCAATAGCAACTGCTCCAGAGACCTTCAAAATTTACAGGATGGTTGGGGATAATGAATAGATAACCCCTGTCGCTTTTGGTCCCACAGGGTCAATAGTTAAGCTCACAGGAGCCAGCCGTTAGAAGGTTTTTTATCAGTGATTAAAGAATAACTGCTTCAAGGAGCTTAAAGATTTACAAGTTGGTTTGGCATGATGATTACATGAACCTTATCATTTCTGGCCCACAGGGTCTTGAGTAAAGCTCACAGGGACCTGTACTTTGAAAATGGTTTCCAACCAGTAACTTCAAAACACCTGCTCCTAGGACCTTTCAACTTTACAGGATGGTTTAGCAAGTTTATGAACCCTATTGTTTTTTAGGCCCACAAGGGGAAAAGGTCAAGCTCACAGATTTACAAAAATCTACATGTAGCAGCACTAGCCTTACCTTTCAAGCTGCTACAACTTCCCAGAAATGCTGGTAAGGAAAATTGCTCAGATGTGTGAATGACTGTTATAGAGCATGAATCTCAACCAATTCAACTAAAACAAGGTACTTCTGTTTCATATTGCAGATGCCAGTATCAGAAATAAAGCCAGGCAATGTCTATGCTGGACATAAAGATGGTATTTGGTACCGGGTGAAAGTTTCCAACTTTGTAGGATCTGAGCTAGTAAGTATGTTGCTAGGTATAAACTTTGAATGGTCGGAGTCAGTATTATATTGTCAGGTAGAAACTTAGTAGAAATTGAGTTTTAAGTATATTCCTAGATAGTAACTTTGAAGGATCTTAATCTATTAGTATATTGCTTGTATGTAACTTTGTAGGATCTTAGTGTATTAGCATTTTGCTATGTAGTACCTTTGTAGAATCTGAGTTTGTAAGCATATTGAAAGAAAGTAACTTTATATGTTCTGAGTGTTTTCATATTTGGTTTGTGTAGTGCCTTCAGATCTGAGTTTGTTAGTATATTGTTAGATTGTTCCTTTGTAGATTCTGAGATTTTTTTATCTATTGTAAAGTGGTAAAGTTGTCTGATCTGAGTTAGTTAATAGATTGTTGTGTAGTTGCTTTGTAGGATCTGATTTAGTTAGTATTTTGCTAGGTAGTACCTTTCTAGGATGTGAGTTTGTTCATATGTTGTAAGGATGTAACTTTGTTTGATCTGTTTTTATGCTCCGCAAAGGGAGAGCATATAGTCACTGCTTTGTCCATCTGTATGTCCGTCCGTCCGTCCGCATTTTCTTGTCGGGGACATAATTCTGAAACTACAAGAAGTATCAACAAGAAACTTTGTAGGTAGATAGATCTTATTGAGCAGAAGTGCAGTGCATAAAAACCATAACTCTGCATTGCCTTATTTTTTAGTTAATGACGTTTGTTCATTTTTACACTTTGAACTTTGTTCAGGACATAGCTCTGAAACTACAAGAGGTATCAAAAACCTCTGGTTTACCTGTCTCCAGCCTACTTCAATGACCATGACATTGTCTGAATAGGACTGCCACTGTCTGAGTTGATAGAAAAATAAAGAATAAAATGGTAACTGTTTTACATTCTTCATTGCATATTTAAACAGTTTTAACCTTTTTCAGCAACTACCAATAGCATTATATCTTTATGCAGAATTTGGCAAAGGCTTTATGGACACACTATTCTGTGTCCAAAACCCATTCGGGGAGCAGCACCCGGTTCGACCGGCACTTGTTGCATATTGCTATGTAGTTCCATCTGGATTTGAGTTAGTTAATATAAAGCTGGTTAGTCACTTTGAAGGATCTAAGTTAGTTATTATATTTCTAAGTAGTCACCTTGTAAAATCAGAATTAGTTTATTTCTAGGTAGTCACTTTTTGGGATCTGAGTAAGTAAGTATATTGCTAGGAAGTCACATTGTAGGATCTGATTAAGTTAGTATATTGTAAAGAAGTAACTTTATATAGTTTGAGTTAGTTAGTATATTGACTTTTGTAAGGAACTAACTCTATAGGATATTAGTAAGTATATTGTAAAGAAGTAACTATATATAAGATCTGAGTTTTTAGTTAGTATATTGCTATGTAGTCATCTCTTAGGATCTGATTTAATAAGGATATTTTTGTGTAGTCACTTCGTATGATCTGAGTAGGTAAACTGCTTGGAAGTCCTTTTGTGGGATTTAAATTAGTTAGTATATTGCTAGCTAAGAGTTTGTTTGTTTGAAAACATGATACTATGTGCTTAATCCTACATACTTAATTGACTTAGTCTTTGATTAATGTGTACAATGGGATGTTATTGTTCTTGCAGGTGTCTGTGTATCTTGTGGACATTGGTGAATACAGTGTAATGATGTTGTCTGAAATCAAGCCCCTAGCTAAGGAGTTCTGTGAACTACCTATGATGGCATTCAGTGCCACATTGGGAAGTAAGCTATTTCTTGATTACTGCCCTTTCCTTTTGAACATAATTAAATAAAAGTGGTTTTCAAATTGATTTACTTTAGTTAGACTTGTGAAAAAGAACAGGATAACTAAAAGACAAGTTATATGACCTTTTCTGTATTATTCACAGGTATAGCTCCAGAGTCGGGTATGTGGTATGAAGCGGCAAAATATAAGTTTATAGAGCTCGCTCAAGAGAAGGATTTGATTGGTTTGGTACAAGGGTACGATGAGAAGAAAGGTTTTGTCAACCTTCGCTTGATAGATACTTCACAAGATTCCATGGACATTTGTATAGATGAAGTGCTTGTAAAACTACAGTACGCACATTTTAAATAAAATGATGTTATTTCTTTGGGGATGTTTTTATTATTCTAAGACAGCAAAAATATTGCAACCAACAACTTGGAAATATAAATGAAAAGTAGTAACACAAGCATTAAGAAATAACTTACTTGATGGGAAATGGCATTTCTACATAGTTTAAATTAAGTTAAAGCATAACTGACAATGCATTTTATATTCTGAAGGAAAACATATTTAAACTGGCTTACTTGAAGTGTTGATGGAGAGTGCTGTTGTTTGGTTTATATACTCACCTGTGAAATCGGAGGCAATAACTTAAAAATTGTACTGTCATTTTCTTCTAGATGTTTTTTGTCACAACAGTCTCTCTGTGTGTTTTGAAGATCATGTGCTGTGTGCTTGAATTGTTTGCAAGAAATTCAAAGTGATTCTGGTTTTAACAATTCATTAAACTGGTAATGAACTCTTCACTTCCAGTGTTTTGTTTTTATTTCCCAGCTTTTACATCATTTCTAATCTTTGTTTGCTGCAAGTCCTTGCTGTTTTATTTGTCATGCTTTTTGCTCTACTCAGCTGAACTATTGTGCTGCAAATACATTCTGTTATATTTGTTCAAAATATAATTAATTTACTGGGTGTTATGATTGATTTAAATTTGCTTTGTCCAACTAGAAACTAGCTTACCTAGACACTGGCTTTTGAAATTAGGTAATGTATGTACTTAAGTCTAATGAACAACTACCAACATGACCAATGTTGTTTAAACTTTGCCCCCGCCCCCCGAGGGCATTATTCGCTCTGCTCACATTTTAGATAGAAGTACACCTAGTCTCAAAAACACTTCTGAAACCATAAGGCCCAGCAAGAGGTCTGAACTTCAGTATGCAGCATGAATATGTAACAGTCCTTCACAAAGATTGTTCTCATTATGTCCATATGGTTATTATAATCCACTATTTAAGATCCCATACATTCTACAGAAATAAACAGAAAAAGCTTTAAGATTTTTTTTCTTTTTCTTTTTTTTTTTGCTATGCTACTCCACCTACATTCATCATCGGATTAAAAAAAAACTTATAGAAATAGCTGTTGTGCATATCTTCATGATTTTTTGCTTGACTGATTTTTAGGAGCTATGGTACTTTAAAGATCTTGATGTTTATCTTTTATCAGCGCAGCTCTTCCTACATTCATCATCTGATTTTAAAAAAACATTTGAAATAGAAATGTTCTTTACCTGATATAATTGTGCATAGTGTCACGATTGTTTGCTTGACTGATTTTTGCAAGAGTTACAGGACTTTCATTTTGATTGTTATCTTTTGTCAGCACAACTCCTCCTTCATCATCTGATTTTATTGAAACCTTATATATAGCATGTACAGTAGTTATACCCCCGCACAACAAAGTTGTGGGGGGTATACTGGAATCAGCTTGTCCAGCTGTCCATCCGGCCGGCCGTCGGTTTTTCCTTGTCCGCCAAATAACTTAAGAATCCTTTGACCAACAGTCTCCATATTTGGTCTGGAGATTGGTCATGGCCAGATGACCCCTAATGATTTTGAGGTCACTGGGTCAAAGGTCAAGGTCACAGGGGCCTTGACTAAAAAAAAAGCTTGTCCGCCCAATATATTTGGTGTGGAGGTTGGTCATGACCAGTAGATGACCCCTATTTATTTTGAGGTCACTGGGTCAAAGGTCAAGGTCACAGGAGCCTTGACTAAAAAAGCTTGTCTGCCTAATTACTTAAGAATCCTTTGACCCACAGTCTTCATATTTGGTGTGGAGGTTGGTCATGACCAGTAGATGACCCTTACTGATTTTGAGGTCACTGGGTCAAAGGTCATGGACACAGAAGCTTTGACTAAAAAAATCTTGTCCACCCAATAATTGAAGAATCCTTTGACCCTCAGTCTTCATATTTGGTATGGAGGTTGATCATGACTAGTACATGACACCTACTGATTTTGAGATCACTTGGCCAAAGGTCATGGTTACAGTGGCTTTTACTGTAAAGCTTGACCTCCCAGTTACGCGGCAGAAATGAGTAAAAATGACTTAAATCCATTAAAAACCAGGTAATAAACAGAAAATTTGTTATATCCCCGCACAACAAAGTTGTAAGGGGGTTATACTGGAATCAACTTGTCCATCTGTCCATCCGTCTGTCAGATTTTCCTTGTCCACCCAATAACTTCAACCCAATAATTGAAGAATCCTTTGACCCTCAGTCTTCATATTTTGTATTGAGGTTGGTCATAACTAGTTCATGACCCCTACTGATTTTGAGGTCACTAGGTCATAGGTCATGGTTACAGTGGCTTTCACTCAAAAACTTGATCTCCCAGTTAAGAGGCATAAATGAGTAAAAATGACTGAAATCCATTAAAAAACATGTAATAAAAAGAAAATTTTTTATACCCCCGCACAATGGAGTTGTAATGGGGGTATACTGGAATCAACTTGTCCATCTGTCCAGCTGTCCTCCAGATTTTACTTGTCCGCCCCAATAACTTAACAATCCTTTGGCCCACAGGGGGGTTCAAGTCATGCAATGGCAGTTTTAGTTTTGAGGTAGTAGGTCAAAGGTAATGGTTTCTTTGATCTTTGCCACTAAAAAACATGAAGAATACATAACTAAGCAATGTACTGAGTTACCCTCAGATTTGGCAGGGAGGTTGCCCATTACCTCTAAATGACCCCTGTTGATTCTGACAAAGTGCTATGAGGGGGTATTCATGCCATGACAGTGGCAGTTCTAGTTAGTTTAGTTGTGCATATTATCAATGTTTCCGCTTGACTGATTTTTGCAGGAGTTATGGGACTTTATAGATTATGACTTTTCTTTTTTGTCAGTGCAACTCCTACATATATAAATGAATTTTGATATTATTTTCATATTGTCAGGATTTTCATGATGACTGTTTGTTTTGCAGGAAAAGTGGGAGTTAATTGACATTGAGGTGGGGGCTTTTTTGACCACCTGATGTCTGTCGTTCATGGGTGCATGTGTCAACAATTTTTTGTCTACATGATCATAGAAGTTACATATTTAATCTGATTTGAACCAAACTTGCACAGAACTTTTATCACCAATAGATCACTGTTCCTTTCTTGAAATGGTCTGATCCTGGAAGGGCCCAAAAAAGCATATTGTGCCTTGTCTGCATGAAAGATAGTTCATTTTTGATTTGATTTTAACAAAACTTGCATAAAACTTGCAACACCAGTAGATCTTAGTTCCTTTTTTGAAGCAGCCTGAAACCATTAGTTTGGAGAAAGTTCCCCTATCTACCAGTTGAGATGGACGAATGTTTCCCTGTCTCTTAGTTGAGATGGAAGAATGTTTCCCTTTCTATGATTTGAGATGAAGTAACGCTCCCCTATCTACCACTTGAGATGGAGGAATGTTCCCCTATCTACTATAGAGATAGTGGGTGTTCCCCTATCTATGTTTCCCTAAAAAAATGAAAAAAAAATGGAATTTCCTGTTTTTTTGTTCTGGAAGGCTTTTATATGGTCATTACATTGGAGATAACTTTCAAAAAGATATCGATTTTAGACATGATTTCTTTTAGACTTTAAAGCTATTCTTTCAAATATTTCAGATTCAAACTGATATTTTGATTAGAAATACCATATGTCTCAACATCCAGTCATTTGGCTGAATGGATTAAAGACATAATTGTTACATTTTCAATGAAATATGAGAACTTGTGTAGGTCAGTCACTGCTGCAACTTGCTTAAAAATCAGAAACAATTTGGGTTCATTTCGAACATCGTTGAAATGTTAAGAGATACAAAATAATCTAGTTATATAACTTTTGTTTAAACTTTATGGAGATTTAACCCCTGTTTGGACTTGACATATCTTATTTGAGTAGTGTCCTGTGGAAAAAAAACCTAGATTTCAATGCTGAAATTCATATTGACCTTTTCAGTAATCCAAATATAACACAGTATAAACATTGTCTGTCAGTATATATGTTTGTTTCATCAAACGTTCAACTTTGAATGGAAGTGGCTGGCGGTCTTCTATCATGTCTGAGCCTTTAATTTCAGAATACACAAAGTCTTCAAGTACATATAATCAGTGTTGTGATACATTTAATAATTAATATCTCAGTTATTTGCGCAAGTTTTTGAGGGTTGTTGCAATGGCCGATTGCTAACTCTTATTCGACCGACTGCTGAAAAGGTGGCAATGGAAAATGGTAATGGTCTCCATCCCTAGTTAAGAAACTTGTGCCCGAATACTTACTCTTTAGAACTCAATTATGTGTAGTGGGTTATGCAATCCTTCACATCATCTGGGGGGCAAACAGAACAAGTGCAATCGGTTTAATGGACAAATAATACCCAAGTTTTAACTTAATAGCATTGAATACTTCTTAAAATTAGTACTTCAATATTAAGTCCTAAATCACGTTCATAACAATGAGTTCATATATGAAAAGTGCCATCTGCCAGGTACTCTCATTCTTCAAACAATAAACCAACAATAAGCAGGCTTGTAGGAAGCATTTTCGTACTTGCCGGTTCCTATGGGTCTGGTTAGGAACATTATCTGGCAGTCTGTTAAGCTACGTCAAACTTAGCCAACCTAAATGGTTAACCAGTACTAAGTGCATATAGTTATGCAAACGTTCGCTAAAGATAAGAAACAGGGACAAGAAAAAAATCGAATCCGAAACATTGTTAAGATAGACGAATTGTATCGGGCAGAGGCAATGTTATACTAGCGATTTACAGCATTTAAGGGCACTCACTTCTGCTGGCCCTCCGACGGACATGTCTGAATCAATTTCAAAGCAAAAGGTGTCGTATGAAAGCTGACACTACTAGCAATCGTTTGAGATCTTTTGCACGATTGTACGTGTAGCAGTTCAAGCGTGGTGACCCTCGTGCTTTTGAGTTCTCAAAAACACGAAGGCTACTTTACAGACGAAACGGTGCTATATGGGCGATTTTCTTTGTTTGAGAGCACTCATTTCTGTCGCTAATATCTCGAGAATGCCTTGAATGCAAGTGCTATAGGTGCAAAGTTGACGCTACCAGCAATCAGAAGAGATAAATTTCATGATTGTACGTTCAGCGGTTCGAGCGTGGTAGCTCCGTGTTTTTGAGAACTCAAAAACACGAAGTGCCTATTTTTTCAGCGTATATATAACGTAAATGCCTTATACAAGCACACGGCAATGCAGAGGAACCAGCCACTTGTTAATATATCGACTTGAAACGGCACAGAATGCTTAGATATGTTGTTCGGGCAGTGTGTGGACTTGAAGTCTGGCGCTGAATGTTTATTTTAGAAATTTTGGTGTTTCGTTCGCTCTGCGTATTAGCGCTCTAGACGGAGGAGCCAGGTTCGGTACGAACTTCCTTTTGTAAGCTTGTTTTTGGAAAAATCTCCACAGAAATGTGCCAAGAAGTACTACGTTCGCTATAGATATGAAACAGGGACAAGGAGAAAGAATCGTGTCCGAAACGTTGTTAAGATAGACGAATTCAATCGGGCAGAGTTAATGTTATACTTGCAATTTAGAGCATTTTAGAGCACTCACTTCTGCTGGCTCTCCGACGGACACGCCTGAATCGATTCGAAAGCAAAAGGTGTTGTATGAAAGCTGACCCTACTATCAATCGTTTGAGACCTTTTGTACCTGCAGCAGATCAAGCGTGGTGACCCTTGTGTTTTTGAGTTCTCAAAACCACGAAGGCTAGTTTACAGACGAAACGGTGCTATATGGGCGATTTTCTTTGTTTGCGGGCACTCACTTCTGCGCTTATTTCTCAAGAATGCCTGGGCGGATTTAAAAGCAAGTGCTATGGTTGCAAAGTTGATGCTACAAGCAATCAGATGAGGTAAATCTGATGATTGTACGTTCAGCGGTTCGAGAACTGAAAAACAATTTATGCTTTCCTTCCAGAAAAAGTAAAGCTGGCTAATTAAAAAACAAACTGTAATTCAATATTAATTTTTTCTCTAGCTTTGTTTATTCCATTTGAATTTGTAAAGCCAGCTTAACAATTTGTAGTTATTTACTTTTGATTAGTTTTAAAAGTTATATACAGTTGGTAAAATTATTATTTAAGCCGACGTAACTTTTCCAATGTTTTGTTCTATACATTTCATTTGTATTTGTAAAGCCGGCATAACAATTACTGGTTGCAAACCATTAAAGAAGTTCTGTGTACTGTTGCTATTCTTACTTTTATTTGATAAGCTGGCTTTACTCTTGATTTTTAACAAAATATATATACAGTTTGTTCTTGTTAGGCCAGCTTAACAATTTCTTGAAGCAAATCTTAAAGCTGATTAACCTGTTTACAGTTCGTAATTTTCATGATTATTTGTTAAACTAACAACCATTTCTGGTTGCAACTTTTTAAAAAATGTTATATACAGTTGCGACTCTTCACTATTAACTGTTAAGCAGGCTTAACTTTCTCGATATTTTGTAAGTGAAGTTTGTTTTTGTTAAGCCGGCAACTTTTTCGATATTTTTTTTGTATATGTACAGTTCGTTTTTGTTAAGCAGCTTAACAATTTCTTGGTGAAAAAAGTTCTGTTTACAGTAACTTGTCTTCTCTCAAATCTTAAGGTTTGTTATACAGTATGTAGTTTTCATGATTATTTGTTAAGCCAGCTTAACAATTTCTGGTCAAAAATTTTATTAGAATGCTATATACAGTTGAAAGTCTTCACTATTAATTGTTAAGCTGGCTTAACTTTTTCGATGTTTTTATATAGATACAGTTTGTTTTTGTTAAGCCGGCTTAACTTTTCCAATGTCTTGTTTTTAAATTTTCCATTTGTTTTTGTTAAGCCAATCTCTGAAAGGAAGCAAATCTTAAGGTTTTTTTACACTATGTAGCTTTCATGATTACTTGTTAAGCCAGCTTAACAATTTCTGGTTGCAACTCTTTTTAAAAATGCTATGTACAGTTGCTAGACTTCACTTTTTTTTTTTTTTTTTTTTTTTTTAAGCTGGTTTAACTTTTTCGATATTTTCGTAAGATACAGTTTGTTTTTGTTAAGCCGGCTTAACGTTTTTGATATTTTTTTGTATTTATGTACAGTTTCTTTTTGTTAGGTCGGCTTAACTTTTCGATATTTTCGTAAGATGCAGTTTGTTTTTGTTAAGCCGGCTTAACTTTTTTGATATTTTTTTATGTACAGTTTTTTTTTGTTAAGCCAGATTAACAATTTCTGTGTGCAAAAAGTACTATCTATAGCTTCTAGTCTTCTTTCATTTGTTAAGCCGGCTTAACTTTTGATATTTATATTTAATTCCAACTTAACAATTTCTGGTTGCAACTTTTTGTTGTTAAAATGCTTTGTACAGTTGGTAGACTTCACTGTTTTTTTGTTAAGATAGCTTACCTTTTTTGATATTCTTATTGTATTTATGTACAGTTTGTTTTTGTTAAGCCAGCTTAACAATTTCTGTGTGCAGAAAGTACTATTTACAGTTTCTAGTCTAAACTGGTATTTGTTAAGCTGGCTTAACTTCGATGTTCATTTTTAATTTGCAGTTTGGCTGGCTTAACAATTTCTTGGAGCAAAGTATAAATTTTGTTTACAGAATGTTGTTCTCACAACTGTAAGTAAAGCTGGCATAACATTTCCAAATATATCTAGTAATCAACTCAGAAAAGTCTATTTTCAGTTCACTTGCAAGAATTATAATTTGTTAAGCCGGCTTAACTTTTCCAATGTCTTGTTTTATATATTCCATTTGTATTGTTAAGCCAGCTTAACCTTTCAATACTTAATTGATTATATTTATTTTTTGAATATTTATATCATATCAATATTTAATTTGTATTACATGTATTCTGCAATCAATTCATGTCATTCTTTTAAAAAATGATTTCATAAATACATCTTCTGACAAGTTTTTGACATTGTTTGTTCTTCTTTTTGCTTGACATGAGTCTAAAATGTGAAAAATTAATTTGATAACATTTTCACTAGGTTAAAATGCGAATTTCTGCATTTTAATTGGGAATGATTGGACATTCCTTTTTTTAAGTAGACAGCTTTGAATGATTATGTATTCAAACGTTTATTCATGCTATTTTTGAAGATTACATGAAACACTGATTTTGCATTAATATTTTGTTTTACTTTATTTAATCTGACAATGATGATACCGTTATATAGGGTTATATAAGTATTATGATAAACTCCTTTACTATGTTTAAGAAATAATTATAACAACTATGATAATGATTAAATTGTGTAGAAGAAAGAAAGCAACTGTATTATTCTAAAATCAGTGTATCAAAAATGTGTGCCATACAGTTACTATTTTACTCCAAAAATCAGCATAATCTCATTTCGTGTTTAAATTTTCTGCATAACTCACATGTTATACATATCAAACAAAAGTTATTGATCGATACTTTCTAAAAGTGACTTCAAGAAATAAAGTATCGGAAAAAACAACGATTCTTATGATAATATCGAGATGCTAAATTTATCAGTTCTTGAAAGCAATGCTTGTATGAAGAATAATCTATAGGTGTTCTTACCAATCAAAGGCACACAAAGATCTCGTGTTATAGCCTGGTAAAGCATGCCCTGAAAAAGTAAATGAGGTTGCAAATAAGGATTTAAACATTTGTGAGCTGTATTGATTGGTAGGAAAACAATCTCAAGAAGAGGAATCTTTATATACAGTAGAACCCCTCTAAATCGGACGAGCATGGGACTGGGCCTTAGTCCGGTTTAGAGGGGTATCCGGTTTGGAGGGGTTTTCTTTATCTGGAAGCGGAGACCTACATAGGAGATGTTGTATTTTTTTTTCGCATGACTACATTCTGTGCTGACAGCTGCACCAATGAAATACAAGAGTATTTTGTTTGGTGTTCTATGCTTTTTTTCAATAATTTTCCAGTGATTTTGTAATTGGCAAACAAAAATGAACATCAAATGGTCATTTTAATGCAGGATAAAACAAAGAAAATAGTAAATTGTACAAAAATGTATTTAATTGTTGGCCAATTGAAATTTGTCAGCTTATGTTTACAATCTGAAGGAAGTTGCAAACCAACAATTTTCAGTAATGAAATTTAAACCCATGAATGTCTCAAATGTAGAGGGAATAAAAACCATTAATGTTCTTTATTTGACACAGAACTTGATTTTGGCAAGTTTTAAAATCGGAAATTCATGACCAGTTTTTAGCCAGGGAAAGTAAAGACCGGTTTTCAGAGGTACACTTACGTTGAAATTGACTTTTTTTCGAAAATCGTCCGGTATCCGGAATGTAGGGCTATCCGGTTTGTAGTGGTAAATTATCAAGAGAAAAAAATGGAACTGGCTGATTTATCCGATTTAGAGGGGGATCCAGTTTAGAGGAGGTGTTCTACAGTACGTTCATCTAAACTGTCGTATAGACTGCATACAAGTTTGAAAGATGTTTTAAACTTTAGAGTGCTTGAAAAAAAACAGCCAATGTGGGTATTTCATGCGTGATAGCGAGTGTTTCCGATGTCTATCGAAAGGTATCGTTACTGCTTTCAAATTGGTGAATAACTTCCTGTTCACGTCCAATTACAAGTGTGTCCCGTCTCGGAAGAACGTTGTATTTAGCGAAAGATTAGACTAAAGATCTTCAATCGCCATAACAACTCCGATCTTTCTTTCAGCCGTTTATCAAGTTGTCGAATCAATTCATCGACTTTCGTCCTAAAAGACCTCTAAGACGATTATTAGAATAATGGCTAGTTTCTATTGGCCTGGCATAGATATTGATCCAACGCGGTATTGGCGGTCGTGTATTGTTTTCTTTTTCAGAGGAAATTTTCAAAAGGGCGTGTGGACGTATCGCGTAAAGGTTGGCGCCTGTCATAGACGAACAAACCAAAAGAGTTACTGTGGACGTTATTGGTCAATTATCATTCGAGGGAGGCAATAGATATATTCTTACAACCGTGGACTACGCCACACAATATCTATTGGTCATAACCTTACCAAAATTCGAAACAAAAAAGCAGTCGAACGAATGCTTGAGTATTTCCCAAAGTCGGATTTCCCACTGAGATCTTAATCGACAGGGGTAGTAAATTCCAATCAGATTAAATGGAACAGGTAAGCCGACTGCAATTCTTTACAACCCCAGGTGTAATGAATTATCGAGCGGATCGACGATGTCCTTAAGAAGATGTGCCAAAAAAAGCAAAGAAAAGTGACAGATACAAAACTGCAATGCTATAAGCATACCGGGAGGTTCCCAAAGAAGTCACCAGATTTCCCCTTTCGAACTCCTGTATGGAAAGGAAAGTCTGAGAACCGATGCATATCCTGAAAGAGTTGTGGACAAAGAAGATGTATCTGAGGAGACCCGTTACTTGTACCATTTATTTGTAAGATCTAAAGAGCCGCCTGGAAAAGACATGTAAAGTTGCTGCAGAGAATGTGAAAAAGGTGCAAGCTACCTACAAACCTCATTATTACAAAAAAGCAAGAAGAAAGAGGCTTCAAGTACGAGATAGAGTATTGGTGCTGCTACCAAATGACAAGAACGCTGCTGCAACGAAGAGGCCTTTTCAATGAGTTACACGAAGTAAACCGGATGGACTGCAAGGCTCAACTTGGTGACAGAAATACGACGTATCACATTAACATACTTGAAGAGAAACCTGTTGAGCATATATCGTAGCAGAAAAGAGTCAACACGGAGCAGACGACAACGACAAACTTCTTGAGCTTGCTACAACCTCAGGAAAAGAAAGTTACAGTTACAAGAATGCCATATAAATGATGATTTATCATCGATACAAAGGCAACAAGTGCTTGAGCTGGTTGCAAAGTTCGAGGACACTCAAAAAGATCAGCCGGGAAACATTATGCTTACTGAGCACAAGCTAGAGATTACGGCTGACACTCCGATTAGACAGAAACAGTACATAATGCCATACGCCAAAAGGAAATACGGCTAAAGTTAAAACTGTGTTGAAAGCGGGAAAATAGAGTTAGCTGTTTTAGAATACTCCACGATCATGCAGTTGCAAAAGAAAGACGGAAGCAAAGGGATTTGTTTTGAATTTAGAAAGTTAAGTGCTATGACCAAGTTTGACGGCCAAAATGGTGACACAAGTATGGCAAAGTTCAAAGATATCGTGTTCAAAAGGAAATGCATCTGAAGTTAAAACAATGCTGAAAGTGGGAATAAAAGAGGCAGCTTTTTCAGAATACATCCCCGCGATTATGGTGGTGCGAAATAAAGACGGAGGCAATAGGTTTTGTATTGAATTTAGAAAGTTAAATGCTATAACCAAGCTTGACGATGAACCGCAGCCATAATGTGGACAAAAGTATGCCAAAGCTCAAAGGTGACGTGTCTTCTACCAAAATAGATCTAACCAAAGGCTATTGGCAGATACTCTCTAACCATAGGATATTGGCTCATACAAATCCGGAAAGAGTGCCAACTAATCTACTCGTTTGAACTCAACTAACGGCATATTCTACAGACAAGTGCATGCAATTTGGAATGGTCAATTTCTGAGCGACGTTTAATCACATAATGTGAAAGATATTGAACGGCTGCGACGAAGCCGACAACTTACGTAGATAGCCTTGTACAAACATTAATCTAGCATCACTTTAAGATGATGGAAGAAGTCTACCGGAGGGCAAAGGAAGGAGTACTTACTATTCAACCTTCTAAATACATTTAAGAACATTGCTTTCATCGGGCACAAAGTGGGAAATGGTGTATTTCAGATTAAATAAGAAAAGATAGAACGCTTAGAAATGCTTAAATTTAAAAATCAAACTCCTAGTGTGAGCATTCCTTGGAATGGCCGGATACTATAGGAAGTGTATTCTTCTGTTTATTGAAAGAACATTTCCATTCACTGATTTAAAAAGAAGGGCCAACCAAATGCGTGAGATGAGTAGAAGCGCAGAATATAGCATTAATTATCTGAATCACCGACTGACCAAGGCTTCCACATTGCGACTTTCGGATTTCAACAGCTAGTGTATTCAGAAAGTAAATGCTTCAGACGCCGGTGTTGGGATTGGCATACTTCTTTATTCAGCTGAAGAGTTAGTATTTAACAACAATTCCATTCGTTACAAAATTAGTTCAAAATACGATTTTAGTAATAAAAAAAACCAATTTTGCTTCTTAACTGTTTTTGTGTTTTAACGTCAAGGCCAATGTAATAGAATTAAACTCAAAATATACTTTTGATTTTAAAAAATATCTCTCTGATGGTTCTGAATCTCCCACAAACAAGAAAAGTGATAAATCAACAATTTGTTGATTAATATGACTGTATTTTACGGAAGACACTTTAAATTCAGTCAGGGTACTATATTGAAATTCCGTGAATTTGACGCATATATTTCAGCTATTGGTCATCTCAACAGAATACTGGGTTCCCTTTTTCTTCTAAGTATTGGAATATCTACCATACAATAGAAATCCTGCAGATATTCATTCAACATTGTCATGTTATCATCCTTATATAGGTCAAAAGTGAGGTTAGACAGATTAAAAAAAACCGGAAAATCAAGTAATGTACCATGTGATAGTTAGACGATGTAAATCTGGACTCGCTGTTTGATATTTATTTGAAAGGTTGTTTCCCTTTCACTGATAGGAGCAAAGAACGATTTTCATGATAAATTTGCCCCACAAGAAATGCTCCTTTGGGAAGAGAGACGTTAATAAACCTGATTCATGCAGTTTCATTAGCACAGATGTGTTGTTCGGAGTAGTGACTTCAACCCTTAAACCTTAGTCATGGATTCAAATCCTACTCGCAAAATTTAACAATTTTTTTGGTACCTTTGAGACTCTCTAAGATGACATTATTTGTGAGAACAAAAGTAGTCGATAAGCTTGAAAAACGTTTTTCTACTGATTACGACAAAAGAGTAAAATTCTAATGATCCAGTTTCTTCGGACGTTTCAATCTAATGAGGTAGCCTGCCCAAAATAAAAGTTTTTCTTCGGTACATCACTACAACACCTGGATGTATAAAATATTAACTTTATGTATAACTTATTACTTTATATCTAACACCTACATGTCGTTGCCGTTACTTTTTACCACGTGACCGTCTAAGCAATTGATTTCATACGCATAATTCATCTCATCTGAAGGAGTCAGTAATTTTGATATACAGGTAGTGTAACGACTTTGGTATCCATGATATATAGCTACACTCAGACTACATGATTTGGTAATTTTTGATTTTGTAGTTCGGGCAATGTTGTGCACAACGTCCCATCCCACCTATTTTGTTTTGGATCCGTTAGTTATACATGTACTAATTTGTATGGGCTGTTAATTGCATATGCTTATTTTTCTTACTTCAACATTTAAACGTGGTAATTAGTGTAGAAATTTGTGTAGAGTTTAATACTGTTTTCGTAATATGATTAAAAGGAATAAAGTGTTTGCATAAACAGAAAAAAAGAGATTACACTTTGCAAAATATCCAAATTTGTGTACAACTGAAAAATCATATTTGACGAGTCGCTGACTTATTCCGTAATTTAATTGTCAAACTGTGGCTCTGTTTTTGTATATTACACTGTTTAAAACCCTATACACCTGTTCAAGGCAATGACACTTGGCAGCGGTTAAAATCAGCATAACATTGTTTATATATATATATATATATATATATATATATATATATATATATATATATATATATATATATATATATATATATACATTTCAATTGTATCTGATACATATAAATACCGTATCTGTTTGTAATATCACGAAGCAGTTGTTTATCATGGAGTGTCTTCACGGGACATCATGTTACCTTATAAAAGCTGTCAGAAAGAAATGGAAAAAAAATATATGCACTCTTATTGCAAATTAAGATATCTGAAATTGAATCTTCTGCTTTTTTGCGAAACTGAGCGTGCCACACGTAGTGTGAGGAACGGGTCAACTCAAATTTTACTTAACAGTCTTTTAAAATCATAATTTACACTTCCGGTCCAGCGTAAAAACGGCGAGTACTTAGTTTGTAATTGAATTTTTTGTTCAATACTGGTCAATAAAGACCGAAATTACAAGGCACATCCAAGTTTGGCATGTTTATTACTACTTCTAACTGTTAACTCGGACGAACTGCAAAATCATGCCAGTCCTTGTTTTTTTCAAAGTTCAGACGTAATTATATGCCTTGTCTTCGAGGATTTTCTGTTCCGGAAGTATAACATATAACTCGAAGCGGATACCACGTGAATTACGTGCTTACGAGGTACAATTATACCACCTTCGTATGTGCGATTTGATGAAAGCCTTGCAGTACACTATCTGAACATTTATATTGTTAGAAGACACATATTTGCTACATATATTTTGCATTTGGTAGTTATACTAGAACCGATGATATATAAGCTTTTCACGAAAAAGTACACGTTTAGCAAATAACATGTCGAAAACAACAAAACATCAGTAAACAGGGCACAGATATGGTTTCCTGAAATATCTTTCTTTAGAATAAAACATATATAGGATTTGTTTACCCGTGCACGACAATACAAACCTATGCAAATAGGCTGACGGTTATTGACTGTAAGAGTTGACTTTAAAGTAGGTAAATGCGTTTCAGCGATTGAAGAAGTATAAATTTTAAATATTTTTACTGTTATATGGAGTTTATTTCAGTAGTAAACCAGACGTTGTAATCATTTACATAAACTATTTTTCAATGTGTTAAATTCAGATAGGTTTCCTTGACATTTTTAAACAATTTCTACGAGATGATATAAATCTTGTTTACGAAAATAAGTATGCACGAAATCGTTACAGATATTTCGTTTTAGATGATTGGATAGTTCATGAAATGAATACTTGTTTTCAGAATTATTCTGACCCAAAATTTTAGATTAAAACATGGCGAGGCTGCGATATTCGTGTAGCTTATGTCTAACTAGTGACGCTTGTAAATCATTTTCCTTTTGTTTTGTTATATAACTGAATAAAAAGAAAGCAAATATAACTTCAAGTCAGTCAGCTGGTCGATCGGCCGGCCGGACGGACGAACACACAGATGGACAGATATAAAGACAGACATATTAATTTTGAATGAATATATGAATGAATGAATGAATCAATCAATCAATCAATCAATCAATCAATCAATTAATTAATTAATCAATTAATTAATTAATATTTAGGATTTTGCTTTGCTTTCGTTTAAATACGCTTATCAGAAAGAAAAAAACACGTGTGTAGCCGGTGTGGTTTCTTCGATTATTGAGAACTTCGACTGAACATCAAATGTAATGAATGAACCAAGCACATTTGTTTGGTGACATTAAAATAACAGTATTTGATATCAGCTCTACATAATTCTCAGTAACCAATCAAAAGCTTTAGGTAATAACATGATATATTGCTACTGCCTGTTTAAACTGGTTGTTTCAAACAATAGGGCCCATGGCCCATGTAGTACAATGGTTATGAAGATAAGACCGTCGGGGCGTTCCATACTTGCCTGTTCTTTCATACAGTTGCTTTATGAAACAGGATTTTTATTTTAGTAAATATTTTGACATGATGATTTTGCAAGCAGATTATTTTTGTTAGCATTTGATATATTAAATTATGGTTGCGTTTACATCCGGGTAAGCATAAGTCCTACTTCTGGTACTCTTCTACACCGTTTATAATACTCAATAGGTACAGCACTGGATTTGTAATCCATGGGTCCCTGGTTCGACCCTTAGATAGGGCACACTCTCTCCATGACAATTGATCTCAGGCATTGTGTCTAATGTTCATTTGTCTCTCACCGCTGATTCAGAATAGATCAAGTGGGAAGAGTAGTCAGTCACTTGCGGAGAAATTGGTAATTACTTGTTAGTCGGTTAGGTAGACTGACCGCCAAGATATAACCTAGATGTTGAAATCGGCGTTAAACCTAAAAGAAAAAACAATACTGTGATATTCAAAGGCGACAATGAGTGTGTACATGTTACACGAGAGACTAAAAGTGAACATTAACAGGGCTGCAGCATGTGCCAGGATTTCATTCACTAGGGTGTAGTATTTAAAAAAGAAAAACAAAAAGCTTAAAGAAAAGCAGTTGTAACTCTTTTCATAACTGCATACGTTTAGAACTTATTTGGCATGTATCATTTCTCATATAAAATGAAGATTTGGTTCTTATCATTAAAAGGTGAAGATCATTATGAATGTGCAAAAGGTTAATCTGCTTTCAGATCAAAGAAAGATTTATAGCTCTTGTATACATCAGGGTTGCAATTTGATTCTGAGGACAATAAACCTTTTATGGGAAACATCATTTTAGATATGTAATTGCATGAAAAAAGTTCTGTTAAGATTGTATCCTTTTGCTCTACAGAGCTTTATATTTAGATAAACTCAAAAAGAAAATAATACCTTTCTTAACTGACTAGCACATTTTGCCGACCCTGAACACATGAATGAATTTGCGAAATAATAAAAGTAATACAAAAGATTTCTGCACGTTATAAGAGTATGTTTAAAATATTCACCTATTTTATGTCTTAAGTTTACCGTGGTATTGTCATTGCATTCTCATTGAATACTGCATTTAATATTGCACGTCAAAACCATGTTCCGGCGTTTATGACTGTAGGATGTAACAATTTTTCACGAAATTTTGGGTTTTCAGCAAAGTGACAAAAAGGTAGGATTTAAAATTTATTTCTCTTTCTTTCTTTTTTATGGAAGCTTATATATCATCGGTTCAAGTATAACATTTGACCAACGCTCCCAGACGTGATAAGTAAGCTGTGGTTTAAAGTGCAAATGCAATATATACAAAGCACCTCATTCAAAAATTGTTTGAGGCCTTTTGCATGATTGTAAGCTTAACAAATAAAGCTTCAAGTTTGTTAGTTCTCACTTCCTTCCTGTTCTTTAACATGTTCAGTGAATAACAATGATTAATTATGAGACCTCGGTTAACAGTCTCATACGAACTATATATCGAACTCGAGACGCCTGGATTACAAGTTCTGGGCGCTACCACTAGATCACTGATCCGGTCTGTTCTTATATCAAATCAGTTAAAATACATTTTTAAAGATATTCTTCTAAGGGAGAATGGCTTGCTTCCCTGGTTTAGTGGTTAGGGTCAATAAACTACAAGAAGCTTATAGCACTGTTACCAACCATTTCTTCTGTGTGAGAAAGTTCCGTACAAATGTGTACAGTAACCAGAAAAATAGTGTTACGTAATGAGTTCGTTTTGTTTTAGCTTGTTTATTTTCTTTTCATCTTGCAACTTATATTAAAACCCCCTGATGACTTCTTCTTGGATTTAAACCAGTACTCACATTGTGAATGTGGAATGCAAAAAATCACAGAAAACTTTTTTGCCATGGTTTATGCAAATATATGATAATTGTTTCCGTGTAAATATTTTTAGAATTTAGTTTATTTAGACGTAGTCAACTGAAAAAAATATGCATTGCATATCTTCGGTTATACTTTGTTTAACATTTATACCAATATTTCATTATTGTGCATGTGATGACTTAGTTCGAGTAAGACTTAACATTTATACCAATACTTGAATATTGTGCATGTTATGACTTAGTGCGAATAAGACTTAACATTTATACCAATACTTGAATATTTTGCATGTTATGACTTAGTGCGAATAAGACTTAACATTTATACCAATACTTGAATATTGTGCATGTGATGACATAGTGCGAGTAAGACTTAACATTTATACCAATACTTGAATATTGTGCATGTGATGACTTAGTGCGAGTAAGACTTAATATTTATACCAATACTTGAATATTGTGCATGTGATGACTTAGTGCGAATAAGACTTAACATTTATACCAATACTTGAATATTGTGCATGTGATGACTTAGTTCGAGTAAGACTTAACATTTATACCAATACTTGAATATTGTGCATGTGATGACTTAGTGCGAGTAAGACTTAACATTTATACCAATACTTGAATATTGTGCGAGTAAGACTTAACATTTATACCAATACTTGAATATTGTGCATGTGATGACTTAGTGCGAATAAGACTTAACATTTATACCAATACTTGAATATTGTGCATGTGATGACTTAGTGCGAATAAGACTTAACATTTATACCAATACTTGAATATTTTGCATGTGATGACTTAGTGCGAGTAAGACTTAACATTTATACCAATACTTGAATATTTTGCAATGTGATGACTAAGTGCGAGTAAGACTTAACATTTATACCAATACTTGAATATTTTGCAATGTGATGTCTTAGTGCGAATAAGACTTAACAATTTCCAATACTTGAATATTCTGCATGTGATGACTTAGTTCGAGTAAGACTTAACATTTATACCAATACTTGAATATTGTGCATGTGATGACTTAGTTCGAGTAAGACTTAACATTTATACCAATACTTGAATATTGTGCATGTGATGACTTAGTTCGAGTAAGACTTAACATTTATACCAATACTTGAATACTGTGCATGTGATGACTTAGTGCGAATAAGACTTAACATTTATACCAATACTTGAATATTGTGCATGTGATGACTTAGTGCGAGTAAGACTTAACATTTATACCAATACTTGAATATTTTGCAATGTGATGACTTAGTGCGAGTAAGTCTTAACATTTATACCAATACTTGAATATTTTGCAATGTGATGACTTAGTGCGAATAAGACTTAACATTTATACCAATACTTGAATATTTTGCATGTTATGACTTAGTGCGAATAAGACTTAACATTTATACCAATACTTGAATATTGTGCATGTGATGACATAGTGCGAGTAAGACTTAACATTTATACCAATACTTGAATATTGTGCATGTGATGACTTAGTGCGAGTAAGACTTAATATTTATACCAATACTTGAATATTGTGCATGTGATGACTTAGTGCGAATAAGACTTAACATTTATACCAATACTTGAATATTGTGCATGTTATGACTTAGTGCGAGTAAGACTTAACATTTATACCAATACTTGAATATTGTGCATGTGATGACTTAGTGCGAGTAAGACTTAACATTTATACCAATACTTGAATATTGTGCATGTGATGACTTAGTGCGAGTAAGACTTAACATTTATACCAATACTTGAATATTGTGCATGTGATGACTTAGTGCGAATAAGACTTAACATTTATACCAATACTTGAATATTGTGCATGTGATGACTTAGTGCGAATAAGACTTAACATTTATACCAATACTTGAATATTGTGCATGTGATGACTTAGTGCGAGTAAGACTTAACATTTATACCAATACTTGAATATTTTGCAATGTGATGACTAAGTGCGAGTAAGACTTAACATTTATACCAATACTTGAATATTTTGCAATGTGATGTCTTAGTGCGAATAAGACTTAACATTTATACCAATACTTGAATATTGTGCATGTGATGACTTAGTTCGAGTAAGACTTAACATTTATACCAATACTTGAATCCTGTGCATGTGATGACTTAGTGCGAATAAGACTTAACATTTATACCAATACTTGAATATTGTGCATGTGATGACTTAGTGCGAGTAAGACTTAACATTTATACCAATACTTGAATATTTTGCAATGTGATGACTTAGTGCGAGTAAGTCTTAACATTTATACCAATACTTGAATATTTTGCAATGTGATGACTTAGTGCGAATAAGACTTAACATTTATACCAATACTTGAATATTTTGCATGTTATGACTTAGTGCGAATAAGACTTAACATTTATACCAATACTTGAATATTGTGCATGTGATGACATAGTGCGAGTAATACTTAACATTTATACCAATACTTGAATATTGTGCATGTGATGACTTAGTGCGAGTAAGACTTAATATTTATACCAATACTTGAATATTGTGCATGTGATGACTTAGTGCGAATAAGACTTAACATTTATACTAATACTTGAATATTGTGCATGTGATGACTTAGTGCGAGTAAGACTTAACATTTATACCAATACTTGAATATTGTGCATGTGATGACTTAGTGCGAGTAAGACTTAACATTTATACCAATACTTGAATATTGTGGGAGTAAGACTTAACATTTATACCAATACTTGAATATTGTGCATGTGATGACTTAGTGCGAATAAGACTTAACATTTATACCAATACTTGAATATTGTGCATGTGATGACTTAGTGCGAATAAGACTTAACATTTATACCAATACTTGAATATTGTGCATGTGATGACTTAGTGCGAGTAAGACTTAACATTTATACCAATACTTGAATATTTTGCAATGTGATGACGAAGTGCGAGTAAGACTTAACATTTATTCCAATACTTGAATATTTTGCAATGTGATGTCTTAGTGCGAATAAGACTTAACAATTTCCAATACTTGAATATTGTGCATGTGATGACTTAGTTCGAGTAAGACTTAACATTTATACCAATACTTGAATATTTTGCAATGTGATGACTTAGTGCGAATAAGACTTAACATTTATACCAATACTTGAATATTGTGCATGTGATGACTTAGTTCGAGTAAGACTTAACATTTATACCAATACTTGAATACTGTGCATGTGATGACTTAGTGCGAATAAGACTTAACATTTATACCAATACTTGAATATTGTGCATGTGATGACTTAGTGCGAGTAAGACTTAACATTTATACCAATACTTGAATATTTTGCAATGTGATGACTTAGTTCGAATAAGACATAAGTCGTTACATATCATCGTCTAGTCTTAATGGACAAGGTGCATTACTTTAACATGGTGTTATCGTCACGAAAACCTGTTATTAGCGATAACTGATAGGACTTTAAAGTAGCTTGTTACATTTTGTACAGTTTTATTTTATATAGGTGTATTTCAGAGATTCTGTTCATTTTTGCTGTACTTGATATGATTATGCACTGTATCATATGTCAAGATTGCGAAAATGCAACTACATGTTGTCAGTATGGAAATTGTTATATATTACGAAATGCGTGAAATGTCTCTGTCTGCTCTTAACCTACGTCAACATATACATTAACACTAAAAATAACACTAAGAATTGTAACATACTTTTTTCGAGCAGAAAAATAACAAGTTGAGTGGTTATAAACTGTAAATATCAAGCAAAATGTAGAGCAAAACAGAGCTATCACAAGCAGGCAATTCTGTATGCCAGGGTGTGTAAATCTATCCTGAAGTAAAAAATATAAGGTTTACTATTACTACTAAGTGTGAATATAACTGCCGAATTGAAAACAAAATCCCAATGCGCTCTGTAACACCGCACTTTGGGGTCAAACGCACTTTGGGGTCCGACCCCAAAGTGAGGTAAACTTCACAACGCACTTTGGGGTCAAACACACTTTGGGGTCAAAATCGAGAAATGAACCCCAAAGTGCGTTAATATGCTACATATCAATGCATTTTGGGTTCTAAAGTTCTGGGGGTGTCAATCGAGTTCTGCTTAAATACTGAGTACTTATGTGCATGTATCAGTGAACATTTTAGGTATTAAAATTAATCAAATAAATGTTGAATAACATTTTTAAGGTATTAATTATATAGAAATGTTACCCCCTTTAATATAATTAGAAATAGGGAAAATCTAGATTTTGAATCGGTTGTCTTCAGATCCTATGGTATAAGGATCTGGATTTTAAAGAGGCTGTACTCCAGATTTGACATAAACAAATTTTTCATAAATTATATATTTAGATGCCGTGAGATTATAACAACATAATATTTTACTTCAAAACTGATTATAAAAGTCAAAATAGAATAAAAAAATATTTTCGCTCCAATATTTCAACTCTGGACCCTAATGTTAACAAAATATTTCCAACTCTTTTACTGTCACCACCATCGCCGCATGTGATATTACAGATATTTACTTTAAATCTTATACGATATAGTTAAACCGTCGCGTTACGGTATAGCACTTTGAAAGGAAAAAAAATCAATTTATAATGTAATTATTTGACTTATTTTTTGTCAGTAAGTTATTTTTTAAGCATGAGTCATAAATATTACAAGAAATTTATAATACAAGAAAACTTCCTTTTTTTGTCATCTAGACAATCAGATTGAAATATGTGTGTCACGCAACCGCTACAATTATCGGCGCACAACGCTAATGCAATGCTCAAATACTATGTTATCTAATGTATTATTACACTCAATACACGTCAAACATTTTTATATATCTTACTTTAAGGCTTCTATTCTTTGAGAAACATAATTGAATATAAAAAATATGATTAATTGCAAATTGCAACCCTTAGATTTAACAAAATTAAATAAACTGTCGTCTGCTATTGTTATCAGACTTAATACATTTCGCCTACTTAATTCCTTATTTTTAGTTTACCATTGGCATTAACTAGAAGATTTGACTTTAAAATATCACCAAAATTCGTTTTTATTGATTAAATTTTTATGACCACAAAGTGCAGTTGTTTGTCTGTTGTTAAAAATTGCATATGTACCTGTGTAACGCATTTTAGGTCAAAATTTGATCCCAAAGTGCGTAACGCACTGTGGGGTCGGACCATAAAGTGCGTAATGCACTTTGGGATCGGACACCAAAGTGCGTTTGACCCCTAAATGCGGTGTTACAGCGCTTTCAGAAGGCCCAATTGCATGATTAAACATACCCTATAGGAAAAATCACCTGATGAGGGTTAACCAAATGTGTTACTGAAGTATGGTCAAAAACGTCTTAGATACACCTTAGACAACAGTAACACAAAAGTCCTAGGTACATCATAGACAATAAAAAAGTAAACTTCCGAGGGAATGACCGTTTTATGTGACCAAATATTATTGATGAAATAGCAATTACATAAAATAACACTGTTTTACTTTGCAGGCTGAAACGTCAATCATTTGTTAGTCATTTTTACCACAAGGCAGAATATCGAAATATGAATAGGAACCTTCAAATTATTCTTGGTGTTTGTGCTTTCGGATGGCTTACGCTATGCTTTGGACAAGTAACGCAAGAATCTTTTCCTGAAGGTAAGAGAAAAATGCTCAAATAAACCTTCAAAACAATTTGTTCATTTCAAACTTCTTTGTCTCAGTGAGTAGTAAAGATTCGAGCAACCTAACAATTTTCTTACATGGAAAATATTAATGTAGTTTGATTGCCTTACTGTTTGTTTTGGAAGTCACGTTTTGTTTGAGTTTCAGCCGAGGCGAAATTATCAACTTGTTAAAAACAAAACATGTTATTGTGTGTTTTAGACATTGAACTCTGTCTTCATTTGCTGGTGGATTTTTTTTCTGTTATCATAAATATGATTATCATTATTTCTCAATTTTGCGTCATTTGTACTTAGCGAGTGAAAAAATACAATGAAATAAAAAAAAAACCAAAAAAAAAAAACAAAAAAACAAATATGTGAAACAACCTCCATTCTATGTGGCTACAATACATTGATACAACGTTATTCTCGGTAAAAGCAAAGCAAAGAGTGTTTTTTCCTTCCAAATATTGTCATTAAATTGAAAGGAAAATAGTAGCGTAGCAAAATTTAAATTTTAACTACAATGTCGAATTTCTGCTCAAAATACGACAGCTCTAAAAATGTTAATTTCTCACAACCTATACCTTAAGTCTGCCAAAATATCAACCCCCTGTACAAATTATTGTAGTATTGTGCAGACATGAATGTATTTCATATAGCTCGTTTTACTATTTAAACCCATGCGATACCATTTTAAACGGTACTGAAATTTGAGAGCTATGGACATGCACGTGCATAACACAGTTTAATTCAACTCTAAAATGGCTGCACAAATAAACTGTAAAATATATCTATTTCTATTTGCAGCATTGAAAACTACCTTTTGAAATAACTATCTGCTTCTAAAAAATCTACAGTAAAAACCCTTATAAAAATTTAACATTTGATTCTGAACAAGGAATTTTTCTTAATTTATTTCGCTATTTATTAGAAATGTTGTTACTATTGCTAAGGTGTTTACTTATTACGATGGATACTTATGTGAGAAAAAATTTAAATTCAACTAACATTCATTAATAATTCTCTTTTTTTCCTTCTCTTTTATCATATAGCATAAACACATATTTGTACCCTTCTTATGTTACACTATTTTGCAATATATATGATTTGTACAACCTGTTCTTTTGTCCCTGATAGCCGAAATGTAAGTGAAATAGAAAGAAGTTTTATGTTTTATCGTGTTCCTGTCTGTTCAACTGCATCAAATGGTCTAATGCTGATCTAGACTAAAGATATATGACAACGGTTTAGAAACTTGTTCTAGCAACATATAATTAAACCACTCTATGACTGTTTCATAGGTTCAAACCAGCACTCATACGCCAAAAGAATAAAATGCCAAAATCATTAGATTTTTATACTTGCTGGGATTCGAAACAACAAGGTCCTGAGTGGGAGTTCTTCTATACTGACGACTTTTTCTCCTAACATATAATAATGATTTAATAATATCAGTCATAGGCCCATGTCTCTTCCTCCTATACGTCAATCACCTATCATGAAGTGTCAGAAGCCGGGTGCGTATATTTGTGGACGACGCCATAGTCTGTTTAACAATTCAATCACAAGCATCAGTACAAAGCTTACAAAATGATTTGCACAGCTTTGAAATATGGGAAAAAGAATGCCCAATGGAGTTCAATCCCAACAAGTTTAAAGTACTCAGCATACACAAGAAAAAGAAACCGATCACATCTTTCTCTACACCCTAAACAGCACTACTCTGAAAACCACAGAAAATGAAAAATACTCAGGAGTTACTATAAATAGTAACCCGAACTGGTCATCCCACATGACAAACAAACAAAACGATTCAGCAGACGAAATGTCAGAACACAAAACAAACGGCTCAAAGAAGCAGCATACAAAACATATGTACGACCCCAGGACGAATACTGCTCAACCATATGGCATCCATGGCAGAAATACCTCACTTACAGAATGCAAACGGTCCTGAGGTCTACCACAAGGTATATTCATAACTATTACCACTAAACAAGCAGTGTAACAAACATGAGAAGGGAAATAAACTGGTCAATACTCCAGCATAGGCGAAACCATGTCAGTCTGGTCATGCTATACAAAACGAAAAATAAACAGGTCAATGTTGATTACGATCACCTTACAGACACATAAAAAAACAACAAATTCTTCATCCCGCAGTCAAAAACACAACATCACAGAAAATCATTCTTCCCAAGGACTACACTACTCTGAAACGAATTACCGAGCGAGATTAAAGCTATCCCAACTGTACCAGCTTTTATCAGTGGGTTGAACAAGTTTTAAGGATTTTAAATGTTCACAATAAATGTTTAAGTAAGATCTTTAGTAATAATCTTGTTTATTTGTTTTTCTCTTTGACAATTTTAATGTTCCTGGAACGTGCCTGCCTAGTATAGTCAGTATTGATTTTTGGCAGTAAAAAGTTGAAGTGAAGTTGAACGGGTATTGTTATATTTATTTTCCTAAACACTCACATCAATTTATTATTATTGCCATATAATAAGGTAATTTCGAAAAAAAAATATATCTAGAAGATAATAATCCAAGCAACAGTTACTACTAGCGTCATTTACCTTTAGGGACTTCTTAAATGAATGTAGATAACTGTAATGTGTTTAGCGTTAGTAAGCTTATAAAGTAACATCGATCCTGGAAACTAGAAGTAGAATGTAGATTATCTTAGATGATAATCCCAAACTACGCAGCAAAGTCACAGCCTCTTAACCTAGCTGCAATCAAGTCTGGGTCGAAACTGCCTGCCCATGTATCCAAATTTAGACCATTTTGCCAAAAAAAATGGAAACCAGTCAGAAAGTCAGACTCGTTATGACATTTAGAGACTTCTGTCGTCAAACTTGCAATCAACCAGACTACTGATTACCTTGAAACGTAAAATATGTAAATTTTTGATATTAAAGATAATATATCTATTGACAATTGTTTTATATTAGAACGTGGTCTCATTGTGACGTATAAATCCTGGTTAAGTAACGAAAAATCACAGATACGTCATTATCAGAGGTACCCAGGTTACGAGGAGGACCCCAGACAACTGGATGAAGATGGTTCGGTTAAAGAGGATGAATTCGTCCCCCAACTTGACTCAGCAAACCACTTGTCTGACTGGAGGAGTGTAGACGTTGATTTCAGACTGAAAACTGTGTATACATATGATTATGGACAAAGGTACAACATTTTCTAGAATTTAGTACTATAGTTTGATTATTCATCTGTTAAGACGACCGGTTTATGCAGCTTTTATTACCGCTTCTCTCCGGAAATAGCATTGTAACTCAAACAGGCACATGTTGGAACTACTTTCAGGCATAGTACACAATTCTATAATGACAATGACATATATTAGCTCTTTTGGTGTATTCTTCGGCCGTAATATTTACCGAAGCTTGCCGAGTAGCACGATTGCAAGTGGTAGTGCAGACCTTCTAAAGATTTTTGATAGAGTCGCCCCTTATAATAATTTAGTGTATCTTTAGTTCATAAAATCAGTAGCAATACGATTTTGATTTTATATACTATTTCAATGTATTTACAAATTTAATAGTTGTTATTTGACATATTACTCTTAATTCATTATTGTACCTAATAATGAAACTCGACAATATTTATCCATGAAATTCTTTAGCAAAGTTTTTTAAATTGTAGAAATTTTGTAAATTGTATAAAAATATTACTTAAGAATAAATCTTGTCTTACTACCTTTTGCCTAAGCACTAACGTCATATACTTAAGGTAAACCGTACATTTACTTCAGCGCAATCACAATGGCAACAGGTTACAGAAAAGACCTTGACATTCAAAACATGAAATTTTACGATCTACACACGGCCCTGTCAAAAGGAGAAGTAAAACTTGCAGTTGACTGGCTTTCCCACGTCATTTACTGGGCGGATCCTGGATTTCAATGGATCGTTGCAGCACCCGGCCAGAGCCAGCACGTTGGAAGGGATTACTTCAAAATCATTGCTCATTATCATCTAGATCACCCCATTGGTCTTGCATTAGATCCAACTGAAGGGTAAACAATTTATATAATGAAGTTTGAAAAACTGTTGACAAAACTTGAAAAACATATCACGTAAAACCTTTTTTTTTTAAATAAATTTTGAAACATCTAACCTCAGTAAGTGTTGAACAGGAATATTACCTAAAGTCTCAGTACTGATATTTCCTGATAGCAAATAAATAAATGTTAAGATCATTTTGTAATTATATTTAGTTTGAAATAATGCGTAACGTTAATAAATGTTGTAATTAGAATATTTTCCTGTCAGTATTACTCATCTATTTATTATTATTATTATTTAAAACAATTTTTATCCTCAGTGTTCAAAGTTTTCTTTTCCAAGATTTATATTTTTACTCTCAAAATATACCTATTCTTTTCTTTTTTTCAGAGTATTGTGCTGGGCGGATAATGGAAAAGTTCCAAAAATTGAATGTTCAGATTTAAAGGGCGATAATCGCCGTTTACTGGTTTCACAGTATTTGAAGGATCTCGTTGCCATAACAGCTGATACAGTTGGGAAGCGGATTTACTGGATTGACGACATGTCTGAATCAATAGTGTCTGTTACTTACGATGGTGAAAATGGCAAAACGCTCGTGAAGATTCAGTATTCGAATTTTTATGAAATGGACATTTTTCGGGTACGTTTTTTTTCTTTTTTGATATGTTAAGTTTTTTGTTTCAAAGTGTGAATTTAACGATGAATTCTGGAAACAACAAAAGATGTGTAACTTTGTTATTTAGAGTAAGTTGCAAAATGAGTAGCTTTACAATATATGGCATCTTTTTAATGTTCTTAAATACAACAGAAACATAATCAGAACATTTATTTTCATGGATTTTTAAAGGAACTGAACTATGTTAGTTGAGTTTGGTAAGATACTCATTTTTATAACAGCTCCGAGTTTATACATTATGAGATAAATACAATAGATTAATACTAAATTATTCACATTTCAGATTTATCAACATTATCTCTTTGTGTCATATCTTCACCTTTCATTATGTATCCACAGGGTGCCTTGTGGTATTATCTTAACATTTTATAATGAATCCACAAGATGTGTTGTTGGATCATATCTTTATATTTTTTACGTGTCTACAGGATGTCTTGTATGCCACTGATAATTATGATGGAGACATTTACATTTTAAATAAAACAACTGGAAAATCTTTGGAGATACCTTTAAGTATTCCGTTCCTCGATGCATACGGTGTAGCCGTTTATGGGGAGGAAAGTCAGCCAATTAAAGAAACAGGTGCTGGGTCCTTAACCTTTTATGATATATTTTAATGGGCATTCCCTGATTTATGAAAAAAAAACTACAAAAAAGAGTTTCTGTATCATTTACGATGCATTGTCTGAAAAGAACAGTTTTGTCAATATGTACTGAAGATTTAGTCAAAGACACTTTAAGATGTGCTTAACTTTATTACACAGTTTATGTACCTCTATCTTTTTAATATGATGTGATATACAAATTATGGTCGTCAATGTGATCAAAGCGATTAGTTATAGTTTATAATTGTTTACCTCTAGAGTACTACTAAAGTTATAAACATAAATTGAGCACGGGACCTCGCTTGGCTGAGTGTTGTTGTTTTTCTAAAAGATGAAATATCAAAACTTATCTTTTTTATATAAGAGGCAATCTTGACCAAGAAAATTGAATTTATTTTAGATCATATAAATTACGTTTATTTATCAGATTACTGCATGGCTAAGAACTGCGATCACTTCTGTCTCTCGGAGAAATATGGTGCAACTTGTGTCTGCTCAGAAGGGTATTATTTGGATACAAGCACAGGAAAATGCAAAGGTCGGTTGGTATGATCAGAGTATATCACACTTAGGGAATTAGTTACTAATAAATTATTGTTTTTGTTATAACCCACAAGATGTTTTTTTCTTATCTGCAGCGTTAGATAGAATGTTTGATTGTTAAGCGAGTCGAAGTTACTTCTCGCAATTTCATTATCTATAAATAAGTTGTTTAGGGCCGATGAACATTTAGAAATATATTAAATTAATGTGTGTCTTATTTCTTTGTGTTTTCTTTTTAGAATATGCTTCAGGCTTCCACAAGGCAATTGTCTTTGCAAACACAACCGATATATGTTTGATAGATATACGGGCGTTCGTAGACTCAGCATTTTTGCCGAGATGTATATTCAGTGTGAATAAGCTAAAGCATACTCCAGTAAGTTTTTGCTCTTTTGATAACATTCAGTCCGTTTTCTGTCGTGCGTCGTCTATTGGCCACCATTTTTATAGGCTGCTCCTTTGCTAGCACTAAGCCAAGGTTCTTGAAACTTGGCAGGTATATTCTTCGCATGAAGCTCTAACATGGGTTATCTTTTTTCTATTTCGATAACTGACCCTTATAAAGAGCTGCCGGTTGATATCCCTACAGTTGGTAACGTGGTCAGTCTTTATGTATTCCTCCCCTCGCACATGTGTCGTTACCGTGACATCAAAAGTATTCAAGATTTCCTTTCCACTTCTTGATATTGATATATACTTATAATTGGCAAAAACCTTCATTTGACGTTTATAAAATGATATGTATATGGCACATTGTAAATGTCCAAATGAAAATGAGCTCGAACTAAATGATACAAAAACTAAATCATGGTGATGTTCTCATTATTTGAGCGCATTCCTGTCTTTCTAATCTTACGAACCTGAAAGTCCGTAACAGAAAGATGCAATGCATCTTAGAATACACAACCCAAAGCGGGATTCGAGCTCCGTTCTCCCGTGTGACAAGCCAACACTCTAACCACTGAGCGAAAGAATCGATTCCCTGACGCAGGTGTCAGAGGTTGTATTTATACAATTATAGGAAGGTGTGCACTAGATCGTAACACTTATTTTTGCATTAATCGTGAAAATAAAATTTATCTCTGATTATATGCACTCAACTTTTGCGTTAACTTTCCATAACTACAAAATTTTAATGTGTTTACACATAATGTTTACACCTTTGACATCTGTTCCGGTGTGAAATTCAATTTCTAACAGTCAGTGCTTTAACAGCGCTCGTTATTTTATATATATAAGAAAAAACAGAGTGTCGATTTCGTTTTAACTTCCAAACTACCTTCCCGAACACAAAAAATACCAATTAATTTCTGGCGATTATTTCCCAATATGCTTCTCTTGAAACGTGTTTCCGAATCCTGCAGCGGTTTGTCATTTTCTTGTAAAAAATAAAACAAACAATTACTTACAATATATATGAAATGGAGCTTTTCGGATCCAATATTTACATGTTAAGATCCACTCAAAAACGCTATAAATATATTTATTTAACAGATGCCTTCATTCTGAACCATTCAAAATTTGTTTGTGTTTTGTTTGTTTGTTTGATTTTTTTTGTTATTTTAATTTATTTTTTGTTGTTTTTAATCAAGTTTACAAAATATCTTTAAGCATTTTCTTTAGTATTAACAAGTGTTTATAACATGAGTTTGGCTTTCTATGCCTATAAAGAACAGCATCATTGCATTAAGATAATGGCAGGCATGTTTTCTGTTCATGTTTACGTAATTCATAGGTTACTGTGGCACCTGGAAGAATGAAAAGACAAGTGTCATCTGCAGCGGCAAACAACGTAACAACCACATCAAGTACAACTGAAACCACGACTGCGCCAACAACTCCATCTACAAAAGCTCCAACTTCAGCACCAACGACGAAATCAACCACACAAAAAACAAACAACACCACCAAAGCCTACAACAAGAACTACCACAACAACAGCTACAACACCAACAACTACGCCAGGTGATACAACTGCACTATCAGGATATTTAATGATAAAATATGATTTTTAGTTTAACTGTGCAATGAATTTTAAAAAAATCGTATTTTATTGATGGATCTTACGAGCAATATGTTAACTATCTTTTGGTAATCTTTTGTCAAGTTTATTCAATATATAAAATATCCTTGCCGACGTACTGAAAAGTCTATTTATGTCGGTTTTTGTTAAAGTCATATTAGGCTGCCTTATTGGGGTACTCTATGTGTACACCTTTTCTACACTACTTCTTTTTCTATATTCAACCTCGATGACCTTCAAGAGATTCTATTACCTAATTTGTTGAAAAAAATGCTTAACCAATTAGAAAATGCATTTTATGTACCTTTCCTTTTTTCTCTGACCGATTTCAACATCTTTAGTTGCTTCAATATCAGACTGAAATATTAATGCACATTTTTGAATGTCCTAAAGCAATATCTAATAGAGTTTACTTTCTATGCACATTTCTCAGTACACGAATTCACTATATGACCACAATCTTAGAAAAACTTTTCACAACCTTACATATTTTATAGTACCACCAGAAGATTTAATCAAGCATTTCGATATGGATATGTCAAAAAGGATATTGTTTTTCGCAACTGCGGATAACACGATATACAGGAGACCTATAGACAAACCGATTGAAGATGCTGCTAAAGAGGTCATCGTGAAAGCCTCTGGAAACATAAGTGGTTTGTGTTTCATGATTTTATCAAATCAGTTTTTTTTTTTCAAAACAATGACATGAATAATGAATCAGAAAGTTCAGAATGACTTTTTGAGAAAACCTTATAGGAATGATTATAAGCGAGAGTTGTCTTATTTTTTTATATTTTTATATTTTCGTCTTGATCAGATGATTTTTAGCAAAGTATGCCCCTTGATTTGTCCTAGTTTGAATACAGTTGGGCAGTCTCTATAACTCCTGGTTAAAGTTTGACAAAAAATTACAGCAATAATCATTCAAAATTGTAGTTATGCCTTTTATTAGCTTATACTGGTCGAATGATTTTAACAGAGTTGCGGCCCTTGATTTGTCCAAATTTGAATACATTTGGGCATATCTCCGTAACTGCTGGTTAGATTTTGAGAAAACTTCACCGCAATGATCGTGACCAAGCGTAGTTAAACATTTTATCATCCTTTTGGATGATTTTTATATTATTCATGCTTAATGACATCTAGAGGAGACATGTTTTTCTCTAAAACAATCTAATCGCTTTCGAATTCCTTCCTGTCTACTACTTGTCATCATTTACATCCGATTCATATACGAAGTGATACAGAATTGTTCTTAATATTTAGGTTTAGCTTATGACGCCGAAGATCCAAACAACTTATACTGGAGTGAGTCAGATACCGGACGTGTATGGGTAATAAACACTGTTACAAGGTCATCTACAAAGGTCACCAGAGACGATAATACGATAGAGGATGCTAGTAACATCGTAGTCCTTTTAAACAAAAGGTATCTAAAGGACTTATTGTGAAGAAATATTCCCACTCATTGTCCATTATATTGCTAAACATATAAGGTCCTGGTCGATTTTAGTTTACCTGAAATGAAATTTCATTATATAGTAAGAAACAATTTTCAAATTACTATTGTTTCAAATAAACAACAAAAAAATGTCGAAACTAAATTTACATTCGAATTTAAAATATTTGTGCTAAATGTCTGTAGAACATACAAGAATTATTCGATTTTCTGCTCTAATCCCCCTTTCAAACTGAAACTAGCATGATTTCATAATGATTTCATGATTTCATAACCTGAAAACAAAATGTTGGTCATTTAAACACAATCTAATATCACTTTTTTCACCAATACAAATGGCTTGTATAAGGGCCATTAAAAATATCAGTTTTGCGGTCCGGGCCCAGGGTATTATTGTTATTGTCCATAATATAGAGGACGTTTCCATTTTTATTCTGACAGGCGTTTGAGTCCAATAATTAATTTTAAATTATTACTTACAATATGTTTAGAATATTTTCACTGATACCTTGACATCCAGAAGTAATAACTTTAATATATGATACATTAACATTAAAAGCAAAACAAAATACTCAACTAATGAATGTTTCTTTAACTCATTTTTTGTAGTTCATCTTTTTTAATGAATGAATTATTTTTTATTTCTAGATTTTTTTATTTCTAGATTATTCATTGTTGCACAAGCAATTTAATTCATAGAGAACAGCTTCAGTCATTTTGTCTCTATTTTGTTCGTTTGAAAACCTGTCTGTAATTAAAGAGCTTATTTCACATTTTAAACCATTTTAAAAAAGAATACATTTATCAGTCCTTATAAAAGTAAATGAAAGCTCTATATAACTGAAAGCTCTATATAACTAAAAGCTCTATATAACTAAAAGTTCTATATAATATTTAAAACGTTAGAGTTTTCTCTGTTATACAGAAAGCTGGCAGTGATTGCAGGCTCTGTTTTTCGAATGTCATTAAGAACAATTAGCACAGATGGGGAAGATATAAAGGTTTTGGTTTCTGGGAAGAGATATATCGAAGCTTTCACCTACGACATGCAGAAAGAAATGTAAGTTAGGGCAGTTTAGGCCAATGAATGTTATTGCTTTTCAAGAACAGCAAGCTTATTTAAAAGGCTTCGGCTTTGAAAAACGTTTTATCTAAGTCGTTTTTGACTCTGTGACGTATTTTGGTGATGTCCTTTGTCCTATTTTGGTGACTTTTATATAGTGTGTGTGTTTTTCCTTTTGAAAAAGTCTTATGACGGAATGGACAAGTGCGCGTACGTACGATCAATTTGTTTTTTTTAGATTATGTGTAAACGAACTGTTTATTTAATCTTGAGGGACTGTCATGAGACGACCTGTAGAATAACGTTTGGTTTGCCTCTTACAACAAGTCTGACTGTACATTTTAATTTGGAATGTTGACACAAATTATAGCATCATATATCAACTGCTGTTGATAACTCTTTCTTTCAGAACCATTGGAATCCACAGAGAATAGGCATTTGTTTTTTTAACATAATTAAATGATATTTTCCTTTACATATTATATATTTCGATATTTTTGTTCACCCTTCTAAATCATTTGATAAATACGTGTACTTTTGTTTAGTTCCAAACAATATTTCTGTGAAAATCTCAGCTCTATAAAAGTCAGTGTACATACTCGAGAGTCTTATATAGCTATACAGAAGCATTGTCATAAAATATTTGTTTCCATTTCAGGTTCTATTACATATCTTCGCAACGTATTTACACCGTGTCCGTAGAAGGAGGAGATGAGGGGTCATTTCTGTTAGGAGTCGAAACAAATATATATTCACTAACTCTTTACCAAGTAAGATCATTTACATTAAGTATATATCTAATGCAGATAAAATTTGACTGTATTAATAGCGGAACCTTTTTTGTTCTGAAATACAGTCTTGTTTCTTCCAAAGTGTAGAACTCTGCTTGACTTTGCATGATCTTCAAATAATCGAGGTGTTCTTAATAATGGAGCTTACTACTGTATTTTCCTGTTCTGACTGCACCTGAAAATGTGGTCAGCTAAAGTTTTAACAACATATTAGCACGTCAATGTTAAAAACAAATTGGTTCATTTTCCCTACTTTCTTACTTTCAAGATCAATTCAAAGGGTCGATTATGTTGTTATGTTCCAGAACTTTTTAACATGGTCCTACAAGAACAACACTAGTCTTGCTTTAAAGGTATACGACCTGTCTAAAAGAGAACGTATCGGGCCATTAATTTATGGCAGCACGTCAGTGGTTGACATGAAGATTTTGGACGTAAAGCTACAGACACCTGCGCATATAAGTAAGATTTTTTCAGAGAGCCTATGCCAGATATGCAAAACAAAAATATTGTAAACAAATGGCAAAGATTGTGTCTGTTATAACGTGACTTTAACGAATAGCTTTAAATCTAGTCTTTCAGGATATAACAAGGTAATCAAGTGAAAACAATCTTTAAAAAGAAAGAAAAATACCAGAAAGATACACATGTACATACTACATATCCAGGTAAATGTAGAAAATCACAATTGGACCAAATGGTTTCGAACAAAATTTGGTTTTCATTACATGCAATAGATCATTTTCATTGAACGAAATGCCATGGAACAATTACGTCGTCTTTTTATTGTCTATTGAAAGGTCCCTGTGAAAAAGATAACGGAGGATGTGACCAGATCTGTGTAACGAAATACCAGAACAATGTGATGACGCCAGTCTGCGAGTGTCGCCTGGGGTACACACTTGTTAATGGCGCCAACTGTACCACAGGTGAGTTAAACGTGACAATTAAAAAAATCCTGTGCTTTTTGGTTGTATATGTCTGTGCACCGTGACTGTACATTCCTTTGCACTGTAATCGGATTACCCTGTGTACATCAACTGTTCATTCATGTGCAATTCGATTGTATGTTCGTGGGCATTGTGCTTGTATGATTCTCTGATGCATTGTGATTGTATGTTCCTCTGCAATTCGATTGTATATTATAGTACATTGTGATTGCATATTCATGTGCACTTTAACTGTATATTCCTATGATGCACTGTGACTGTATATTCCTATGCACTTTGATTGTTTATTCCTTTGTGCCGTGAGTGTATATTCCTGTGCACAGAAAAAGATTTATAGTATACACATAGATTGTTTTATTCATGTGCACTTGATTGTATATTCTTGCAAATTGTGATTGTATATTCGTTAGCACTTTGATTGTTTATTCCTGCGCACTTTGAATGTACATTACTGTGCCATTTGATTTTTTATTTCTGTGCTTTTTGGTTGTTTATTGCTTTACAATTTTGCACTTTAATTGTATATTCCTTTGTACTTTGAAGATCTCAGCTTATCCATTGTTTGAACTCCACACGCTTAGAATGTTACGTACATTTAACTGTACGTAAGTATTAGATGTAGCAATCCTTTTGCGACAGTTTCCTATCAAATACAGTTCTTTTATAAATATCAGACCTTTTTATAAAGATAGTCATTAGTTTAAGTTTTTGGACGATGGTCGGATTTTCGATGGTGTTTTTGTTTTGTTTTAGATGGTGTTGGTGTTATTTACTGATTAGTTTCTATCAATAATTGTGTATGTTTAATATCAGTTCAAACAGTTTGAAAATACAATTTTCAATTTTGCAAGGCACCATATTGTACATTTTGGTATATCACTCGGAACACCTCGGGCGACTTCAATAAGTCACCTCGGAAAAAATGTCGTAGGTGCCATATTGGACTATCATATAATACAAATGGTGTCTGCTAAATTGAAAACATTTTTAAAGCCTTTACCTGTTCATGCTTTAAATCAATTTATTTTTATTTTATTTTCATTTTTTCCAATGCATAAGACAAGCACTGCTTGAATTCCACCATGTTTGTATATATTTTTATAAAAGCCGGGGCAAATTACCATTTGGTGTATTCATACACTTACATACGAGGTCATTATACAAAGTTGCCGGAGAAAGCCGAGTTGTTACGATTGTATGTTACATGTGGATTGATTCGTTTCGGTGCATTCCTATTTTGACTCATTAACATATAGACATCCGCCGTCTTGTAAACCTTAGTCTCTTAAGAGACCAGTGATTGTATGACGTGTTTTTGTAAAGTCACAGCCCTGGTTTTGCACAAAAATATGATATGCTGCATTCTGTGTGTATGAAACATGCACATCATCCAGTGGTCTGTACACGAACAAGACCTCTGATTTCAGCTAAGACGGCTAATGCAAACATTAGGCGACAAATAACTGGAGCAGGAGTGTGGCGTCCTGTAGGGGTGGGAGACAAAGGGGATAGTCTTTATGCGGATATAGAGGTCGTGGAGGTGTGTATCATATCGTGATCACAAGAGCCTGTTCCGGGTATGGCACGTCTGTTAGTCGACAAGTTTGGGGCAGAGAAAGGGCTACGCCAACGGCTAAGTTTCTGCTACTTTATACACAAATTAACTATTTTGCAACTGCGAGCCAGCTTTGTATAGACCTTTTAAAAGCATCGGTTTAAAAGAACGGTTTCGGTCTAGGTCTTAGGTCAAGACTATTTACACGCATCTAACTGTCCCAGAGTCATCGCTAGAAACAGTATGTGCGTGTATTGGAGCATTTTAACTGGTCCAGCCAACAAATAAGAGCAAGTCAACACACTTCACAGACAAATTTCAGTACTACCTTGACAAAACGGGTAGTCGTGCTAGGGTGTGGCGGAGACCGAGAGAGAGGTTTTGTTTAGCTTACATTGCGGAAACCGATACAGCCTGGATTCCATTACGGTGTTGGGTGGCATTAGCTTGGATGGACACTTTAACGAATGAACATACATTTTACACGCTGGAAATGTTACGTACCTTTAGTAACGTATGCTTCAAATGTAGAAGTTTTTTTCTAAATGTACACATCATATATATAAACATTTCATTATCTAACCAAAAACATGAGCTATAAAACAATTGGGCGATGCTCTTATGGTCAACTCTTTTTTGTTGCTGTGTGTAGTGATGTTGATTAATTTTTGTTTATTAGTTTTTTTAATTGGTCTAAATTTTTTAAAGCTGTTTAGAAATATCTACCTAGTCAAAAACAATTTGTAGATGAAAAAATAAAACACAATAAATATTTTCAACAAAAAAGTCATTATTTCCTCTTCTTCCAATAATGACACTTCTGTTTGCAAACAGGTATGTCTAAAATATAAAATATACACCTTCACTTAGCTAACACTAAGTTCCTTCTCAAAAAAAACTATCTTCACAAAACCTTCATACGCACAAGCTTACACCTCTACAAATGCTATACCACCAACAACCTACACAAAACTTACACCTTAATGAAGCTACACTTTCACATAGCCTTATTTTGCACAAAGCTTACACCTCAACATAGCCTACACCTTCACATACCTCCCATCCTCACATAGCCTTCATCTTCAAAATGTTTACATTTTCATAAGCTTAAAAATTCATAAACAAAGCGTATACATACATTTACATATTCAGATGGGCAACACATAAACGAAACTTAAACAATCACATAGCCTACACATGAATTAAGTTTATAGCTTCACAAAGCGTACACATACATTTACATATTCAGATAGGCTACACATTAACGAAGCTTAAACAATCACATAGCCTACACATGAATTAAGTTTATAGCTTCACAAAGCGTACACAAACATTTACATATTCAGATGGGCTACACATAAACGAAGCTTAAACAATCACATAGCCTACACATGAATTAAGTTTATAGCTTCACAAAGCGTACATATACATTTACATATTCAGATGGGCTACACGTAAACGAAGCTTAAACAATCACATAGCCTACACATGAGTTAAATTTAAAGCTTCACAAAGTGTACACATACATTCACATATTCAGACAGGCTACACATAAACGAAGCTTAAACAATCACATAGCCTTCACATGAATTAAGTTTAAAGCTTCACAAAGCCTACAAATAAACCATGCCTAACCTTCACAAAGTTTACTCGAAGAAAAGTCTTAGACATAAGCTTAACTACACTAGATCAAAACCTACACCTTCGGGACGCTTTGATGTATGAATGTTCAACTTATAGAAAACCTTATGTAAATGCGTTTTAATCGTAGGGAAAATGAAGCATCTTATATCTTTTTTAAATAGCTGTGGTGGAGGACGATTTTGTTCTAGTCACGGATTGGACTGACGAAGAAATTCTTCAAATAAGTCTAACAACTCACGAGGTGCACGTGGTTCCCGGAGTCGAAAGCGCCCTTTACATGGGTGTCTACTTTGACCGAGAAACAAAGAAAGTGATTTTTGCTGAATATTATGATTCGGATATAGTCAGTGTGAATCTTAATGGAACAGATAAAAAAGTTATTGGAAATACAGGTAAAGTTTCCATCCTTTTTTTTTTTTTTTTTTTTTTTTCTAATATATATTTTTTTTTAAAATTAAAATTGCAATTGTATAGAAAAAATCAGCTTTTTGATTTTGAGGCAATCATGACAATAGTTAAATCTTAGCAGTGAAATAGTTATGTATATATTTCAAAGACGTATATAAACAATGAAATAATTAACGACATGTTGAAAACAATTAGATCTACAAGAAATATTTTCAAAATTTCCGAGAAAATTGTAACCTTAGGAAGAGTTTTTTTTACGTTATGTTTAATCTTCATTTTTCTTAATTCAAGTTGTTTAGATAATATTTCACGTGCTCTATTTTCAGGGAACCTAGGTTACGTCTATCGTTTTGACATGGATCGGACTTCCGGTAATTTGTATTTCACAGGGTACCTCGATACGTTTATTGGTTTGATAACTCCATCTGGCAGTGTCGTTGTACTAATTGATGACTTTGGTTGGGATGGTTTAAATGATATAGTAGTTCATCCAAAATATGGGTTAGTTTTTATTTAGTTTGCTCTGTATGTCTATGGACATCATCATTTATGTTTTCATCCTTATCATCATCACGACCTTCTTCATTATTATCGTTGATGTTTTCGTCATTTTCATAATCCCAATCATCATCCTTGGTTTGTTGTCATCATCATCATCATCATAATCATTGTTATCGTCATCATTTTTATTGTTCTTACCATTACCATAATAATCACCACAGTCATCATCATTCTCATCACCATCCGGATGGTCACCAATTCCCTTAAAATGAAAATTAAAATATAAGTAAAAAAATAATCGTCATCATTTTTATCAGTTGCATGCTATTTACAGCTTCACTTTTTTGCACTTAATATCTCTTTCTGCATGCAATGTATTTGATCTACCATCTTCTAGTACACATCGTTCTGGGGTATCGTATCACAGTTATATTAATATGTAAAAAGAATAAGTAAGTCTCAAGGTCATTCTTTTTATTAGCTCACTCGTCCGTCCCTTCTTCCACAATTTCTTGTGAATACGACAATGACCACATTCTTTTTTATTTTAGCCAAACTTGCATATAAGTTGAATATCAATAAAATATCGGTTCATTTAAAAAAGAAAGAAAAATAAAGCCATATCGCATCATTAACATTTTAGTGACGGCCCTTGGAATGGCAAAAATAACTGATTTTAGCCAAATTCTTTGTGAACACTCTAAATGCCACCAATCCCAAACAGTCACTGTGAAATTTTCTATTTTCTAACTTCTTTCTAGATGGATGTATTATTCTGTCGAAAGCTGGCTATCAACGAATTACATCGGTCGGGCAAATATGGACGGTTCGGCACCAGAGCGGATTATAAAAGTGAGTGAAGGATATCCCGACGGCCTAGCCATCGACTATATCAGTGAGTTATTTTTCTGGTGTATAACTATCATAGACGTTTTGTTTAAATGCAGAAAAGAAAAAAAAGATTGAAAATACAATAACATGTCTAAGCCAGAATATTCTAATCAAGTCTTACATATACTTCTTTGTTTAAACTCTGTTATCCTTTGAGACATTAAAAATAGCATAATAAATGTCAAATATAAAGTTATTAAAAAGCGATTTAAGGTATAACTCACTCACTCAGTCAGTCAGTCAGTCAGTCAGTCAGTCAGTCAGTCAGTCAGACAGTCAATCAATCAGTCAGTCAATCAATAAGTTAGCCAATCAGTCATTGAGCCAATCAATCAGTGAGTCAGTCAATCAGTGAGTCAGTCAATCAGTCAGTTTCTCAATTAAGCGGTATATATTTACAGATGATCATCTGTTTTGGTCCGACGCCACATTTGACACCATCCAGCAGTGCAACCTCAACGGTTTAGATTGTATAACCATTGTAAACAGGACCGGTACAGGCCAACCTGAAGAGATAAGGGATTTGGTTACGGATGGAAAATACTTGTATTATTCAACATACAGAAAAGAGTAAGTAGAGTGTTTGCATTTTGCGAATATTATTTTATCTTCGTTAGAATATTACAAAATGAATATTTTCAAATTAGTTTTCAGCCTCTCATATTTTTCGATTAATGAACCTGAAATTTTAAAACCATATTTATGCCAATCTGAATTTCCTATGTCACCTCATTTTCCAGGAACCTTAGTAAATATATCACCTAAACAATGGATTTGGTCTATCTATCTATTGAGCTTATTTATTGTCGGTATCGGTTGCTCATATGACCGACTTCCCCTGAAGAGATTAGTTATTTTATGTTGTTGGGATAGTGCAAGATACAGAAAGCATCCGATTCCAGAGACATCCCTGGTTCTTTTGCATGCTCAGTGTATAGCACTGATACATGGGACCTCGGTTTAACATCTCATCCGAAAGATTATTAGTGATGTTAGTGGAATAATGGGGGATCGAACTCGGGACCCCTGGTTTACCAGTCCAGCGCGTTACCACTGGACCACATCCGCTCCTATGGATTTGGTGTTACGTTATAATTCTTTTGATGTCTAGGCATATGGACATATTGGAACATCCGGTAGTAATCTTTTATTGTTTCTGACAAGTCGCTTAGGGCACACAATTAGTTCGCTTTGAAATGATCTACAACTAGAATAAAAGGTTGTTCTTGTGGACCAGATAAATGTTCAAGCCAGGCCAGATAAACCTTTTTCATCAACGACACCGCTCTATTAGTATATTTATCCTGTCACATTATTTTTATTGCTTTTTACAAGCAGAAAAAATAAAAATAAATGCAAGCGCTGCATCGATAAAAGCTTGACTAGAAAGTAAGCCGGTTAATCACATGATCAAGTAACCGTATATCAAGCTCAGGTGACTGACTGTCGTAGATATACGGCACCTTGTTATCAGAATTTATTATAAATGACAGGATAAAGTTAATTCATAAACTACACTTAAGATAACAAATAGGCTTATATTTCTAATGAAGCAGAGCCGCTTGATCAGTCTGCACTTCTGTTCAAACTCTCATGCTAAAAAAATGAAGATTTCTTGGTTTAATCTTTATTTTTTCACATTAGTCGTATACAATACGAATACAGTAATACATAGGAAACATCGTGAATTCATGGATTAGAGAAAAAGTGTATGTTACACTTATGCTACCTCTTCTCCGAAGATTTCTTAAATAGGAAATTGAAGAAAGACGTACAACGGTTTTGTATTGGCTAGTTACATGTGTAATGTACATTGTTCGGCGAGGACGCACAGATAATATGCGTTTAAGAGAACATACAACAAAAACTTCCTGAATTATTTACGGGAATTGTTTCCTGACATATATACAACAAATACTTCGTTCCAGTTATGTTGTACGTGTAGAACTTACGAAACCATACGCAACTAAGATCATTGGTGAAAATTACGGTCTTGGCAAGTTGGATACTATGTCATTCTACAGCAGCAAAGATTCGAACATCCAGCCTAGTAAGACCGATTATTTTCTCCATCTTCCTTTCTGCTCATGTCTGTTGTTCAAAGTCACATATGTTTTGTGGTAATCCTCTTTCAAGAAATAAAAAAGTGCATGTAACTTCTACTTTTTGTTTAATAAACCATTGAAACTAACTATGCTACAGTAAAAAAATAAAAAAGAAAGAAAGCTCGAAGTTGAATTGTTTGAAAGGTAGGCTAAATGTCATGTTTCTCGTTTCTGAGAATTTTGCGTTAATGAGGTTGATTGGCACAGTAATAAACAAAACAAAAACAAAAACAAAACAAAACAAAACAAAAATTGTAAAAACAAAAACAACAACAACAAAACAAAACAACAAAAAACCGACAAAATAAAAAACAAAAAGAAAAACTTTTATATCAGTGGCAATTCTACGAAAAGTTAAGACAAACAGTTGTATAATTGTTTCTTCTTCATCAAGCATTAGTAAATGTCTGGCGCTTTGTCAAACTGAATATATCTACTTACTACGATTAGATATTGGACTTTCAACATTGCAGTTTTCGAAGGTTGTAGAGACAGCGGTGGACTTGGTGATTGCAGTTCAGTTTGCTTACCAAGTTCCACAGGGAGGACATGCGCGTGTAGATCAGGCGTGACTCTTAAATCTGACGGACGCACATGCTCTGATAGTTAGTAAAATCCATTTCGTAATCATATTTTTTATTCTATATTGAATTTTAATAAAGGTTTCAAACTAACGTTAACTGTATCGAACTGCAACATCTAGGATTTCATAAAGTTTGCCTAATACTGTGGATATCATCGACAAAATACGAGCTTTTTAGTGAGTGAAGATCCCCGCAGGTTCATTTATTTTTATATAACGTTGACAGAAAATATAGTTACATTCGTATATGCATTTACATTTTAGGAACGTACATATTTTAGTGAAATGCCTATGAATTGTCATTGGACAATTATTTCAGTGCACTTTCCTTTTCAGTTTACCAGTGCCCTGACGTCATCTACCAAACTGTGACGTCAGTGTCAGGTGTACAGGAGAGTGTCAGTGTCACAATGGATCCAAATTGTCGTAGATATATTGACGATAAATGTGCTTATACGTGCCCAATTAATTACGAGCCAGTTTTCACCACAGCTCTGACATGTACGAAAGTTGGTTGGGATCTGGAGCCGAAAAGTTTATGTAAAGGTATGTTTAAAAACGAAGGTTTTTTTGGAAAAAGTAGATTTATCAGAACACTTTTGAGGGTAATGTTTCTAGCTCATGTGAGTACACAAGAATTGCTTGGTTTGTATGGAAGTATTGGCCCACCTTTTCAAGAGGGAATGTACAGAAACGTACTCCCAAAGATAAATAATACAGATGTTAGCCTTATTTGTTTTGTTCCTCGATAGTTTTATTGAAGATCTTGGTATTTCTTAATCTTCAATTTCGGACATGATTTATTTATAAGTCCGGACTTTTAATCAGCCAGTTTGCACATAGCTTACACAAAATGTGATCACAGGTGTTTTTCTTTAAGTTAATTACTTTTTTTAAGTACGAGTCCGTTACTTGAAACTTTAAGTGTTTTTTTTTTTCTATATTCCAGATTGACTTTCCATTTAAAGTTGATAGGTGTTTGAAACAATAATAAAATCAAAAGATCTAATAATAAAATGACACATAATAAAATAATATTGATAATGATGATGATAATAATAATAAAAACACTAAATAATCCTGTTTTTGTCTAAAGTTATATGACAATTTGGCAAAACAAATCAGTAACAGTTTATCATAGATTTGTAATAACATTTCAGTTTCAATAATAGGCCTATGGCAGTATTTCTATATTTCATCCGTGAATGAACTTCAGAAATACAATGCCCGGCTTCAATAGACAATGGTAAAATCAAAGATTCATGTTCAAGACAGATCGGTGAAAAGTGCGACTTTGATTGTAATGAAGGATTTGTAAAAACGAAAGAGATGGCTGTTTGTACTAAAAATGGGACGTTCGATATACCACATTATGCTATGTGTACACGTAAGTAACAAACGTTGTCTGTACTACCTAGTTAAATATGTAAACGTAAATGATAGCTTTTAATGTACTGCAAAATTAAGTTTGTACATGTAAGTGACCAACTTTTCATGTAATACATACTTAAATTTGTACACATAAGAAACGAACTTTTCTTGTATTACATACTTTAGTTAAATATGTACACGTAAATGAAAAACTTTTCATGTACTACACAGAAAGTATGTGTTTCATGGTGTACTGTGTGCACGTGACAAACGTTCCAGTTATGTATTTCTTAGAATACTGTGTGCACGTGGTAAACGTTCCCTTTATGTATTTCTTAGTGTACTATGTGCATGTGACATACGTTCCTTTGATGCATTTCTTAGTGTACAATGTGCATGTGACATACGTTCCTTTGATGCATTTCTTAGTGTACATGTACATGTGACATACGTTCTTTTGATGCATTTATTAGTGTACTATGTGCATGTGACATACGTTCTTTTGATGCATTTCTTAGTGTACCATGTGCACGTGACATACGTTCCTTTAAGGTATTTCTTGGTGGTCTATGTGCACGTGACATACGTTCCCTTTATGTATTTCTTAGTGTTCTGTGTGCACGTGACATACGTTCCTTTTATATATTTCTTAGTGGTCTATGTGCACGTGACATACGTTCCTTTTATGTATTTATTGGTGTACAATGTGCACGTGACATACGTTCCTTTTATGTCTTTCTTAGTGTACTATGTACACGTGACATACGTTCCTTTTATGTATTTCTTAGTGTACTGTGTGCACGTGACAAATGTTCCTTTTATGTATTTTAATGTAATATGTGCACGTGACATACGTTCCTTATATTTATTTCTTAGTGTACTATGTACACGTGACATACGTTCCTTTTAGGTATTTCTTAATGTACTGTGTGCACGTGGCAAATGTTCTTTTTATGTATTTTTATTTAATATGTGCATGTGTCAAACGTTCCTACAGTGTATTTTCAGTGTACTGTGTGCACGTGAAGAATGTTCCTTGTAACACTTATTGAACATGTTCTGTTTCCTTTATTTTCCTGAACTATTAGCTTACTTCTTAAAGTAAATACAGAAACAGAAAAAACATTTGTCATTGCATACTATTTATTCATGAACCAATATATAGCTGAAACCATCCCATTAATTTCAGAATATCTTTGTGACGCCAAATTTGAAAACGGCATTATTGACCAGAGCTGTTCCAGGATGCTCGGAGCTCAGTGCAAATACACATGTGATATGTTTTACTCTCCAACGGTGAAAACAGCGATGGCGATGTGTGAAGCTTCAGGTTGGAATCCCGTTAATCTTTGTGAAGGTATTTTGTCTGGCTTTTGTTTGGTTTTTTTATGCCATTCATCTTTTAATAGGCATTCTAGTTGACAATCTTTCCCAGCAAATATCAGATACACAATATTAATCATTATCTCAAGACTGCTTAATAAATCATTTTTCTTCATTTATACCATCATCATAAGACTGCTTAATAAATCACAGTACAAACATACCATCATCCACTACCACCATACTACATATAAATTGTGTTTATAATATATATCATATTCGGAGTACTGTGCACTTAAAAAAAATTTGTAGTTGTCTTCCTTTCATATGAAGTTTTTAAGTGTTCAATGCAATCAAGATCCGTTTCAGAAAATAACTGAAAACGCAGCCAAATTCTCCAAATCTGAAGTACCAAATACGTCTTTTTACTTCTTAGATTAGATTTAAACCAAAAATGCCCAGTATAAATGTAAATTTAAATGTCATACGATTTTACCTTATTCAACTTAGCTTAATAGAGTAAACTTTTTTGACAATGAAAATATTTGAATATGTATGTATTGGTAATGTTTTTTCTGTTTTTTTTTTTCAAAGGGTTCACCTCTTCAGGATCATTCTTTACAACCAATATAATTTTAAGCATTTCAGATTTCTATATATTTTTGCTATTCCTTGCAATACATTATAGTCATGCAAATAAACAACACAAAACGTAAGGACACATTTATTACATATTTGAAGAATCCATGTGTATGGATGATTCTCTGCCAAATGGAGAAGTAGCTAATGACTGCAGCAAGAAAGTTGGAGATACATGTACATTCAAATGTAAAGAAAATTACGTGAAGAAAACGTCCTTGGTTTTCTGTAAAGCTGACAGAAAGTGGCACCCAGCCGACTCTTGCAAACGTATGTAAAATAGAAAAAAAATAAATTTCAGTAATTATTTTATATTTTCATTTTATTTCATATTATAGCTTATATCATATTTTATATTTCTTAATTAAAAATTATAATTCATTTAAACTCATTTAAATTCAATTATTTTGAATTAAGTCAATTAATAATTCATGAAAATAGAATTAGTTCAGTCTTTTGTTTAAATTTAAATTCAAAATTGAAAGTTGAAAAATACAGGATTTTTCTTTAATCTTTAACCTCTCTTATTTTCAGTGTAACAATGCGTCTTGTATAATAAAAACTGACATTAATATTCCTTATATATTCCATAAAGACTTATAAAATGACCGATATCTGCTTGTTTAGAGGGAATAAATGCTAAGTTTTACCCCTGAAAATAGAGGGTTTGATAGTACTAAAATTAACAGTAACTAAATGTGACTGTTCTGCTGTAAAAATTGGACTTGCTTGGAGAAGAAATACATTTTGATTTAACTTAAACTGTGATGGGGTGTTGGCCTATAAAAGTCCTGTCAAAACAACTGAAGTCATTAAAAGACTAAGAGAATATTCTTATTTTCATTGTTTACATAGTTTTTTGTTATTTTTAAACAGTTCTTGCTGCATCATTATAAATAAAAACAACAACTATTGAGGTATCTGCAAATGATAAAATAAATACTATGCTGTGAATCGAGCAATTAAACAGTTTAGCAGTGTAAAATATATTGCCACTGCCGTTGTAAAGTTCCATTGACACTTTGTTTTAATTGTGAATAAGTCATAAAAGCGGAATTGTTTGTTCGAAATTTTCGATATGGTTGTTTCAAAGTGCAGATTGCTGCGTGTTTATGAAACGATCAAAGTGATGTTAACTGCAGAACTTTTCGGGTTATGAATTTTTATTATATTCAGCTTACACATGCAGTGACACTATTGAAAATGGTATGATTGATCAAAGCTGCACAAGAACCATTGGTAGCTCGTGCAAATACACGTGCAATAAGTACTACATGCCAAGTGTCACGTTAATGCAGGCAACGTGTCAAGCTGATGGATGGAGTCCATCGTCCAAAAGTCTTTGTCAAGGTAAGTTCAACACAAAACTGTTCATTTAACACATTCTGTTTTCACTCTCGTCAAAATTGTTTAAGTAACCCGGTAGTGTTGTGTACATGAAAAGGTTGCCTGTTGACAAAAAGAAAATACATAATGTCCGTTATTTTATTTCGTACTATGTCGGAAAAATATTTAGGTTAAAAGCATGAATACAGATAAAATGTTTAGGTTTAAAGCATGAATACAGATAAAATGTTTAGGTTAAAAGCATGAATACAGATAAAATGTTTAGGTTTAAAGCATGAATACAGATAAAATATTTAGGTTAAAAGCATGAATACAGATAAAATGTTTAGGTTTAAAGCATGAATACAGATAAAATATTTAGGTTAAAAGCATGAATACAGATAAAATATTTAGGTTAAAAGCATGAATACAGATAAAATATTTAGGTTAAAAGCATGAATACAGATAAAATGTTTAGGTTTAAAGCATGAATACAGATAAAATATTTAGGTTAAAAGCATGAATACAGATAAAATATTTAGGTTAAAAGCATGAATACAGATAAAATGTTTAGGTTTAAAGCATGAATACAGATAAAACAGACAGTGTATCAGTTTTAAAATATGAAATATTAATAAAAGAAATATACAGATTTGTTTAAAGGCTTAAATATCATTAATGAAAGCTATTGTGTATGTTATGTGTGTAAGTATATGGGTAAAAACACTAACAGGAAAGAATATCAATGAAGAAAACTAAAGTATCAGATAGGCGTATTTTAATATTTAAAAAAAAACAATTGTATCAGTTTAAAGAATGAACTATCAAAAAGAATAAAAAAGATATTCCAGTTCAGAAAATATATAATATCGTTAAAGAAAAAGAATATGTCAGTTTATAACATAACGTATCAATAAAAGGAACTAATTTTTCAGTTTTTAGCATAAACATATCGATAAAAAATGTATCAGTTTTAAGCATAAAATGTCTTAAAGAAAACAAATGTTTCAGTTCTTGGCATAAAATATCAGATAGAAAGCAAATGTATCAGTTTGAATATTTTAGTATACAGAAAGCAAATTGTTTAGTTTAAATACGATAGTATAAAGAATGCAAATGCATCCACAACGAGCAAATACTTAAGTTAAAAGCTCGAATTTTCATTAAAGAAAATGTACTAGTTTAAAGTATAAACTATCAAAGAGGTAATATTTCTATGACTTTCCTTTATCAATAGTTTAAGTAAATATCTTTTGTTTTTTGTTTCTGTTTTAGACGTGAAATGTCCGATGGAGATTCCTAACGGAGAAATCATTGGTGACTGTGATTCCACCATTGGAAAAACATGCAACTTTAGATGTAATGAAGGTTTCAAACAGTCAGAGCTTCATCCAAACATAACCTGTAAATACAACGGGAAATGGTTCACGGAAAACTTATGTCTAGGTATTTCTTTTACTTCCATAACATCTGCTGAACATTATGTTTGTTTTAGTAATTCATATTCCCATAAAGCTAATTATAAAGAATTTTGCTGTTTGTTCATTTAGAGATTTATAAAAACTAACCATTGCTATCATGTATAAGACAAAATATCAATTGATTGAAAACCACCCCTTTTTAAATGATAAACCTATCATTTAGCTGATCGGATGCCTCTAGCACTCCCAAATCTATTGATCTAAGAAGACATCTGGTTAGCCGGCAAACGACCCAGTTGATGCTAATATCTCTCTGACAAACCTCACCGGCAATAGAAGTACAACACAGCTATCAATGTATGTACATACTCCAATGTTCTAGCAACTAAATCTAGCAACGATTTTACATTTCAGTGCCAGAGCCAGAGAAGTTCAAATTATCTGAACCCGGTGTTGTGGCTGGCTTTGTGATTATTGTGGCCGTGGTCATTGTTCTTATTGTTGCCGTCGCTTGTATGGTGAAAAGGTAAGGTCATATTTTCGTATTTGTTAGGTCGTCTTAACGGTCTAAAGATAACGTCACTCTTTGGTATGTGACGCGGTCGCCTTTTATTGACAAAAAGTTATATCATAATTTAGTGTAGGTTGCAATCGTCTGTATGGAGAAAATGAAGAAAAGTCACACCTTGGTTTAAGTAGTGGTCACCTGTATGCTGAAAGTGTAAAGTAATACTTTGTTATAGGCTGTTGTCATCCGTATGGAAAAAAAGGTAAGATCATACCTTGGTATGAGTTGTAATCGGCTGTATGGTCACACCTTGGTATAAATTGTTTTCATCTGAAAAGGAGAATTTACCTTCATATAAGTTGTGTGTGTTTCTACGATAAGAAGGCAGAGTCACACCATGCTATTGTGAAAGTTTTAGGTATGAAGTAACACAGGTAAGGAATCATGCTTTCTTTGTGCATACGTTATAAAAATGTAAGATCAAATAAATGAATACTGTACATAAAGCGTATATTTCATTTGAAAGCGAGTTTTGAAAAGGAATGCTTGTTCTTGCTGAAAAAAATGTCATACTGTAGCGTAGCGTATTATATGGAGTTGTGGACTAACAGTATTGAATTACATTAAACAGACATGGACGCATTTTTTCATTGTGAATTATATGTTTAACCCTTTCGTTTATCAAGCTAAGATCAGTGAAAAAAACAATGCTCATGCTGGATTATTCTTTTATTTGTTGCGGATTATTCATTTATTAAAACAGTTATAGAATACAATTCTATTACTAAATAGTCTTATTGTTGCGAATCAGTTGATTATGTGTATAAAATATATTACCATCTTTTATCAAACAGAAAAGGAACATCTTCAAACTACGCGTCCTTTGATACCAATGTTCATGGTGGAACTATATCCCTTGGAAACCCTGGATATGAAATCAGTGGAGATGTCCAAGAGTACTGAATTTAAGGACAAAACTTTGCCAAATAAATGCATGTCAACAAAGGACACTAATCCATCATATTACCTGTATCTTGTTTTGAAAAAAAATAAACAGAGATACAAGAATCGATTCAATTGAAGCTGAAAGATTTATACTTCGTTTTGTTTTGAAAAAAAACTTTACAAGTTCATGAAACAAAATTTGCAGATTGATTTCCAGAGCAATGATTTAGTCATACACAAGAACTTTTTAGGTAACTTTTTATGGGACAACTGAAGTTTAAGCTGTCCATGGCCGTATGCCATCAGCCAGGACTTAAAATGTGCATTTACTCAACATTTACTCAAATGTAATATTTTTTTCTGTTTTTCCCCCTTTAAGTCTTCAAACCCAGAAGATTCTTGTTGACTTTAGGCGATGCAACACTACAATCCCCTAGATAATCTTGTCTTAATAGAATGGTGATTAATTTACTTTTCAGTTAATTTATCATCTCACGTGTTGTTTGGTGTTTGGACATTTTTTTAACTTGACATTTGTATTAACCAATGACTGCTTTGTCTTCAAGTGAAGCATCAGCCGGTAAACAGTACAGAATTTCTGTTCTTGAGCTTAAAATGTGGCAGATCGGAACAAAGGTCAGTTATTTTTTAAACAAATCTTTCAATATTCACAGAGATTCCAACGTCTATGAGCATTCATTTATTGTTTATATCAGGCACATTCATACGGGCTAATTCAAATCATGTATTAATAATCACCTTGAACAAATCAAGACCCTTTCTTTACGTACAGGCATGATAATTGTTAGCGATATCAGTGTATTTCCTTAAAATTTCAGGTTTCTAAAATTGCTTACATATTTGACTGGTCTAGCTCAAGACCAACAGTTTTGAATAAGGATATCCTCTATCCAGCTGATTTCTTAATGTCTTGTTTACACTCTTGTTCGTGTTTACGTATCAAGATAATCATTAACTGACGGTGTCAGTGATTTGTGTTTTTTTTTTAAATCGAATTTCATCACAAATGTCTTCTGTTTTTGCTGTGTGTGCTATTTTTTTCAATTTTATAATTAATTCAGATCAGGATTTTCGCATGAGATTTTTTTCATTTTTATATCTGAATTTTTGCTCATACGATTCGGTATGATGTTTAGATTTTGCACTTTGTATATAATTGTCATATATGCGCTCTATTTGCGCTATTTCTTTTAACTTTTCATCGATAAGAATATATTATTTCAGTAAACCAGATGTATAACATGTTTGTTTGTTATATTTTATATCTAATATATTGCTTGTTTGTTATGTAAGAACATAATTTTTGTTTGTTATATTTTATATCTAATATATTGCTTGTTTGTTATGTAAGAACATAATTTTTGTTTGTTATTTGACACTACAGTATTGAATTTGTTTGTCAAATGATACGTCCTCAAAGTTTTTGTAGGTAAATATTGTAACATTTGCATTGAGCAGTTTCAAAAAATTTTTACGTCATACTCTGCATCAGAAGAAAACATATCATTCAGCCAGTTCAGAGGAGGGGGAAGGGGGATGGAGGGGGAAATCTAACGAACGAGATCCCTAAACGATTTTGATGAAGTTTTTTTTTCTTTTTTGAGGTGATGGATACTGCAAAATTGAAGTTTTAAGTTATGTTTGTCGATAAAATGAAGGTGCTTATTAACTTTCACAGTTTTAAGCTTATTTGTATGAATCTAGAGAAGCCCGTAACGATTATGATGTTGTTTTACTTTTAGACTAAAAAGAAACTTTGAATTATGTTCCATTTTTTTATAATCGGATTATTTTGTGGTCTTATTGATGAATAATATTGTATTTCTTTAGAAGTGTATTAATACTAGGGATGGCAACGAGTAACCGGTTAACCGAGTACTCGATCGAACGTCCGAATATCGGTTAACAAATATGATATTCGATTACTCGGAAAAAAATATATAATTTCTATTTTTGGCGATTTAGAAAGATTGGTGTATCCAATTAGTTCAGAAATTCGGAGATGTACATGTATCATAATCTTCATAAATATCTGTTAATAAATGCAATCAAAACATCCTTGCAGAGGTGCGAAAATGATATCGTAAATTAACAGTTTGACACGCGCATAGGACTGAACACCTGTGTCGCTTACGTCATTCGGCCTCTTGTGATATTTAATAAACTTCAATTGTGTTACAGTTTGTAGCCGAAACTTGTTTTAAGGTAACTGTTTTGAAAACAGCAAAGGGCCGGATTGCTATTATGAATGTTAGATTGTAAAGGTTGTAATTAGACCCGATTAAACGTTTGTTTTTCTTTACTCAATAATGGAGAGTAACTCCCTTTTCTTATTTACGCATATAAATCAAGAAATATCATTAACTTTTTATATCTTGATAAAGTTTTTGCTTAGAAGAAACAGACTTTCATGTGAACTTGTAGATAAGATCATTTTCCTCAAGAAAAACAGAGCCAGTGTTGTTAAATATTGACGCGTAATATTAAAAAGAAACTGATGTGTAGACCAAAGTACAGCGTAGTGCTGTAACACGTATGCTTGCATGAACGCTAAGTTATCAACTGTGTAAAAGATGTTAAGATGAACTCATAGAAAAGTGTTTAATTTTCTTCGAATAAAGACACTGTACTTAGAGAAAAATACGAAAATATTGTTCTTGAAATGTCAAACATTTATTTATAATTATAAAACATATATATATAAATGCTGTCATTGTCGATCTCTCATGTTTATATTTATTATGTATTTGCTAGCTTTATCCATTGCCGACGATCAGTCTTTATTATTTAAAAAACTGTTATACATGTTTTAAACTTGATATTGCATTAATTAAAACGTTGTAAGATATAATGTTGTCTGTTAAATTTGTTTATTGGTTATTTTAAGTTACCTCCCTTGCAGTCCTATTAATAGTTACGAATTGTATGAATTAAAAAAAGAAAACGAAAGTAGCTTGCAGACGGTGTTTATATTGTGTGATAAAACTAATAAGATCATTGGAAATCATCCGAGTAACCGAGTACTCGATCGGAAAAATTACCGAGTACTCGAGTATTGATTTTGGTATTCGTTGCCATCCCTAATTAATACTTATTCAATCAATTGTCTTTTGAGAAATAAATGTTAAGAAAAATTCGAGTACATTGAAATGAAATGAAGTAAGTGTTATATAACTAATTCGCATAATTCCACCTGGCTTAAGCTGGATCTGAGCTCACTGGGCTGTAGAGCACTAGGTGGTCACTCTACTAAATTGCAATAAAAACTGGGTAAGAGTTCCGTTTGAATCTCTTCTATGCATGGTCAACTATACTGAAACCATCTTTAATAAGCTGGAAAAAAACAACAAGAAAATGCTACTAAGTATACAAAACATTTTAGCTCGACTTTTTCGAAGAAAATAACGACCCATTGCTACAGTCATGGTGTCGTTTCCGTTGACGTTCCCGTCTGAAAACTTTAAAATTAATCATAACCTTTTTATTTCTAATAGATTGTCATAATACTTGGAAACAACAACCATTTGGACAAGACCTTCAAGAAAAAAAACATGACTGCACTTGACCTTGGCTCAAAAATGACATTCACCTTCGTGGTCAGATATTGAATTTTGCTAAAATTGGCAGTAACTTTATACTTGAATTTTATTTATACTTGGACAAAACATACTTATGACAAAACTGACAGTTTGAATAATTCAAATATGACCTTGACCTGAAATTGACATTGACCATCAAACAAAACAACACTTATGACAAAACCGACATGTTGAATTATTCAAGAATGACCTTGACCTTTAAATGAACGAGATCCCTAATCCAGATTATTGAATTTTGCTGAAATTGTAATAACTGCCTCATTTATTTACGGATTTTATTCGTAATTGGATAAATTTTGCCAAAATTGCTAATTCGTAATTTTGACTGGATTTGATTCATACGTGGACAAAACAACACTTACTACAAAACTGACACGTTGAGTGATTCATGTATGACCTTGATCTGAAAATGACCTTGACTGTCAATGTCAAATTATTGAATTTTGCTATAACCGACAAAACTTTGTTATTTATGGACGAATTTGATAATACTGGGACAAAACAACACTGAGAATAAAACAAACATTTTGAATAATTCAAGTATAACCTTGACCTTTAAATGACCTTGTCATTGCAAAATATTACTATATTTTTATTATTAATGGTCTTCATACTTGGACATAACTACCTTTTAGACAATACCTCTATTGTTTTTCAAAGTCAAATTATTGCATATGGCAAAAATTGGCCATAACTTTGTTATTTACAGATGGATTTGATAATTATATTTCCAAATGATGTTGCCTTTTAAAACCCTTCATCACAATTTGCTTCCTCTGATGCGTTTGCCTTTGGTCGAATGTGCCCCTCGCTTGCGGTGGCTCTTGTTTATTTGACGTTGCTCTACAGTTGAGAATTTTATTGCTGTATATCTATACTGATGACAAAATTGTGTTGGTTCCTAATGAGGAAAACAATGCCAAGAAGTGCGTATTTTGTACAATGAGAAGTTGAGAAAACATTATTAAACTTTCTAAAGAAGTATCGTAAACTTTATCAAATAGTACAATTAACAGTCAAAACAAAGTCTCAGCAAAATTTTATTTCAACTCTTAATATTGTAATAGTTCAGAGCTGTAAATAGTAAGGTATGGTAAAGGTTTTCTTAAAAGAAAACTGATTTCCGGTAGAACCTAAATCTAAATACAAATTCTAGAAGTATTTTAAACTCTCAAGAAGTGTTGATTAACGACAGACAAAGAATTGTAACAGGATTTTGATTATACTTAAATTATCTTAACCAAATTCTGTCAATTATCGATCATAGTTTATGTGCAACAGGCCTGCTTACGGTTTCAAAACAATGCCATTTCATGCGTGAGCGTCCTGTTACAAAACAAAAGACTTTCAAAAAACATAATTCATCAGGAAACATTAATTGATATTTGTAATTGCATTAATCATATATATTTTCTTGTACGAAATTTTGATTAATATAAATTCAGTTTCGAAATACAAACAACCTGAGACTCTATTATATAGTATAAATTAAATGATAGACTCGTCTGAGCAAGTATTAGGAATAGACTCGTCTAATTCTGGTCACATGGTTAGTCCTATATATACAACATTGTCAGACTGCGCCTAGGCTCCAGAGGTACACATCGGTGAGAGAAAGAGAACGTCGAAGTGTCTTTTTGCATTGTTTGCTTACGGATTCTTAATTATTGCTTGTCTTACGAACAAGCGAGTCTGTAACAGAAAGATGCAATGCATCTTAGAATATTCGACCTAGAGCGAAGCTCGAACTCCGATCTTAGCGAATCGAAGGCCAGCACTTTGTTCACTGAGCCAAAGAATCGATTTCCTGACGCAGTTTTCAGAGGTTGTATTTATACATGCACTAGACCGTAACACATCCCCTCTTGAGAAAGTCATCATTTATGATGACAAATGGTGTCGTGTATTTGTTTTCTAAGATCAGACAGAAATCTTAAAAGATTCCTATTTATTTAATTTTTATAACTAAGTCAGGGAGAGGTCATCCAAGACGAGCCCCCATCTTACAAACAAGCAAGCCCGTAACAGAAAGATGCAATGCATCTTAGAATACACAACTCAGAGCGGGGTTTGAACTACGATCTTAGCGCATCGAAGGCTAACACTCTAACCACTGAGCCAAAGAATCGATTCCCTGGCGAATTTGTCAGAGGTTGTATACAAATATAAGACGGTATGCACTAGACCGTAACACTTGACTGGGAAATTTAAAGTGGAGCTTTTCGTTCCATCTTCCGGTCTTCAGTTCAACATTATCTTAAAGGTTTCTGTGAAATACTTGGCCTCCTAGTATGTCTGGATCATTGCGATACAGACACAACTGGGTCAAGGATTTGAAACCTCACATGCACACATGTTTTAAGTCCTGTTGTTCTTATGAACGTTGATAAGTTTGATAGCTGATTATTAAGGTATCGTAAGGTTCTCGTACTTAGGTTGTGAAACTAAATTTTGGTGTCGATAAATATTCTAATCAATAGTGGTATGTTTTGACCCCGTTTTAAATTCAGCGTTAAGGATTGTTGATTATACGTAATTAAATCGCATAGTAATTGATTTCATATGCCGCTAATTATTTTTAATCAGTGTTACAATTTTTTTTCATATAAAGAATAATCATTGTAATAACTGTTACAGTATATAATACTGATTCCATCGTTAATCTGGACAAAGTAGTCCGAGGAATGATTTCTGTGTTGTCTGGTTCAGTTTTTAGCTAGCCGAGAAGAAACGTTACAATGACTCAATATGCGTTACGTCAAAACTCATTCTCGCAACAGAAGACTTTATTTCTTTTTTTAAATTACATTGGGCTTTTATTTTTTTATTACTTAGCACAACGACGTGAAGCAGACAGGTTAACGTCAGATAATAGTTGTGCAAGAACTAAAATAAGAAATTTTTGTTTAAAAAATAAAAACAAAATTAGATTAAAAAAAAGGTTTTTTTGAAAAAAAATAATACTATTTCATTGATGCATGTTAAATATCGTAGAAAATTAACAAACATCGCAATCAGTACCTTAGAAGTCTTCTTAAAAAATCTCTTTCATCAATGGTTAAGTTGAAAGGGTCGTCAAGCCATGCTACAGCAAGATCGGGTACACTCAAGTGTGGCCTCGAGTTTGTCAAATGATTTTAACATTGAGAGGTCCGAACAGAAACCGTTTACTTTAAACAATCAAAACAATGGTTTTGCGATCCCGCCGGATTGTTAAAACTTTACAAATATTTTTTAAGATGATATTTCACTCTTTAGAAATTAATTGAAAACCCAATGTCTGAGCCTTTATGAATACAAGATGAACTTGATGACAGACAGCCATTATTGTTTTGTTAATAGCAAGACTTCAGGCAATAGTCTTCATTTTCTGTATTGTATGTTTAAACACTATTTCAATGGTCAAGTATTTTGAATTGACATACTGACATCTTTAAGGCTAAAAGAAGTTTAAAAAAAGTTTGTCTTACATTTCAAAATGGCTGCCAATATAACTGACTTTTGTTTTGTTGTCAGAGCTTTTAATGTATTATAAACTACTAAATATGAAATTAAAAAATTTCAGCCGCATTGTTAATGATATTGTAAACGCATCCTAGTATGAGTGATATAGAATCTTTATCAGTGAAAAGATGATTACACGGGGAATCCTTGTTTGATCGTTATACATATTTTACAAGTATTAGCATTTCCAAAAATGCTTGAAATCGCCGTTCAGCCACGTATGAGGTCTTATCCATAGATGCATGAATTTCATGCTCGTCATTCATTAATTTGATAATTTTATAACATGCTTTGCAGTGAAAAGAATATAAGAATAGTACATGTGCAAGTTAAACAGAATAAATTAAGGTAAAAAAAATACGATATTGCCCTGACTCTTATCAAGCATATATAAAACTAGGATATATCCTGATCAAACTCCTTGCACTGGTTTCGTCACGCTTTGCTACTGTTTCTGTACTGATCGGGGGAAGTAACCGCTGCGGGGAGTTTGTACCCTGATTAGAATCGCCCGGAAGCAAGCATTTTTTTTCTAGAAGTGCAAGTTTTGGAAAAACAAACAAAACAAAACATACTCTTATTTAGACTACATTCTCTAGTTAGAAATGACATGTAACCAAAATATTGCGATTATCCTGTGTTTATCTTGCAAGAGCCTGAAGACTGGTACTGAGTTCGTAAATTGATCATGGTATTTTTCAGTTGTACGAATAAGTAACCCGACAAACATGGCGGTTGGGCGAGTCCATTTACGCATCCCTTGCTTAAGATTTTTGACGTCCATTTTGTTATCATGTGATATGTATAATTTGCTTTGATTGGCTAAAGGCAGACGGTGTACAGGCAAAACTGTTCAAATCTTGTTAATTGTATATATCGCCGTCCAGGAACGGCGATAATTATGATTATACATATTACGGTCCTTGACCTTACGCAAAACAAAAAGATTCCCTTTATTTCGTTAATAATATCTGATTATGTCTTTAAAAAGATGATCTATGCATTATCAGTTTTAAAATATCTTATTACCTCAATGTATTCTTAAACGTATTGAGCTTTTCCTATATATGGTAATCAGTCATACCTTTGCTTCTGTTAACTGAAAAGAATCTCATGTCTATATATCACGCATAGCTTTATGTCATTTAAGTCTGCTCTGTTTACCTATACGACCGCATGTTTCTCCAATTACTTCTGTTTCATTTTATATAACCTACTTGAAGTGCCTTATGAAAAAAGTTATTGCATATAATAAAATTTAAAACCAAATATCAAAAAAGGTACTGCAAAATAAATAATAATAAAAAGTTTGCTTTGAGATTAAACTAGGCAATTCAAACAGATAAAACCCTTTTCTGTAATGAAAATCCTTTGTTTCATAAAAAAACAATACGAAGTATACAGAACTTTTGATAGGTGATTAAAATCAGTGGTGTGATGAATTTTGTAATAGCTTTGCACATTTTTATCTAAATTTGTGAGACTGTCATGTATAAACACAATATAAGTCATAATGTATTCCTAAATAAAATGTCAAATAAAATATACAACAGCAAGACGCCAGATAATAAAACGATAATTTCGTCAATAAAATAGCCTTTCGTAATTATAACACTATTTCAGGAGATAACAGCAAGTCAATTAATTCACCTCCAGATACAACAAATGTGGTCGGCGTCATCTTCGACAGGTCGCTTGCATATGAGGTCATTTAACTCGAGTCCTAGGTAAAAGGTCGTCCATTGAATTAATGTTAAACCACACTTGAAATATCAGTAACAGTCAATGCCGTCTATTTCAGCTCATCTTCTGACCCGTGAGAGGGTATCTAGGGCATGACTGTATACCATTGTCCGTTTAAAGCACGTTAAACATAGCATTCACTGAAAAGTCTAGTTACAAAAAGTTGAAACCATTTTATGAGTGGCTTCTGGTAAAAGCTGCATTCACTGAATATTTTTCTGAGTGTTCGAAATTTTTTTTTTCACTTTTTATACCTACTTGTAGGCTCTACTGTATAGCGCAGAAAGATCGCTATAAAAGATACAAATAAAATATACAGGGCTGATAAGTCAGTTCATTTATAAATTATTGACGTTGATACACGTAATTAGCCATTAACAAAACATTTCTGAAGTCCATTTAGTGGCAGTTTATATGAAGCAAGAGTTATCGCCTTTTGTAAAGACATTTTTACCAGAATTTTCCCAAACTTCTGAAATACTTTCAAAAGAAAAAAAACAACAACAATAGAAGACAATGTTTTTTCATGCATTTATTTTAATGTCTACAAAATACACAATGTGGTAAAATCATGTATTTGAATGGTAATCATTTATGAATTGCATTAATAATATGTCTAGGAACTCTAAAACGGACTAAAATTAAGTGTTGTTTACACGCGTTGAATACAGGATTGATGTCTGCACACACACATACACACACTATTCTGGAGATTATAGTATACTTCGTTTGAAGAACTTTCTTTGTTGTTATATTGATTTCAATTGATTTGTATTGTGTGTGTGGGTGTGTGTGTGGACATACTATGAGAAAAAAATTGAAATATGAATGATAGAAATGAACAATATTACATTTGAAACACACGACACGTCTTGCTGAAAACTAAAACATCGACAAAATCTTCTGCTTTCCAATTTCCAAACAAAAAATAGTATTTTTCTTCTAAATATACTTAAGAATAGTTATAATGTTTTTTTGCAATAATTCTAAAATTTCTTATTGAGGAAATAAAACAAGCCAATGTTTTGCTACAGCTGAAGTCGAGTAGCTTTAAACTTTTCGTCTGAAGGTCACGCCTCAGAGGTCCGAAAAGTTAACAAACTGAAAACGTCGCACGTTAAAAAGTTGAAAAGGTAGATACAAGTTGTCTCCGATCAATGACTGCTATGCTTTTATGTGAAAATAATGTTTTCATACTAGATTTGTCACCTGACATGCATCCAGTTGTTATGTAAAAAAGTGTTAAGAAATTCAAAATCATTAGGTACTTTTATGTTGGATTTTGATAATGTTTCAGTTTCATACCTTGATTAGCAAGACCGGCTAATGATTTCGACAAAAACGTTAAAAGCAGTGACGAAAAAAATAGACGCGTAAATTACAATTTTTCATTAAACATAATAGGTTTCTAGTTTAATAAGTTATACTATTATTTTACAAGCACTGATGGATATGTGTACGGTACGGAATCTAGTAAACCTATGTGGTTTATTTTTGTTTCTTGGACGTTTAACAACATGTGGAGGCCAAGGGGATGCAGATTCGCAAAACAATTGGCCAGCAGGTAGGCAATCTATACGTCTAGTTATAATGCCTGTTCAGTTATATAAACAATTATACTAGTGTGTGTGTGTGTGTGCGTGTGTGTGTGTGTGTGTGTGTGTGTGTCATATATGAAACAAAGCTGTGTACTGCAATTAAAATGTTCAGAGAATAACAAACAATTAGGTCGGAAAATATCATAAGCTAAATAGGCATTGCAATAGATATCTGTGTGACTTTTAGTTACGTCATTATAATATTGTCTAGGGGAGTTTAATGTCAATGGTCGCATCGGTCAATATTTATATTTTCGGGTAAATATCGTATTATATTCAATGTCTCAATAATGAATTAGTCAATAAAAAAAATTACATATCTGTAAAGAATAAACGTAAATTGAAGTAGGAGATTAAACGTTCTAAAATTATTAGCTACGAAGATTAACATCAGTCTTGAATGGCTAGTAACTGAGTCTACATTGTCTTTCTAAGAACTACCTGTATAAAAGGAACTCACTATAAATGTGACAAATATAATTCTATTAAAGCTGCGTACACTATCAGATGAACAGTTTATTTAATGTCTGTTCCGTTTGATCGAACCATTTTTACTTACATAGTCACTGAGTTAGGAAAGCCTTGAAATCGAAGTTACATACAATGCAAAACTGAAACTGATTATGTTATGTAAAAAATAAATACTTTTGCTTTGATTCATCCTTATCCATCCGTATTCTTGTGTATTTTAACCAGATGCCTATCACTATGTACACAGCGTTATGTGTAATGTTTGTTATTCTTATCACTAAAGTAACGATTGTAATAATAATTATGAAATTTTTCATTAAGAAAATACCAGTTAAATATTCGTTCTTTATATTCGTTATATTGTATTTTAGACCAGCAAGATTCCTTCATATACCAGTAATACCTTTCAGCAGGTTCAAAGATTCAGAATAATTTATAGCAATGATACATCTGTCATTTAAAATTCCTTTAGCAAATACTTTAGCACTCACATGCATGGTTTGGTTTGAATGAAGTTACTTTATGCTTGCCCTGACAGTACGTGTAGAGAGAAATATACTTGCTACTTTTTAACAAGGAGCATACATTTTATTGAAATTTATTATCGGTTAAAATTTGAATAAAAAAAATGTTTCATCCAATTTTTTTCAAATGCATTTGAAATAGAAAATTATATATGCCCTGAAAAAAAATCATCTACATTGTCGTACAGAATAGTGTAAAGGACCATTGAAATTAAAGCAAAGGCTTTTCGGAAAATGTAGGCGACATCTCACAGTAAAGTACAGTGATGTTATCTCGACACAAAAGTAACGGATTTTGATATAAAGATATCATTCTTAACATGTAATTCATACAAAACATACAAAATAGAATATTTGAATACTTGAAACTGTCAAAATATAATGTTTTGATAGACATGTTTTATATGTTGTTGGATTACGAGTGCTAAATATAGAACACTGTTCGTCAAATGTGCATCTCACTGAATCAGTTTGTTAGAACATCTATTCTTTCGGTAAAAAGACGTCCCAAATACTTAAGAGTTTGTAACCTTCTCAAGATGGTTTCCTGTCGCAAAATACATTTTACTGAGACATTGGTTTTTAGGCAACCAAACAACAAAGCCAATGACTTTAATAAGATAACTAGGCTTTCCACGGTGCGTTTGGCATATAACATAATGTTTAAACAGGCAATACAGGGCGTTGGATAAATACTCGTATAATTATTTTATATCTTCAAATGCATAGCAAGTAATTTGCTGAAAATAGTCAACGTAAAAGTTTGTCATATAATTTTAAAACTAGAGTACAAAATACCTAAGCAGATAAAAGCCATAAGTTTACCTCTTGGTCTAGAATAATAACGTCTCGTAGCAAAGGAAGTTCTGAAGCAATGCTGGTAACCTTTCTTGGCGATTGTTGATTTCTTACTTTCATAATGCGGCTGCTGAAGTAAAAAATAACTTCTCATGTTTTTCTTTTCTGTGTCATCAACATCATGATCATCATCATAATCATTTTAATCTCAATCATTGTCATATTTGTTGTTTTTATCATTTTTGTGATGATGATGATGATGATTTCATTATCATTCACTCACTCACTCACCGATTGATCTACAAACTGTAATAACTGCGTTTACTGTATACGTCAAAAAAGGACAGCAAAATAAACCCATGAAGACTAAAAGTATGTAGCTTATAAGGTGAAACTTACAGTCATAGTTATTTCTTAAACACATCGTTGAATGTGTATCATTAAGAACGTGAAAGCTGTTTTGCACAGTATATTGGTGGTGTAAACTACATTTCTGAATATTTTACAGTTTTATGGGTAATAGATTTGACAACTTGCACCCGCTCTATATTCAAATGAACAGAAAACTGCAGTTGTTTTGCACCAGTTATCATATACACCGGCAATTAAGATTGTGAGCAAAATATTAAGGCGTTTGGGTAAGATTTGTCCTGAATTGAAATAAATCGATTTTTTTATGACTGTATGACCATGAGTAAAGTAAGCTGCTTTAATAAACATACCACAAAGTGTACATTTGTATATAGAATGGTAAAACGCTGTGTCTTCGTTAAGGCTTCATCCATTTGTTAAAATACAGAATATTAAACCTTTGAACGCCTTACCGAAAACATCTGGTTGCGCGTCCTTGTTAACGATAGACTTTCACAAATGCTAAAAATAATCGGCGTGCTACTGTAGTCGTGTCTTCAGTGTTTATCATATCTACAAAAGTATAACAATTTTGAATAAAAAGCAGTGCTTTCACGTTTAATAGTGCGAATCTCTGCCTATTTATATGTCAATGACCATGTTAAAAGTACTTGATGTGAAATATTTACATAGAGTGAAGATCTCGTATTTCTAAATACATATATTCAGCTAATATTTCATCTCCTTGTATTCAATAAAGTTCATTTTCCTGCTTACTTACTTGCAAACAAAGTAGTCACGAAGGCTTTCAGGCATCTCAAATTTTAGTCCTTAAAGGGGTTGTATAATCTATTTCTTTATGAAAAACATATACTTTAAAACATTTTTACGAATTTTATCTTTCATCGAACTGTTTTTTTCTAACGCCTTAAACGTTTTAAGTCTTGATATTATTTCGTTTAAATTGGAACAAGAATGCCATTTTGCTTATGAGGTATCAAATGTACCAAATTTGTCTCAGTGACAGTTAGTGGCATTACATGTAAATGTTGCCTTTTATAAGGAGATCAAATTGAAGAGAGAGAGAGAGAGAGAAAATCAAACAAACAAACAGAATTAAGAGATGCATGATAAGAAAGAAGTAGAGAAAAAAAAGAAAGAACGAAAGACCGAAAGAAGAAAAGAAAGAAAACAGACATAAAGACAGACAATAACAGGTCCGCTGCTTTTTACTCATTTTTAGAACAAAGCATGTTTGAACTTGTTTAATTTGCTGTACATTCGCCAGCCGTTGTTCTGAAAATAAGAGAACACAAATCATGAATTGTTATATATAGTGAAAACCTTGTTTCTGTATATTGAACACTTCTATAGATAAATATATACCAGTTAAAATAAGTTTACATCTTGGTACAATCAATTTGTAGCTCAATTTTTAACATCTACTGAAATGAAGTCGTCATATTATTCTCCAAAGAGTTATGTGAAGGTCTGAGATTGTACACTTAATTCCCTTATGTAAAACTGATTATTTATATGACAAAAAATACATTCTTTGCCTTCAGAAAGTTAGTTTTTAATATAGAAAGTAAGAAGTTAAATGATCACTGTTGTAGAGCTCATTTCTTGGCTTTAATATAGTGTAAATATGTGACTTGAAGAGCAACAGAACTTGAATGAAAATTTGCTCAGAATAATACTTTTCATATCTCATTTTTAAGTTTCAAAAAAGAAACATGCTCCGATACGGGGCTTATCTTTCAAATCTATGTTCTAAATATAATTCATAACATAATATAAGATAATAATATTTGGCATAAAATAAAATGAGCATACATAAAGCCAATATACATCCATTTACATATGAAAAGGGATAAACGTGTTACAAAAAAGTGTACAATGTTTAAACAATTTACAGAAGAATGGTACAAAATAACATTTTAATTAAGCTCTAAATGTACACATTGTTATTTATTGAATTCTAAATTTGTATTCAAGGAAGACTTACGCAATAATTTTGTTTCTTGCAAACAAGAGCTGTCACATAATATGACAACTGCTCCCAAATTACATGTATCAGACAAAGGAACCTAATGAATTGACTGAAAATGTTTGTTTGATCTTAATTGATTTTGGTGTATATATCAATGTGTTAATCGCCAGCCATGGTAGATGAAAAACTGGAGTAGATCAACTGAAGGAGAAATCTCGGTGAAGCAATACAGCAAAACCATTTACAACAGTTAAAATCATATTAAGTAATTTGAGACTGAAACCAATAAAATCACAATAAAAAAGAAACGATAAGGCAAAATTGAATGTATTTATTTCGACGATTGATTTCCTGATATGTCAGTAATTTCAAAATAGCTGTATATATGTTTGAATGTTCTGAAAATACCTGAAATATATATATATATATATGTTTTAAGGTCTGGTGAATTTAGGAATATGACTGCACTAAACAGATTGCATAATTTAAGGGACATTAAAATTCAGTTATTTATAGATGAGACCTAATTTCCACAGAAACAGGTATTGACATCAAAATTAAAACATTAAGGTATGAGAAATGTTAATAAGGCACAAAAGGTTAATGTGCCTTTTTATGTTGTAAAAAGATGAATCCTGAATTAATTTTCACGTTTATTTCAGTAATGAAAATTTAAAAACTGTGCAAAAGAAAAAGTTATGTTACAATTTTTAGGCAGTCTTGAGTAGTGACTTTAGTAGATTCCTATGAAAAATACAGTTTTCTATTAAAATGACAGGACATCATTGGCTACAGTATTGATCGATGAAAAAAAAAAACGAAATAAGAGGCAAACACTATCATTTTCAATTAAGGACAAATAATGTTCTCACTAATATTGCTATTTGTTATCAATGTTATTATCATTATTATCATTAAAACGCTCTATAACTGTTATTTAGTTGTATTGTTCATTGTGCACCAAAGCTGCTCCCTTTGATATTTATATCTATGCTTCTTCTGTTTACTTACTGTCTGCCAAATGTTACTGCATTCATTACCAAGTATTCTAGTTAATGAATGCTTTCAAAATCTAGCTTCTAAATTAAAATTGGATTATACTTGCTGTCACTAAACTCGTTGACTAATTACGGTGTACGAGTGTTGCCATTATTTTCATATTCATTTGATACAAACGTTTGCACTTATTACGATTAACATACAAAGATCGTAATGTATATGTTATAGATATGGGTTTATCATCTAATCTAAACTATCCTTAAGTGGTTTTCAATAAAAAATAACATTGAATGTTTAACATAAAAAAGATGAAACTGATGTTTTAGAAGATTGTGTATACATTATGTAACGTACTGTCGTTTAAAGGTAATGAATTTGACACACTAACACAGTGACTGAAATATATATATTTTTTCACATTTCAGTATAAAATATCATGCCAGTTTTATTGTCTTATACAACATGAATTGGTTCTCAGTGGACAACAACAACAATATTAGCATAGGACTATTAAACTGGTATAACTTGAAAATAAGGACAAAAAAAACAATAAAGATAAAAATATCAACAAGTTTATGATAATAAATCGCCGGTAATTATCAAAGGAGAACAATTACATCGACAATGACAATAAGAAGAAAAACAGAACAGAAGAGAACATAAATTTATTTACACATATTTGAACATGAAAGATTAATCTGCGCATGCGCGAAAGATTTGGTTGATTTTTAAAGCTGTGAAGGGATAATTTGAAAATGTATATATGTAAGATATAATGTTTAAAACGGAGATATATTAAAGAAGAAAAATTAACGATCGCATTATTCTTCATTCAGTAATTATTTTAAAAATGATGTTACAAGTGACGTCAAACATAATATACAGGAGTATCGGTTTGGTCATCATGCTCAGAGAAAATATCATAATCATTAAGTACACACACACAATTATTTGTAAATATAGTATAAGTAAACCGCCAACGGCAACTTTCGATATTGCCTTATTGAGACCGTTGCCCTGCATGGTTCACATATTTTATATATTGTATGTGGAGCAAATTTAATTGTCTTAATGTTCTACTATCATGATTCAGATCTAAATGGAGAAAGGCAACATTTAGTTTGTTGTATGTTTTGTCTTGTTAGTATGTCAGTGACTATGCATAGTTAAGTGTTTATTTGTGCGTTGTTATAAGATTAAATTGGTCAGGCGCATATTAATGAAATAATTGTAAGAACAATATAAAAATACCTAGAGAAATAACACGTCTAGAGTCCAAGTTAGAAAAGTGTCGTGTAATAATACAAAAAAAACGTAATTATTTTCATTGCCATGCATAACGCTTGACATTTGATTAACATAACAATTCAACACATCACTTACTATCTATAGGGTCAGTCCTCACCACAGAGCCACACACACAAAAATCTCCAGTGTCCGTTTGTCTTGACATTACCCTGCAGCAAAGTTTTAAATTTTAAATTAAAGAAATGTGCTTAATCATTAAAGCGATTTTCCCCCTATCTGAAAGCCTCAGTTTTATGATTAGATACATTATTTTATAATTCCTGTATCTGACTTTAGATTCATTTTAGCAATTTACTTTTCAAAACTGTAACTGATTAATTTGGCATTGTTTAACCATTTCAGATATCAACGCACATACATGCAACATTATGTGGTGTGAAGGAATACACTTCGAACTGTGTGAATATTGCAAACAGTCTGTCGCCATCCTTATTAAAACAAAAGTAATAGTTTTATAAGATGGAGAAAAACATGTGAAGTTTACGAAACCTGTGTAAAGCGGATAGAGAAACATCTGATACATATGAATTTTCTGTAAATCTGCAGATTTCTACATGTAACACCGTAAATGCCACGTCTGTAGCCTAGCTACATCTGTACGTAGAACCACACGACTTGAGGCTTATTTCAGTGTGAAACATACACATTTAAAATGTAATCTATTTTTAGAACGCGGTCTAATGGCAACCATGTACTTCTACCTCTATGACCTTTACGACGAAAGCAAATCCCGGCTTCATCACATCCCAGGGTACCCCGGCTATGAGGATGTGCCAGGAAGTTTGAATGATGACGGGTACTTGGAACCAGAAATATCTGAATACATGTTTGCTGACCCTCTTTCCTTCATGCGGAGTATAGACGTTGACTACAGAGCGAAAAATATATACATGTATGATTATCATCACAGGTATGTACCTATTGCAACACGTCCGGTTTTTCATCATTACAGTTATCTGTGTTTGCAACACATCCAGTTTTTCGTCATCACTGCTATCTGTATTTGCAACTTATCCGGTCTTTCATCATTACAGTTAGCTGTATTTGCGACACATCCGATTTTTCATCATTACAGTTACCTGTATTTGCGACACATCCAATTTTTCATCATTACAGTTACCTGTATTTGCGACACATCCAATTTTTCATCATTACAGTTACCTGTTTTTGCGACACATCCGATTTTTCCTCATTACAGTTACCAATATTTGCGACAACTCCGATTTTTCTTCATTACAGTTTCCTGTATTTGCGACACATCCGATTTTTCCTCATTACAGTTACCAGTATTTGCGACAACTCCGATTTTTCTTCATTACAGTTTCTTGAATTTGCGACACATCCGATTTTTCATCATTACAGTTACCTGTATTTGCGACACATCCAATTTTTCATCATTACAGTTACCTGTATTTGCGACACATCCTATTTTTCATCATTACAGTTACCTGTTTTTACGACACATCCGATTTTTCCTCATTACAGTGACCAGTATTTGCAACAACCTCCGATTTTTCTTCATTACAGTTTCCTGTATTTGCGACACATCCGATTTTTCCTCATTACAGTTACCAGTATTTGCGACAACTCCGATTTTTCTTCATTACAGTTTCCTGTATTTGCAACACATCCGATTTTTCATCATTACAGTTACCTATATTTGCGACACATACGGGTTTTCATTATCAGAGTTACTTTATTTGCGACACATCCGGTTTTTCATCATTAAAGTTATCTGTATTTGCGACACATACAGGTTTTCATTATTAGAGTTACTTTATTTGCGACACATACGATTTTTCATCAATACAGTTACCTGTATTTGCGACACATCCGATTTTTCCTCATTACAGTTACCAGTATTTGCGACAACTCCGATTTTTCATCATTACAGTTTCCTGTATTTGCGACACATCCGATTTTTCATCATTACAGTTACCTATATTTGCGACACATACGGGTTTTCATTATCAGAGTTACTTTACTTGCGACACATCCGGTTTTTCATCATTACAGTTATCTGTATTTGCGACACATACGGGTTTTCATTATCAGAGTTATTTTATTTGCGACACATCCGGTTTTTCATCATTACAGTTTCCTGTATTTGCGACACATTCGTTGTTTTTTTTTTCATCTTTACAGTTTCCTTTGTTTGCGACACATCCAGTGTTTTGTCATCACTGCTATCTGTATTTGCAATTTATCCGATTTTTCATCATTACAGTAACCTGTATTTGCGACACATCCGATTTTTCATCATTATAGTTACCTGTATTTGCGACACATCCGATTTTTCATCATTACAGTTACCTGTATTTGCGACACATCCGATTTTGCATCATTATAGTTACCTGTATTTGCGACACATCCGATTTTTCATCATTACAGTTACCTGTATTTGCAACACATCCGATTTCTCATCATTACAGTTACCTGTATTTGCGACACATCCGATTTTTCATCATTAAAGTTATCTGTATTTACGACAAATACGGGTTTTCATTATCAGAGTTACTTTATTTGCGACACATCCGGTTTAACATCATTACAGTTACCTGTTTTTGCGACACATCCGATTTTGCATCATTATAGTTACCTGTATTTACGACACATCCGATTTTTCCTCATTACAGTGACCAGTATTTGCGACAACTCCGATTTTTCTTCATTACAGTTTCCTGTATTTGCGACACATCCGATTTTTCCTCATTACAGTTACCAGTATTTGCGACAACTCCGATTTTTCTTCATTACAGTTTCCTGTATTTGCAACACATCCGATTTTTCATCATTACAGTTACCTATATTTGCGACACATACGGGTTTTCATTATCAGAGTTACTTTATTTGCGACACATCCGGTTTTTCATCATTAAAGTTATCTGTATTTGCGACACATACAGGTTTTCATTATTAGAGTTACTTTATTTGCGACACATACGATTTTTCATCAATACAGTTACCTGTATTTGCGACACATCCGATTTTTCCTCATTACAGTTACCAGTATTTGCGACAACTCCGATTTTTCATCATTACAGTTTCCTGTATTTGCGACACATCCGATTTTTCATCATAACAGTTACCTATATTTGCGACACATACGGGTTTTCATTATCAGAGTTACTTTACTTGCGACACATCCGGTTTTTCATCATTACAGTTATCTGTATTTGCGACACATACGGGTTTTCATTATCAGAGTTACTTTATTTGCGACACATCCGGTTTTTCATCATTACAGTTTCCTGTATTTGCGACACGTTCGTTTTTTTTTTCATCTTTACAGTTTCCTTTGTTTGCGACACATCCAGTGTTTCGTCATCACTGCTATCTGTATTTGCAATTTATCCGATTTTTCATCATTACAGTAACCTGTATTTGCGACACATCCGATTTTTCATCATTATAGTTACCTGTATTTGCGACACATCCGATTTTTCATCATTACAGTTACCTGTATTTGCGACACATCCGATTTTGCATCATTATAGTTACCTGTATTTGCGACACATCCGATTTTTCATCATTACAGTTACCTGTATTTGCAACACATCCGATTTCTCATCATTACAGTTACCTGTATTTGCGACACATCCGATTTTTCATCATTAAAGTTATCTGTATTTACGACAAATACGGGTTTTCATTATCAGAGTTACTTTATTTGCGACACATCCGGTTTAACATCATTACAGTTACCTGTTTTTGCGACACATCCTATTTTTCATCATTACAGTTACCTGTATTTGCGACACATCCAATTTTTCATCATTAAAGTTATCTGTATTAACGACACATACGGGTTTTCATTATCAGAGTTACTTTATATGCGACACATCCGGTTTATCATCATTAAAGTTACCTGTTTTTGCGACACATCCTATTTTTCATCATTATAGTTACCTGTATTTGCGACACATCCGGTTTAACATCATTACAGTTACCTGTTTTTGCGACACATCCGGTTTTTCATCATTACAGTTACCTGTTTTTGCTGCACATCCGGTTTTTTCATTACCAAGTAATCTTTATTTGCGACACATCCGGTTTTTTCATTTTCAAGTAATCTTTATTTGCGACACTTCCGTTTTTCTGTTCTTTCTTTGTCTCATTTTTTACTTTTGATTTGTGTTATGTTTTAGCTTTTTCTAAAGTTCATTTTTGCTAAAAGAATTGATACGAATAATATAATTGGTAATAATATATGATAATGAAAAAGACTTTATCCAACGAAGGAAAAATGCTTATTATTATTCTTGCATATATAAACCAAAACACATATTTCCGAAGTGGCCTTCAATAACTAAACAAAAAATTATATTCATACATTTTCGGCAAATACAAATATAAACAACTTCATAAAGTATAAAACATTAATGCATTGTAAGAGACATTACGTCAATTTTCAAAGTTTTTTCCCCAATAAATCCACTGAGAAAGAAATCAAAAGCAAATATTTAACGCTTTAAAACGACCGCATGTTGTTCATGTTATATTTGAAGAGTATTGGGTAAACCTGTATAACACAACGTTCAATTTTAAAAAAGCTCATAGAATGCTCAAAGAATGTGGTTAATCTACTACAAGTATAAAACTGTGTTTCCGACACTTGCGCATTTTTTTTTGCTATACATGTCTATGATTTTGAAAGAAGAAAAAAATATATTTCGATTTTGACACTTCTGATGTTATTTTCAGCGCGATAGTAATTGGAGAAGGCTACAATAAAGACATAAATATTAACGATACCAGCATTAAGGATTTCCATGCGGCTGTGTCCAGAGGCAACGTCCACTTGGCCGTGGACTGGCTCTCACATATGGTCTATTGGAGTGACCCTTTGTTTCGCTGGATCGTAGCTGCCCCCGGACAGGTTGACAAGGTCGACAAGGGCTACTATAAAATAATTGTCAGCTCACACCTTGGGACTCCTACAGGAGTGGCCGTCGACCCAATAGAAGGGTATGTTTTCTGATTTTTATTATCGTGTTAGAAAGTTCGATTTTTATCGAATTGATTTGAAAACAAGTGAATTCAATTCTAATTAACCTCACCCAGACCATTATAAAGTTATATACATGGGAAAGTCACTGGAGACACTTCTTTGTGATGAGATTCAAACAAATGACCTTCAAAAAATTCATAACTCTATTCCTCGCCTAATGCTCCTTTAAATGAATCTTATTATGCCCCCTTCGAAGAAGCAGGGATATATTGCTTTGCACATGTCGACAGATCTGTCCGTCCGTAAACCAGACTTTGTCCGATCAATTAATAGAGATATTTGGTGGCGAGGCCTGTAAATGTCACCTATTGTTTTTTGGATGAGTAGGTCAAAAGTCAAGGTCACTGTTACCATGAATTCGAAAAATATGTCCGCTCAACAAATCGAGTACTGTTTTACTTACTCCCTTCAAACTTCATAGGATGGTTGCCCTTACTGAGTAGAAGAATCCTGTCATTGTTTTTCTTTGGATCAGTAGGTCCAAGGCCAAGGTCACTGTCACCTTGAATTTGAAAACAATGCCGGCTCAGTCACTGAGGTACCCTTTGACCTATGCCTTTTAAACTTCATATGGTGGTTGTCCTAACTGAGTAGAAGATCTTTATTTTTGGGGAGTCAGTAGTTCAAAGGTCAAGGCCATGCTTACTTTCAAATTTTAAATGGTTTCCGCTGAACAACTCGAGTTTGGATGAAAGACCTCTGTTGTTTTTGGAATCATTACTTCAAAGGCCAAGGTCACGATCACCTTGAATTTGAAATTGGCTTCCGCATAATAGCTGGATTACTCTTTAACACACAGCCTTCAAACTTGATAGAATGGTTGCCCTTATTGCCCCTAAATGTTTTGTGGTCAATAGGTCAAAGGTCAAGGTTACGGTCAGCTGAATTAGAAAATGATTTGCCCATCATTTACTTGTATCATTTGACCCATAACCTTCAGGAATCACGGTTACATTTATTGAGTAAAAGAACCCTTTTGTTTCGGGAGTCAATGGTCAAGGTCACTATTACCTTGAATTTGTAAATGGTTTCCACTCAATAACTCAAGTATCATTTAAGCCCAAGTCTTCAAACTTGATAGGATGGTTGCCTTCATTAAGTAGCGAACTTCTATTGTTTTTTTAGGTCGAAGGTCAAGGTCACTATCCCCTTGAATTTGAAAACCATTTCTACTAAATAACTCAAGTACTATTTGCCATTCTGACATCTCTTGCTATTACTCAGGTTGACGAAATTACGTCAACGAAAACTTTATTGACGTAAAGAGGTCCATCATAGTTTACTTATTCCTCTTTTAGCCTCATTGCTTCCCACATACTGTTATCATTTAGTTCAGTTTTCTGTCTTTTATTCCAACCATTTTTATGTATTTAAGATGGTAAACGCTTGAAACTTTATAAATGAATATTTAATACCCCTTTTTCGTACGGAAGTAAAACTGGGATTTTTAAAAAATTGAATTCTCGTATATAAATAATAGACTGTTGAAAATTTGTAAGGCCAATCTTTTGAAATTCTGCATATGTAGAAGCAAAACATGTAGATTTTTATGGATTGTATAAATTTGTTATTGCTAACTCGTGTATATTTGAATAATTTTGAATGAATAACAACCCAGTTTCAAGCTACTAGTCAAAACTTCTAAGTTCAGCAAACCTAATGTATTCATATCAGTTATTTTAGAGAGTTGCTGTTGTAACATTTTGGTAGACTTGCCATTTATTCCAGTTCAATACTTTCTAAGCAACTAAAGGAAACAATTTTAAACATTATGTTCTTCTTTAAAGTTTCAGCTATTTTCTCATTTATAATGAGCCAATACAACAGATATGCAGTATTGTAGGGCATGTCCCTTTAAAATATTTCTGGAATGTTACTCCTTACGGTGCCTTAAATCATGTTTATTTCAACATTTATATCCTCTTGCAATAATGTTACGTAGGGCTCTGTGTTGGTCAGACGCCGGTACCAATCCAAAAGTTGAATGTTCAGATATGATGGGTGGCAATCGACGGACTGTTCTTTCTAAGAATGTGAGAAGGCCAGCGGGACTGGTGGCAGATATCTCTACAAAACGTGTTTACTTGATCGACCTGTCTTCAGACAGCATTATTTCGGATACGTACTATGGCAATGATCCGAAATCAATAGTGACAATTCCGGGATCTGATCTCTATGAGATGGCAATTTTTCGGGTAAATTTTTGTCATTCTATATTCATACTACTGGATTATGCTAAATAGTTTGATTTGTAATAAACATATTTTAACTATCAGAAAGTGTTATTACACCTCATTACTTGTACCCATTCACATCTTGGTAAAACTAGGACCGTTTGGCTTAGATATCTTCTTTTAAAGACACATTTCCCGCTGCGTTGAGACTTCGTGTTTTTGGCATAATTTGTTTTTGAAAGGACTGTAAAAATTAAATTTAATTGATAATAAATAGGAGAACATATATTGAAAAAAAAATGTCTTTAACACATTCAGTTTAGAATACGTGTTTTTTTTTTTAGAATTACTAACCTACACGTTGACATCGGGTAATATTCTATTTAATATCATTCAAATTTAAATGATTTTGAGGAAAATAGAAAACTCAAGTTTAGAATATGCCCCTTTAACAAAAGACAATTTTTTTACCGAACTGAGATTCTATATTTATAAAGGAATAGACATATTCCCATTAGTCTTCAAATCAGTCAAATCCACTCTGCCCCCTCCACCCAGTACATTTATTGTGTGTGCCTGTTTTTCCTAGATTGTCTTGTATGTGAGTGATGCCCGTGACGGCTATATTTACGTTCTTAACAAGACTACAGGGGCCGAGGCGGCTAACACAATATACATGTCTCCATATGATGCTTTTGGTATTGCTGTGTATGGAGAAGAGTCACAACCTTTAAAAGATACAGGTATGCGCTTATGATATAAGGATTCTGTGTATTTGAATATTTTAGAGAAAATACATTTAAATGCCTCTGTGCTTTAAACTCAACAAGTTGACATTTAGAAAAACGAAGGAGGAAAACCGTAGTTTAGCTGTCAAAATGCTTGCCCTATATTTGTTCAGAATTTTAAAATCTATGTACATGCCCAAAAACTTACTTTGTCTATAGGCTCTATGGTTTCAGGAATCAACCATTATTAGTGGTTCTTGTTTCAGATTTTTGCGCACAGAAGAACTGTGATCATTTTTGCATCACTACAAAATTTGGAGCTACATGTGCATGTTCGGAGGGGTTTCAACTGGATGAATTAACCGACAAATGCAAAGGTTAGGTGCTTATACGCTCTACCATTTGCTAAACAGACCATATCCAGATTTTAGGGAAGGACATCTTGAATAATCCTACTTCAAGCAACTTTGCATTTGAACTTATAGACTTAAGCTTCAATACTTATTTCTGAACACCTCTCGAGTAATAGAAAGCGCACCATGTATAACACAGTGCTAAATATTTAATGAGTAACAAATAATCTGAATCTAAATGGTAATTTTCCGAATTTTGTGAGATGAAAGGTTTTAGCATCTGTTAATTCTAAGCATGTTATGTTAATTTAAAAATTATACTTATCACGTATACACATTTCAGAATATGCGGGCTTTCACAAGGCTATTGTTGTTGCAAACGCAACACACATATGTTTGATAGACATGCGAGCTTTTGCGAAGCCAATCTTTACCCAGAAATGTGTGTTCAGTGTAATAAGACCTATAGAAGAACAGGTAAATGAATATTTAGATAATAAATATTGTTTCCGCCTAAAAGTCTATCTCATGTGGGCTAGAAAATTGTCGAATTACTCGATCTGATTCTAAATTATCTGTTCAAAAATTATCTGAGAAATAAATTTTATGCAACGTGTAACAGAAACGTACTATGACTGCTGACTGTGTTCGAAATTTGCGGAGGACGTGTCGAATGTAGAAAGTCATTCGAGACAGGTTTAATTTGCTAGGAGCGAAAATCTGCTAGTTAAAACTTGGATTTTCTTTTTACAAATGTAATCTTCCAAACAGGTTACATCATAAAATGAAATAAATAAACCTTCATTTTTGAGTATATATCTGTCTAGCTTTTTTCTGCTTTTCATACATTTTTACGTCTCTTTGCAGTGAGACACTTTTGTTTTGTTGTTGTTGTTTCAAGAAAAAGCTGTCAAAACATGATGCTGGCAATGAGTGTATTAAAATAATTCATTAGACTCCATGCTTTGTATGCTTTGTATAAATTGTTCTAAAATGAATATAGCAAAGAATCACTGTAATATCCGTATGAGTAAAACCCTGTTATTAAAACATTTGTTTTTTTTATAAAATAGCTTTGTTATGTATTTTTCAGAGCACCCCAAAAGCAGCAAGGAAGAAAAGAGGTGTCTTAACGGAAACACCAGCGTCTAGTTCAAGACCATCAACTGTTAAATCAGGAACAACAACCACAACAACAACGGCTCCGCCTACAACAACAACACCTTTAGGTATACCAGTGGTATTTAAGACATAACGTCTGTAAAACAGTTATAAAAACGATAAAGCTGACCAAACAAAAACATTTATGACAGGAATTCAAAGCCCTATTTTTTTCATATTTGCATCCAAAGAGAAATATTTCCATTTAATGACCAAAGAAACATATTAAAATCTGAACACATTGTATTACAGTGCCACCTGGGGACTATATTACAAGGTTTGACATGGACATGCGGAATAGAATTTTCTTTTTCGCCACGGCGGATAACTCTATCTACAAAAGACCAATAGACCGACCAATAGATGATGACGCCAAAGAGCTTATAGTAAAAGCCTCTGGAAATATCAGTGGTTGGTATTTATTTTATTAAGAATAGTATATAAATAAGGCTGGTTTTGAAACATACAACGCAAAAACATTTTATCTCTACCTTTTCGTCCGGGAAAATCATCAATCAACTAATACTGAAATTTGAGTCTAAGTTGTTTTTGCTGAAAAGTCATATTTTTTGGAAGTTCTGTAACATGTACTTTTTTATTTTTATTTTCTCTTAAAAAAAACCCTAAAAAATGATTACTTTAAGGAAATAATATTTCATAATGTTTCAGTCTTTCCCTTATACAAATTAAAGTAACTTGCCTTCAAGTTTAAAGCTATATACTGCTAGAAAACATGTCGTCATTTTTTTCTGCGGTTCTAAGCTAACCAAAATCAATTTATCTTACAGTGGTACTTATAACTTTATGAATTTTATAGAGTCAACTAAGGAGGTTTGTTCACAAAAAAACTCTCGCTGATAATGTGAAACACTTACAAATAGTTTATCAAATCTGCTGTTATCAATATCAATTATATAATCATTAAATATAAAACATTTTTATCTAAAATTATTGCCTTTAATTGAGGTTGCTACGATGAAATGTCAACCCTTGAAAAATAATATCGACCGAGGTGCTTGATGTGTGATTAAAGTCGCATCAGCCAGTACGTATTTTTAGCTCGCCATCCAGTCAGTGCTATATATTTAGCATGAGTCACATGACCGTTTTTTTAACAAATGAAATATAATTTATTTTTAGATACACTAATGATGTTTATAATATTCTAGGTATTGCCTATGATGCAGAGAACCCTAACTACTTATTCTGGTGTGAGTCAGACACAGGTCATGTAAGGGTCATCAACACTGTCACAAGGGTCACGACAACAGTAACAGAAAACAGAGAAATCGACAATGTCAGAGACATTATTATTCTGTTGAAAATCAGGTATGAGCTACATCAAAACCACAGGCGCTGCATCGGATTCACATAATTTTTAATCGATAATCTTAAGATATCATAATACTAACAAACACTTTGCCCCTCACTGAACTGAGCTTTTTTAAAGAATATACTATCCTAAGACAAAATATTGACCATTTAAGACACTTTTGTCATGGGAGTTTCAAGAATTGACTTATATTCACTCTAAACCCCACCGATTTGCTGGGTTTATAAGGTATAGAGAAACACAGTGTTTTTCTAAGACTGGCCATTAAAACAAGTGTTACTTGGTATGTAATCATTCACATTATGAAGATCTACTGACTGCTGACAAAAATAAACAGAATTAAAAAAAAACGAAGGTGAGAAGAAACGAAATATGATTATACGCATAGCACGAATTTACCCCACCCACTACATTTTGAGGAGAGGCTATCAACGTTAACTTCATCATAAATCCTCGAGGCTTCAAATTAGCCACAATTATTTTTATTCATTTAATATTCTGAACAAATAGGCAAAATATCAAGTATTTTACCATCTAGTTTTGGGAAATTAATAAATGAAATCATAGATACCCAGTTTTCATCAATTTACCATGTTGAAAAGCTTTATTACAGCTGAAATATATTTAAAATGAAAGAAATTAAATTTAAATTCTATAAAATTTGCTTTGGTAAAATCAAAACTGTGTAAAATTGCTAAAGCCTTGAGGAAAGATATTGGCTTGAATGGGTTTTTTAATCCATGTCCTTCAGCGAAAATGTTTCAATCCTACACACACAAAAATTGGAATTGAATACCCTTCAGTGGAGGTAGGGTATTAGGAATCTAATATCTTAAAGATATAATTATTTTATTGAAAATACAGTAGAAAGACAGTTGCCAATTAACAAAAGTTACCTTGGGTTACAGTGAAACCGATAAGAAAAGTCATTGAATATTAATTAAAAACCACAAAATCAAGTTTGCATATGTTTCCAAGAATTAGTGCTAATTAGAAAACGTTTGGGGAGTTATTTTCTTTCTGTAATAAAAAGTGGAACATTCAGAATGTCAGTAACATAACTATTCCTATGAAAAAAGAGGTTATCTATACATGTACGAGATATATTTTACTTTTTAAAGGAGCGGTGACCTTCTTCATTGTTAAATGCATTTTTTTCCTGAACGGGCAATAAAAAATATCACAGACAAAAAGTAGTTGAAAGGTTTAGAGAATGAAGACAATACCTTTAAACCTTTAATTCAAAGTGCAAAAACATGGTTCATTTTCATTGATTGAAGCATTTATCAGTAAACATGTTTTAGCTTTATTTTTGCAATTGTTCAAATCGTCTTTTAAAACTCTGTGATTGTTCAAACAGTCTTTGTTTTCACTTTGTACAGAAAGTTGGCTGTTCTTGCTGGCACGGGTCGTAGCATGGCTATTAAAACAATGTCTATGAACGGTGAGGACTACAGCGACGTGGTTTCGAGAAAAGAAATACAAGCTTTTACGTACGATCACGAAAAAGAACTGTGAGTATACATGTGGTCACGTGATTAGGTTTTCAAACTTACGTTTTCTTTATACATTTTCATTCAAAAAGCGTACATTATTTATGAATTCTTAAAGAAGTGTGGTGTTTCTGTCATAAACATACATGTATTGCACAATCAGTTTTTTATTTAGGCGATATTTTGACTGTTCTTTTAGGAAACACATATTTTTTACTATAGTTGTTCCTAATGTCTAGAGTCACTGAATTCTACTTGTGTCAAACAGGCTGTTTTTTCAATGTTGACACTGTTATAAATATACATGTTCTTAGATTATGTTGTAACAGTAAGGTATTGCAAACATGACCTTGACCTTTTGAAGTTTTAACTTGACTGTATAACAAATATGCAGTTTGCGTTTGCTTTTACACTTAAATTTTAGTATGAATAACCTTGACCTTTCAGGTTCTATTACATCTCTGGTAGCTACATGTACAAAGCGTCAATGGACGGTACAGACGACGGGGTGGAGTTTTACGGTGTAGACGACAATGCATTTATGCTTGCCCTATATCAAGTAAATCCTAGATGTTGCATCTCACAAAAAACAGTTCCTGTGTTAATTTTCCATTGTAATGTTATTAACCTCAGAACATATTTTAGAGACATAAACGATAGTATTAGTTAACTACCGTAAAAGAAAATCGGACAAAGATGGAAGACGAACAATATCATGGTGTTGTAGTTATAGTAGGCAAAACATTTTTTTTATATTTTTATTTTGTATGGGCAAAAAGATTGTTTCATAAATATATGAAGCATGTAATTCATTGAACTGATTTGTCTGTTTTGAATATATTTTGGATGATGTCATTAGTTAATGCGCATCAGCGAATATTAACACTGACCGTTTTTCGAAAACGCTGTAGACAAATTTGGTAATTTCACAGTCATACAAACTACCTTATCTGATTTTACGTCACATAATTTTTTAAGCATCAAGAAATAACTGGAGTTCAGATATGGAGCGTTTGAACACTTTTTACGTTTCTCTAAATTTTCGTGTAACTGCACGACCTGCCTAGAATTTGAGAATGTTTCCATTTTATCAGAATGAAGGCTATAATAAAAAAATCACGAATAACCCTCTTCAAAATAAACAATAGTAACACTTTCACAGCTTACAAGTGTATTGAGCATTTTCAGATACGTTTTTGCATTCTAATTGTCTTTATATCTTAACTATAGCACTATCTAACGTGGATATATATGAACGACACGCATGCGCATGTAGTCCGGACACGTGATCTAGAGGGGCGGAACATGTTAGATTCTTGGAACATGGACAGTTCGTCTATAGTTGAAATGAAAATTCTGGATTTGGCCCTCCAGTCACCGGAAGAATTAAGTAAACTTCTTTTATTAAATCATGAAATTACAATTAAATTAATCAATTAATTACTTTCTCTGTGATAATAGTTCTTTTCATTAACATCTATACGACTTTTTTCACTTTCAATAACACAACAAGTTTACTACACATCCTTTCAAAACAACAACAACAACCAAAAAACAAAGAAACATGACATGCAAGCTGTCTGTAGTTCTCAGGAGTAGTTACGTTGAAGACAGTTTGACCTACATAGTGATGTTAGTTTTTTTGTACAGAAAATGTAATGTTAATAACAAGTTTAAGCTAATGGAATTTACGATACAGAGGTTGTCTTGTAAATACGTTTGACTTTTCGACAGTTAATGCATTGGAAGACCATTTGATTTTCTCAGAAATGTACTACACTTTAAACCACTAAGTTTTCCTTACATTTCTTTTGCTAAGTTGTAATGCAAATATTTCATTTATCAAAGGTCCATGTGCCAAAAACAATGGAGGCTGCAGTCAAGTGTGTGTGACAAAATACGAAAATAACGTGATGACGCCAGTCTGCGAATGTCGTCTAGGTTACACCCTTGTTAATGGCGTTAATTGCACCACTTGTACGTATACATTTATTATTGAAATCAGTTTCTTTTATGTTGCATATTTTCAGTGCTTAAAGCATTAGACAAGCTGATTTTATTGTAGTGAAAATGCATGACAATACCATATCAGCGTTTAAACGTATGTCATTTGGTTAATGCTTATTTGTTGATGAAAAAATAAATACATAAACGACTCCCTGCTGTAAATTTCCCAGGTACAGTTCATTTTTGTACAACAAAGAAAAGTAAAGACAGTCCTTATTTCATTACATTGTAACAGTTGTTTTAACTATATAAAAGAAATATAAGTTCTAAAGAAAATGATCATTCTCAAATCTGGCCTTTGTAGTATTAATGTCTCACCCCTCTCCCAACACATGGTGGGGTGGGAGACAGATTGTTTTGTACTGTCTGTCTGTCTGTCACAAAGTTTGTCTTCGCTGCTTCTCAAAAACCACTGGATGGATTTCAGTGGAACTTGCTATAATATATTGGTACCAAGCTTATGAGCATATTTGAGCATATCGTCAGCATTCTCCGGTTCAGCGAAGTTATGGGCTTTGATTTGTCCAAATTTCAACACATACGGGCATATCTGCATTACCGCTTGTCTGATTTAAAAAATCAAAGGAATTAACGTTAGCAAGTGTAGTAAACATGTTCCGGTCAGCTGATTTTTAGTAAAGTTATGGGCCTTGATTTGTTCAAATTTGAACTCATGTGGGCATCTCGCCATAACCACTTGTCTGATTTTGAAAAAGCTCCACAGGAATGCTTGTTAACAAGTGTAGAAAGAAGTTTTATTGGTGTGTTCCGGTCGGCTGATTTTTATTGGGGTTTTGACCCTCGATTTGTCCAAATTCGAATACATTTGGGCGGACTCCATAACCGTTGATCAAATTTTGAAGAAGTTTCACCAGAATGATGATAAGCGAGTAGTCGGATGATTTTGAGTGAAGTTGCGTGTTTTGATTTGTACTCTTGATTTGAATACAGCTTGGCATATCTCCTGGTTGCTGCTTGATTTTTTTACAAAACTTCACAACAATGATAATTAGCAAGTGTAGTTACCCGTATTTTGGCTTACACTGGTTGAATGATTTTTAGCAGAGTTGCGGCCCATTATTTGTCCAAATTTGAATTCAGTTCTCCATATTAGTCATTGATTGGATTTGGGAGAAAACTTCACAGCAATGAACACTAGCAAGTGTAGTTACTCATATTATTGGTTTTTATTTTATGTCTACCAATGAAATATAGGGAAATATCAGTGAGATAAAAGTGATTATCCACTGTTTTGAATCAGTGAAATTACCATTTTGATAATCCACTGTTTGTGCCGGAACTATAAAAGCTGGCCTGCTTGATGAAACTTCAGGAATTTCCCCACCACGTAAATACAAGAGAATCCGCTGTATTTCAGACAGTGACAGCGAGTGAAATTTATTTACCTTGTTAAATCCAGTTATAATATTGAATTCCTGAGCCTAACTAGTTGTGAACAATGATGAAATTCGCCATAAATTATTTAAAATGTCTGATTTGTTTACATAACTTACATGGACAATATCCAATATGGCCGACTTTCAATTCAATTGATTGAATATTACTCGGTATTAATCCGCTTTTATAATTAAAGTATGTATGGCTAAAATTCAATAAATATTAATAAACTGTGTAGAGAAAAATAAATGTTATTTGATGAAAGTGTATTCAGTTTATTTCAGCAGAAGTAAAGTTATCATATGTATTGGAGATTGTCTGCACTTTTTTTGTGCGGAGTAACGGTTTGACCAAAGTACGCATTAACTGATTTGGGGCTCACCATGGGGAATTTATTGAAGGCCCTGAGTAAAAATGTCATAAAATACCCATTTTTGACGTGTTGGCATAAAATAAAAAGAAAATTTGTTTGTTTTTTATTGGAAGATGGGAATTTATCTCATCTCGTGAACACCATATGTTTATATTTTCACTCGTGGCTGCGTCACTCGTGAAAATATCACATATGGTGTTCACTCGATGAAATAAATTCTCATCTTCCACAAAAACAAACAAATATCCTCTATATACTGGTTTACAATCGGAACACGTTGGGCGACGTCAATAAGTCACCTCGGCAATAATATGGTAGTCGCCATATTGGACTATTTTATAATACAAATGGTGTCTGCTAAATTGAAAACATTTCTTAAAGCCTTTACCTGTTCACGCTCTAAATTAAAATATATTTTCATTTTTTCGAAATGCATACTATAAAACACTGCTTGAATTCTGCCATATTTGTCATTTTTTATCAAATTACCATTTGGTGTTTTCATACACATACATAAGATGTTTTTATACGAAGTTGTCGGAAAAGGCAGACAGAGTTGTTACGATTGACTGCTTCAATAATTTTTGCAGAGTTACGGGCCTTGATTTGCCAAAATGCGTAACTTCATAACCACTGGTTGTATTTGGAGAAAACTGCACAGCAATGATCATGGTCAAGTGTATATTTCCAGGGTGTTCCTGTCGCATGAGTTTTAGTGGTGCTGCAGTGCTTGATTTATTCAAAATTGAGTACGTTTTAGAATAGCTCCATAACCATTGGTCGTATTTAGACCGCTCGTCGAATTCTGATGACATGTGGGGGGAGACATATGTTTTTCTCAAAACACAGTCTCTAGTTTCATGATGATTTTTACTTTAGCTGTTGTGAAGGACCACTTCTTACTTGCTACCGACTGGACCGACGAAGAGATCATTCAAATAGATATTACTACCGATGATATACATATAGTGCCGACGGACGAGGGTGCAGAGTTTATGGGTGTCTATTTCGACAGTAAGGCAATGAAGGTCGTTTATGCGGAATATTTCAGTAGTGTTATAAACACCATGAATCTAAATGGAACTGATCGACAAGAACTTACAGACCTAGGTAATAAGATATATCGTATTTGTCATGAGTTTAAGCTTTTTAGTTATGCTACAAATTCAGAAAACTATTGTTAAACGAGCGTCTAGGGAACTTAATACCATTTTCCTGGACGAGATGAATAAAAGTTTATTAACCAGGTTTTCAATTTTGAAAATCCTGGTTATTAGATTGGGGTATGGCGGGCGGATGGGCGGATGGGCGGGCGGGCGTCAAACGAAATTGTGTCCGCTCTGTAACTCTTCAACCCTTTGAAGAATTTTGATGAAACTTCAGACAAATGTTTACCACATCAAGATGACGTGCAGAACGCATGTTCCGCATGGCTGGCTCCAAGGTCAAGGTCACAGTGACATTAACATTGAAAATCCTGTCCGCTCTGTAACTCTTCAACCCTTTGAAGAATTTTGATGAAACTTCAGACAAATGTTTACCACATCAAGATGACGTGCAGAACGCATGTTCCGCATGGCTGGCTCCAAGGTCAAGGTCACAGTGACATTAACATTGAAAATCCTGTCCGCTCTGTAACTCTTCAACCCTTTGAAGAATTTTGATGAAACTTCAGACAAATGTTTACCACATCAAGATGACGTGCAGAACGCATGTTCCGCATGGCTGGCTCCAAGGTCAAGGTCACAGTGACATTAACATTGAAAATCCTGTCCGCTCTGTAACTCTTCAACCCTTTGAAGAATTTTGATGAAACTTCAGACAAATGTTTACCACATCAAGATGACGTGCAGAACGCATGTTCCGCATGGCTGGCTCCAAGGTCAAGGTCACAGTGACATTAACATTGAAAATCCTGTTTACATGATTTTAACTTGATTTGGCAGTCAAAGGTCATATCATCTTTGGAGGTAATTTAAAAAAGATATGATATATTATTTCATGTCTACTTTGTAACTTGAAAATTTTATTTTGAACTATTGAAACCAACTTTCTGTGTTGGTACCAAAATAACAGCACCATTTTTACTTCACTGCCATATTTCTTCCTAATTCCTGTCACATCAATACTTGGTCGTTGAAAACCTGGTTTTCGTCGCATTGCGGCGCTTCTTGTATGAAATGTTAATAAGTGTTAGATTCCATTCATAACATGAACTAAACAGCACTACAGTGGGGTAAATAATATAGGTTTTCTCAAAAAAAGTTTCTTTAAACTGTTGAACAACCTTGGAATTAAACACGTCTATATGTGATAAAACAACTTTACGATAACATACCTTCCGTGAATTTCCGCATTGAATTTCATCACTTTTGTCGCGAGAACTGGTTTGAGTCCAGGAAGCAGTCATCCGGTATTATTAATGTAAGCTGTCAGACGTGTTTCTCTGTCAATGTAAAATAATTAAAATTGTCAAGTTTAAGTTAAGGTGTATGTTCAGATACGTTTGTGAAGGTTTATCTTGACGTCCGTCGAGTTCAAAAACTGATGCCATAATTGTTATAGACTGCATGAAGCATTTGTCGGGATCAACACGAAGACCTCACTGACGAGCACATAAGTTTGTCACTAATAAGACTTTATTCTTTTCCTTTTACATTTTGGACTTTTGGTTTTTAGAATTTCATTTTTATTTATAGCTACATTTTGTTATTGTTTTTTTTCAGGATACAGTGGCTATGCGTACCGTTTTAACAAGGATATGTCAACTGGAAATTTATACTTTACTGCATACTACAGCTCATACATTGGCATTGTTACACCTTTTGGCGAATACCTCATACTGAATAGCGATTTTGGATTTGATTCTCTTGGCGACATTGTGATCCATCCAAGAGAAGGGTAAGTGCTTTTTATTGCGTCTGCAAAATTATAGCGCCTCAATCTAATTTTCTAACATATTCATTCTGCGACATCAGAACAGAACGGAATTTAACTTCAGTTCTCAAAATTTGAAACTGAACTGTAGTTCCTCCTTCATAAATGCATTCAAGTCATCACAAGGTCAATAATGATATGAACGATCACATAAACAATATCAAAGGACAAATACATGTACATCAAAAAGTCGTAGAGGATGTAGATCAACGTCAGACGTAGTCAAAGGGGATGAGATATCCTGTAAATACATGTTATATATGTTAATTAAAATTATTTATTCATGCATTTCTTACTTTGAATGCTTACAACAAAAGCTCTTTCGTCTCTTTATTTTCGGATTGTAGATAAATTTTGCCATTCTTGGTCTTTTCAGGTAATATCTATGAAAATATTTTGTTTTCTTATATCCTTGTATTTTTCGCATATTAAAACAAAATGGTATTCGTCCTCGATTTCGTTCGGCACATCACACATTACACACTGCTCTCTTTTCTTTCCTGTCTCGTTTTATTATACCGTTCAGTTTCAATTCTTGAATTATAAGCTGATCCTGTTAGTTCTGTCAACATATATCTTTTATTTTTAGGAACACAGCTCAAGTTGTTTTCTCACCTAAGCTCAGTTTTACAATACCTACAAAGTGTAGACAACACTCAATAAGTTTGTAGACTTTCATACCATTCCTGATAGAAATTATCAGTGAGCCTTTTGTTTAAAAAATAAAATGTATTGTTTTTATTGGTAATTTCAGGGGTATGCCAGTCATATATAAAAAACTATTAAGTTAACACATAATAACATATTATTTGAATACACTAGTTAGAACGGCCCGTATTCACATCGTTCAATGCTGTAGAATATACAATAAATAGTTCGTAAAAGCTTAAACCAATACTTAACAGAACGAACAGAACATATGATGTACAGTGGACAGCAGAGTTCTCCATAAATACTTGAATTGCCGGTACATGTTTTAATACTTAAAATTTATTTTGCAAAAGTTTCATGTGAATACGTTCTAGTTCTTGAGACTTCTCCATACTCCAAATCTCCTAGGAGTAGTTCATAATTAGATGAAACAAATTCTTCAAATAACTGCAAGTAAATGAAAGGTTTGAAGATAAATTATGTGGTATAATTAAAAAGGAGTTCCATAGCTTTTAAATTATTTCCAGACAAAATAAAAGCTCTGATTAATAGTGCATGTACCAGAGAAATTGAATACAACAGTTAAATAGTCCTTAATAACTAATTTAAGACTGCGGTACTGCTTCTAGCAGGACGCCATAATATGTCCAATGTTCACTGCGTCTTCTTCTACCACAGTTTAAAATACTAGTTATTTCATTCGGTATAATATTATTTGAATTTGCTTGTAAAACGTTTCACGATCTTCAATAAACATGGTGTAGAGAAACGGCGAGGACACGCCAAATTGTTTTCGTAATTACATTGTTCAGAAAGTCTGAGTTGCTCACGGTTTTACTTTACTTCTTATTATAGCATTAACAGCTGTCAAAATACATAGCATCTTTTTAGAATTTCAACTGAAGATGATTTGGTTACCTTTCTCTGCGTATCAAATACTGCAAAGTGTGACAATGAAAACAAATTATTGGTGACCCTTTGTTGTATTTAAAAAAAAATGGTGGATATTTCTGATTCTTCAAATTTTGGTTTATCGAGACTAAGCAAGGTTTTGAGCATTGTTAAAAAAAGGTCACATTATTTTCAGAATTTCTATAAAAGTATGTTATAAACGTATTTCTCTCTTACTTTTCTGTAGCTGGATGTACTATACTTTAACTGGTTGGTCGTCGAGTGCTCAGATTGGACGATCAAACATGGACGGCACGGAAGCCGTAACACTTATTTCAGGAGACCACGTAGACTACCCAGACGGCTTGGCCATCGATTATATCAGTATGTCATATATGTCTGGTTGATCATGACCGGTGTTCATGCGATTTTAAATAATGGATGTAGCGTATGTCTCCATTTTTTTTAGATTGATCTGCTTGAGTGTGTATCGTTGGTTCTTGTTGCAATCAGGCACAATTCTGCGAGGGAAGTTTTATGTTAATGTTTTTAGTAGAAAATCTAAAATAAAGATAGTTCCAATTCAAGTGAAACCCTTAGTTCAGTAAATATTCAATGCTTTACTGTTAGTAATAGGACTTGATTCAACGTCTCGTCTGTATGACCATTTAATCTGTAATTGGGCGAGATTTGGTTCGTGCAAGCCACCCCTGGATTTTCATGGATTTGTTAGCGCTGATGGATAAGTTGTATTCCATAATTTATAGTGTTATTTGTTTTCTCTATTCAGTGCGGTGTCTTCAAAATCTGCACAGTCACTGCAAAATGTGCATATTTTATTACTCATTGCAGACGACCGACTGTTCTGGTCTGACGCCACCTTCGACACAATACAGCAGTGTAACCTCGATGGCAAGGAATGTGAAACGATTGTTAACAAAACTGGAACCGGTCGAAAGGAACAAATTAGAGATATTGTCACGGACGGAGAATATCTTTTCTATTGCAGTTACGGAAACCGGTGCGTAGAATATGTAACATGACAAAACGCTTGTAAAAATATAGATTTACTGATATATTCCGTGGCAAGCTTCACTGTTGGTTGATCAGTCTATTGTAAGCTTCTTTGGTTTGTTTTTTGGGATGACAGCAGAATAAATCATGCTGATTGTAACTTTTGTTCGCGGGAAGGGAAGTGGACTACTAGTGTTCAACCGTCTGCATGTCTGTTTGTTTCGCTGTATATATGCTGAACTACATTTCTAGTTTATTTATCTATAGTATAACACCTTCAAAACAGTCCACCGTTAAATACTCAGAATAAATGCTTATATTACCCTCCCAGAATTATACATATATAATCTGATTTTTTCAGTGTTGTAAAATTGTTTGTTGCCAAATACCTAAAGTCTCCTTATCCCAAATGCTGTTCAGTTCGCCTCTAGAAGAAAACAAATATTATCATATAAATAAGAACAAAACGACACAAAGTTTTTTTTTTACCAAAGACCTGACGGATAAGACTGAATAAGCACTTACAAAATCGCTTTTCGAGTATTTTTTAAATTATTTTCTAGTCATGTTGTTCGTGTTGAGTTGGTCAGGCCATACCAAACAAAGATAATTGGTCAAAATTATGGACTGGGACGACTGGACACTATGGCGATCTACAGTAGTCAGAACAAAAATATTCAGCCAGGTAGGCAACATCCTTGAAATAGAAAGTTTAACATAGAATAGTTTAGGAGACACTATGGCGATCTACAGTAGTCAGAACAAAAATATTCAGCCAGGTAGGTAACATCCTTGAAATAGCAAGTTTAAGAGTTTAGGGGACTCCTGATCTGATCCGAAGGCTGTTCGTTTGAATTTTTCTAGCCGTTGTAGTCTTTAGTGGCTTGTCTCGTTTTATAATAATCAGTAAGCAGTCAGCGAGCAGTGCCAATTTAAAAATAAAATCTTATTAAATAAAAATTTATTTTTGGCCAGTCCGTGTATACTAGATGAATGTCACCTGTAGATGGTTTAATTATCATTATCCAATAGCAAATATATACAAAGTAATTCAAAATAAAACAAATTCAGTTCTTTATAAAAAAAATTATTTTATAATGTCTATGATATGAGATTTGTAAAAAAGAAAACAATATTAATTAATATAATCCCCTAGACTATTTCTTGGACAAATAAATATTTATGTTGATTGTTTACAAATAGTTATGCTCTACGTCTAATCCTATGATTCATGTCCGTTGAAATGAAAGAAACATTGTGTCCCACATTATACCAAGACTGGCAATAGTAAAAAAGTGCGTGTGTGTTTTTGAGATGGGTTGTAAGTACCAACTTACTGGTAAAGAAGAATAAATTTGTTTTACCCTTGGTACCAAAACTTCTTTACGGTTACAGACACTATTTTTTAGAAAACGTGAAATATTGAGGCCATCAAATACAGTTAAATTGACTTATAAGGCAAAGAAAACTGCATTATTAAGGCCATACTATGAATGATATTACAGAACTGATTTGGACATTAGCTTGGGTAAATACAAAAAAAAATGTACTATTGGCAATCTACCTATCACAGTGCCGATGTATATCAATATCAAAATGTTAATCTGGAATTGAAGTGGAATGGTAAGGGAATGTTTTTTTACAAATGTTTACAATAACATTGAACTACTTATATCCTGTTTTTGTCTTGTCTTCTAGCAAATGCAGCATGCCAAGCAAGAAATGGCCTAGGAGATTGTAGCACGATTTGTTTACCCACCCATACAGGAAGAACATGCGCATGTGAATACGGAGTGGAACTGAAAGCAGATGGTCGAACTTGTTCAAACAGTAAGTTTGATGGGTTAATGCGGAAAAGTTGTCTGAAAATCTGTTCTTCTGTTGAAAATCTGTACTTTATTTTATAACACTTGGAACTTTTTTTGTATATTCCTCCTAAAGTAGTCTCTCACTCAGCAGGTTTATAGCATTGCGTAACTGGCAATAATTTGTTTAAAGTATGAAAATAACAACAAAAGACTAATATGGTTAGCTTCTTAAAAATGACCTTTTAAGAAAATTAAAATGACAATTTCATAATCTTTCACAAAGTCAATAAAAACAAAATATTCCATTGAAACAGCTTGCTACGGATAGAATTTTTGTGACATGGATTTATAATTTATACCCTGACTGGAATTAAAATTCGTCTATTAGAGTAGAATAATCAGTGTTTTGTTTGTTCGACTTTATTATTGTGAAAGATGTTTCTCATTCGAGTTGGTACTTATGGATAGCATTTTTATTTCAGTTTATCTATGCAGAGACGTAATTTATCAAAAGGTGAATTTAACATCTGGTGACATGGAAACTATTGACGTCACGATCGACAAGTCTTGTTTAAGATTTATTGATAGCAAGTGTAGATACAAGTGCCCTTTGAATTTTGAACCCTTATTTGACCCTCTGTTGACATGTACAAATGTGGGATGGAACTTAGAGACGAATACTCTATGTAGAGGTATAGTTTTTTTGTAATAAAGAGAAATATATATCTCAGAAAGTTTTTGTTTGTGTTGGGTTTTTTTCTGACCATTTTGCAAATATTTTTGTTACGAGCTGGGTGCGGCATCTGAATATTGTGTTTTAATGGCGAATGAAACAAATTCGCCAGAAACAATGAAAAAAATCTGAGTAGCAGAAACATTGTTCAACAGTTCAAAGGTTGTGTAAAATCAAAAAGAAAAACTTTGACGAAAATCGCAGAATTGTCGTCTGCTATTTAACCAGTCTTCTTGAGTGATAATACTTACTTTTTATTTATTTTTTTTTTGCAGGAAACATTTACAGTGTATTTACATACGCAGAACTTGATGCGACATACAGAAAACATAAAAACATGGATTATTTGCATGCTCATTTTATTTACATTGTGTAAATCTCCAGTATAATAGAATTGAGTATAATGAGCTTTCCTTGTTAACGCAGTTATTTTTTTTTCAGAAATAAAATGTCCTCAGACAATAGACAATGGTGTTGTTGGCAACAGTTGTAAGAGAGAAATCGGGGAGAAGTGCGATTATGAATGTAAAGCGGGTTTTGTAAAGACGCAAGACAAAGCTATCTGCACGAAGACCGGAACATTTCATAAGACTGATATCGAGCTATGTGCACGTAAGTTGGAAATACTTCGCTAAATACATTATATAGATAAACTGGCTAGATTAAACATATTCATGTAAGATTTATTATTATAACCAGAACTTGCAAGATGTATTTCTTACTCAAAGTGACTACCAGAAAAACGATCCGTTCTCAAGCCGAAATTATAGGGCTTTTTTAAGTCAAGGTGTGATCGTGACAGGATTTGAACCAGCGACCTCACGGTTCAAAATATACCAAAGTATTATTTAGTCCTACTGCACCGACAGATATGCTTTTCCTTATTTCGACTACTTTCAGCAATGTGTCTAGAGCATTAGCTGTACGAGGTACATAGTAATATGTACACAAAAATGTGTTAATGTGTTACGATATGCAAGTAATAAAAAATGGATTTATATGTAATTTAGAAAAATAACTCACAAGCCTGTGGCGTTCAACACACAAAAGGGTAAAAGTTATTACAAATGAAGCTTTAATTCAAATCGATACATTTATTATTGTATTTTTCCGTTTGTAATTGTAAGTGATAATGACATTTGCTCATAACTTTTATTTACCAAGATAGGATCATGTCATATTTTTATATAACTTACTAACAATTCATTGTTGTTTTAATTAATTTTAAAGTTATTGCAGTTCCATATTAAACAAGGCATAACTGATTACTTTGTAAAACACTGTCAAATATCACTGGAAAAAAAGATGATTTCGTTTTTAAGAGAGAAGTGTATTAGTTCAAGTACAACTGAAACGTAGATATTTTAAACACCCAGTTATGAATAACGTTGAACTTCATATTTCACTTGATGACTTTTCAAAATGATTTTTATTTGCACTTTTATTATCATTTTATTATCATTTTTCAGCCTTCAAATGCAGTGATAAAATAGAAAATGGTGTCCTGGAACAGAACTGCGACAGAGCAGTCGGCTCCTCGTGCAAATACACGTGCAATAAATTCTATACTCCAAACACTGAAAACTCCGAGGCTGTCTGTCAAGCCGGTGGTTGGAATCCCACAGATCTTTGTACAGGTGTGTTTCGGGCATTCATTGATTCTTTCTTCCATTCTTTATCTGAGTTTGTTCCTTCGTTTGTCTTTAAGACTAGTAGTTTATTTGTTTGTTTTTTTTTCTTTCTATCGATTTCTATCATTCAGATTCTTCATTTGTTTTTCTTCTTTCTGTTTTCATTGTTTTCTTTCATTCCTTTCGTCCTGATCAAAATGGTGACGAATTATAAAGTTTGGTAAAGGTAAATACATGAAAACAAGCAGTAAATTAATTTCAAAGTATTGCTTACATGATCTGATCAATCAAACTAATTAATCAGAAAATATAAATACGTTTCAGAATCATTGTGTGATAGCAGTTCTTTGACCAATGGAACGCTCTCTGAAGACTGTAACAAGAAGATTGGTGATGGATGTAGCTTTCAGTGTAACCAAGGTTACGTCAAAACAACAGACGTGGCTTTCTGCAAAAGTGACCAGAAGTGGCATCCGGCCGATTCCTGTGCACGTATGTTTACCCCTAACTCTACATTCAGCATGGGAAGAGTTAATAGTTTAAACCAATACCAGCAGTATAAATACTTTGTATTTTATCAAAATTTTGAACAGAATATCATAGTGGAAAATAGGGAAAAAATAAGTCTAATTTACATGCTTAATTTATATCAACTGATAAATGTTGTGCAAAGATTTCTTTCCTCGTCTCTCCTACAACATAGACTACAGCACGCCGCATGTGAAACGAAAGGGCAGCTAACTGGGATAAAGGTCTTTTTCCATTTTCTTTATAACATTGCATCTGTTTTTTGGATACATACACTTTGAATATTAAAGATACACTAATTATTGATCCCCAGAAGCCAGTCTCCCATCGACAACACACAAGGTCCTGACAGACGTCTTTGACAAAATAAATTGAATGAGGTTCGCCAGTTTAGAAGTATCTCGTAGCATCAACTTTCTTTGTCCGAGCATTTAAGAGCCTGTTCACATTAACATTCATCTTTGGAAGAAATCTTCATAAAACTTGACAAGTTGTTCCTTACTAAGATGGCTCCGGCCTGCCACTCCGTGGTTATCATCGAGAGCATGATTTCAGATTGACTAACAAAGACGTCCACTTTAATAAATTAGGAGGTCATCGATTAACAAAAACCACGAAATAGAGAAAAACATTGCCTCTTCTTAAATGTGCTACTGTCTTGTTTCTTTACAGCATTTAGGTGCAATAAAACGATAGAAAATGGTTTATTGGACCAAGGCTGCATGAGAAGTGTTGGAAGTAAATGCAGTTACACATGTAATAAATATTTCTCCCCGAGTGTTACATCAATGCAAGCGATGTGTAAGTCTGACGGATGGAGTCCAGCATCAAAGGATTTGTGTCAAGGTATATTGTTCTGAATTTGTTTGATGCTTTGTTTTTAAAACGCGTACTCTGGCCCTCTTCCATCTTCGCCTTGCTTGCAATAATTACCTTTGTAAGCAGAGTGGTCACAGTGAAGTCAGTTAATTCTCAACACTCACACCCAAAAATTGCAAGAGGGTGTATGTGTCCATTTTGATAAGAGACAGTTTCATTTTAAGAACTTTCAGGAGAAATTTAAACTGAGTGTGTTTTCAAAAGGAGTCGGTTGTAGATTTTTTTTTCGAAGAACACAAGGGATCCGGATGTTTAGAATGTTTGAGAACATATAATGTTAATCTAGACTGTCACAAGCGAAAATAGTGAAAGCTTTTTTTAAACTTTTTTAAATAATAAAAAAGATTAACAGAAACTAGAAATGAGATCAAAAGTATGTTGGATTTGTTCACACATTCTTTACGACATGAATATATTTCCGTGTTTGCTTAAGTTTCAAAAAGTGGTGATGGTGATTTATTGATTATGCTTGTAAAATTATGTTTAGTTTTTAATGGCAGCCCCAAGGAGTAACCCTATCTGAAATTTGCTGTTTGTGGGGTAGTGTTATCTCTCCGGGTGACGAGTATGTCATTAATTGTTTCCGTGCATTATATTATCATGCACAAAATTTGCTACCCAATGGAAACCATTGGGTTTATATAAGGAGATTATTAAACAATCACTTAGATTGTAATATCTCTCAAATATCTTCTTGAATCAGTTTTCTAATCAATGCGAACCTGAGCATTTACATAAAGACACCATTGAGCATTCAGTTCAGATTGAAACGTTCCTCACTATATCTTCTTCCTTTACAGCTGTCAAGTGCCCGACAACTATACCTAATGGGAAGCTAATAGACTGTGACTTCACAGTAGGAACCACGTGCAAATTTGAGTGTAATGACGGATATACCCCGTCAGACCTACATCCGAACGTCACATGTAAATTTGACGGACTATGGTTCACGAACAATCTATGTCTAGGTATTTTACAAACTTTTTATTCAGATTGCAAACAAATTTAACCCTTTCCATTTTTATTCATTTAGAAAAAAATTATGCTGTCCATTCAACTTTGAGACTGGTTTCTTTTTTAAAAGTGGAATAATTATGCTGCTTTAAGCCTGTTTTCCAGGGTGTTATTATTGATGTATGTAGAAAATTTGTAATTGCTTGTACATTTTATTGCTTGTATACTTCAGTGGGTGTAGAAAATTGACATTGCTGTATGTTTCTATTCTAGAGCCGCCACCGAAAAAGTTCGAATTGTCAGAACCTGGTGTTGGCGTCGGTTTTGGGCTTCTGGCATTGATAATAATTATTCTGATAATTGTGGTGGTATGTATGATTCTAAGGTAAGTTAGAGTGTTTCCTTTATTCGGTAGTTGTTTAGAGTTTCAAATTTAGGCATTACTATTTCATCACTGAAACATCATTTGAGGGTATTTGTTCTTCAGAAATTTGGCTTGGATTATAAACTTTGACCTTTGTTTTCTAGACAAAAGATGCTAGCAGACCAAGACTGAAAAATATTGATTATTTATTCCTTTTGCTTTCTAAAGTGTATGAGTGTGTTAACATGCATCTATGTACATATATAGAGGATATTTGTTTGTTTTGGTGTAAGATCGAAATTTATTTCATCGAGTGATGGCAAGGATTTATATTTTCACGAGTGGCGCACGAGATGAAATAAATTTCGATCTTACACCAAAAACAAACAAATTTTCTTTTTATTTCATGCTTTTCAATGGATTATTTGAATTATTTCTCATTTTTAATGTTTTACCTATCCAAGTGTTCCCCGTCTGGTGCCCCACTTTCCTTCTTCTTCACGTGCTAACACATGTATATTTCGCAATAAAAATAGTTCCAGATAAACTCTCATTTTTAATATATAATTCACTAGACAGGGTCTTATTCATTTATTATTTTATGTCAAACAGAAAAAAGAAATCGTTTTGTAAATTTATTAAGAGTAAACAACAGTTTTAGGCTGATAAAGCTATTGAATTACTGCGCGTGAATCGAAGTCAGCTCAGTTCAATCCGCCATTTTTTTTCATTCACAACGTGTGTGGGAATTATAAACAAAACAAGGATTTAAATCAAACTAGTGAACGAACATCATAACAGGTATATTATTTGCCTAATTCATATTAATTAAAATCAGTGTCACTGTTAGGTAGCATCCTGATACGTTTGTATGGCCTAATTATCGGCGAACACGGATCAACGGCTGCAGACAACTCAAGTTGTACTTTTGTACATGTATATGGGGTTCATTGAAGGGAAAAAAGTAGTTCCGTAGCAGTGAAATTATCAAAATGATAATTTCACTGTTTGAAACAGTGAGATTATCAGGATTTAATCTACTGATATATTTCAATAATCCATTGAAAAGCATGAAATAAATTAAGTAAAATGACTGGGCTTATTGGACATGAGTGTTTTTCTTTGTTCAGTCGAAACTAAATAGAAATACAAATTTCAGAACAAATTAAGCAAACGTATGTGCATTTATTGAGTGGTATTTGCCATCAATATACTTGCAGCGAAATACAAAACTCCTTTATATATTAGTAACTCAACTGATAAATACCTTCTTTATAAATTTTCAAGCCCCCGAAGGATGGCATATAGTAGTTGCACCGTCCTTCAATTATTCTGTCCATCCCATCTTCTTTGCACGACTCCTCTTACAATATAATGCTCATTTGAATTTCACCTAACTTTCACAGAATGATCATTACCAAGTGCTACATCGCCAAATCGAACTAATTGTTTTAATATGAGCGAGTTATTATTAGTTTTTATGTTATATAAGTGCTTCAAATTTTCAGGAATAGGTCTAAAAACTATGACGCTTTTGACGATCGTGCTGTTGCGTTAGAAAATCCTACTTATGAGAGAAGATCAAAGAATTTAGACATTAACAGTGACCCCTATTCTGACTTGAGAGAAGAATCTGTCACCACGTAGGTATTGGTTTGAGAACTGAGTAGAATAAATCCTGGATTTATATTCCATTGTTGAGACAGAAATGTATTTGATATTATCTTGATGTTTTAAAAGAAAAATATTACCTTTATAAATATAACACTGTCCAATATAAAAAAGGAATGTCCAGTCATTCCCTATTATAGTGGCCTTTTTGGTCATTTTAAGGGTTATTTTTGTACATGAAAATCAAAGCAGATTCACACAAATGACCATCTTTTGATAAAATTCATTGAAAATTCAGACACAGTTTCATGAATAGAACTTTTATTTACAATGAAAACTCATATTGATAAATAAATCTATTATACATCTAACACTATATATATCTAACACTGTTTGTCAGTGTAACTCAATCCCCTACCACTAAAGACTAAAGATGTTACGGCACCGAACATTTCACAGGAATTAAAAGAAAAACTGATTATCTGGCATTGTACATTCTGCGGAAGTTCACTAAATACAGGTAATAAAAAATATAAAAGATGTTATGTCACTGAAAAGCCTTAAGCATTATCAAACATTGTCACAGAAAATGTTACGGCACCGAACATTTTGTAAAATTTATAAATAAAAACTATTTAATTTCACTGAAAAGGCTTAAGCATTTATGAAAATGGTCACAGAAGATGTTACGGCACCGAACATTTTGTAAAATTTATAGATAAAACTGATTTAACAACACTGAACAGCCAAAAGCATTAATGAATGTTTTCACTGAAGATGTTACGGCACCGAACATTTTGTAAAATTGAAAATATAACTAATTATATAACACTGAACAGCCAAAAGCATAAATGAATGTTTTCACTGAAGATGTTACGGCACCGAACATTTTGTAAAATTGAAAATATAACTAGTTTTATAACACTGAACAGCCAAAAGCATTAATGAATGTTTTCACTGAAGATGTTACGGCACCGAACATTTTGTCAAATTGAAAATATAACTAATTTAATAACACTGAACAGCCAAAAGCATAAATGAATGTTTTCACTGAAGATGTTACGGCACCGAACATTTTGTCAAATTGAAAATAAAACTGATTTAATAACACTGAACAGCCAAAAGCATAAATGAATGTTTTCACTGAAGATGTTACGTCACCGAACATTTTGTCAAATTGAAAATAAAACTGATTTAGTAACACTGAACAGCCAAAAGCAAAAATGAATGTTTTCACTGAAGATGTTACGGCACCTAACATTTTGTCAAATTGAAAATAAAACTGATTTAGTAACACTGAACAGGCAAAAGCAAAAATGAATGTTTTCACTGAAGATGTTACGTCACCGAACATTTTGTCAAATTGAAAATAAAACTGATTTAGTAACACTGAACAGCCAAAAGCAAAAATGAATGTTTTCACAGAAGATGTTACGGCACTGAACATTTTGCAAAAATGAAAATAAAACTGATTTAATAACACTGAACAGCCAAAAGCAAAAATGAATGTTTTCACTGAAGATGTTACGGCACCTAACATTTTGCAAAAATAAAAAAAAACAGATTTAATAACACTGAACAACCAAAAGCATTAGTGAATGTTTTCACTGAAGATGTTACGGCACCGAACGTTTTGTAAAAAAGAAAATATAACTAATTATATAACACTGAACAGCCAAAAGCATAAATGAATGTTTTCACTGAAGATGTTACGCCACCGAACATTTTGCAAAAATGAAAATAAAGCTGATTTAATAACACTGAACAGCCAAAAGCATTAATGAATGTTTTCACTGAAGATGTTACGGCACCGAACATTTTGTCAAATTGAAAATAAAACTGATTTAATAACACTGAACAGCCAAAAGCATAAATGAATGTTTTCACTGAAGATGTTACGTCACCGAACATTTTGTCAAATTGAAAATAAAACTGATTTAATAACACTGAACAGCCAAAAGCATAAATGAATGTTTTCACTGAAGATGTTACGGCACCGAACATTTTGTAAAATTGAAAATCAAAAAGATCTAATGAACACTGAACTGCCAAAAGCTTAATGCTTTTTTTCATTGAAGATGTTACGGCACTGAACAGTTTGAAAAATTAAAAATTAAAATGATTTAATAAACAATGGACCACCTAAAGTCTTAATGAAGGTTTTCACAGATGTTACGGCACCGAACATTTTGCTAAATTTGTAAATAAAAATAATTTACTGACACCAAAACCCTAAATCATAAATGAAAATTGTTGCAGAAGATGTTATGGCACCGAACATTTTGCTAAATTTTTGCATTTTGTTTTTTCGTACGAACAAACAATGAAGTATTTTGTATATAACTGACTTTTTTCACTGAAGATTCAGTTGCTCAGTGGCGGACGTGAAAATAAAAATGAAAATCAATTTTGTGAATGAACAAATTTTGCAGTTCAAAGATTGTTGTAGTAAGAAACAGTTCTAAAACAAAAAGCATAAAGTTGTTCGTATGTATGAACAAATTATTTGGTTTTCTAAATGCATAAAATAACTGACAGCATGTTCAGAATTTGTTCTGCATACTTAACACATATTTTTGCAGTAAGGGAAAGATCTACCTTAATGATTTCATTTTAAGAAAACCTGGAATGATACATAATAAGCAGCAAGATTTATGAAAAGTTTGTTCACATTTTGTTCTTTCTGTAATAAAACTGTGGGAGTAAGTAAGCCTTCAGTTTTAATGATTTCGTAGACCTGTATTTAACCACAATCAATATTGGGGAAAAAAAGTTCCAAGAGCACTATGATACCAATAATGTCAGTTTATACAGTGGTTAAAATCAAGCCAGCAGTTTCTATGAAGTTTTCTTTAAATTTTCCCATAATCTATACATATAGGGGACATAACTACTGCCCCTGCTGGTCAGTTTTTTTTTACAGAATGAAGTTTGCTCTGAAGTTTCTCTTCTCCTTGTTGGACTGTCACCATTTTCTTTCCACTCATAATCTTCTAGACTGATTGTAACAATGTATACCGAAACCAACAGGGTCTGAAAAAGTAATGATATAGTGAACATTTGTGCTAAGTTACATAAAATCCTGTAAATATACCAATGAGGTACAGAGTTGACACGTAATTACAGCTACTGACTGGTAGTATTATAAATTATAAGGCAAAATATACAATGGACAGACAGTCAAACAAATGGACTGTCATCAATATTGCCTCGATCTGCTTGACATTCAAGACAAGTTTTTTTTTATAATTCAAACATGTACCAATGAGTTACAGAGCACAAACATAGGCTGGCAGCTATCAGTATTATTTGGTAGAACAATTTTACACAAGCAAACAAATGGATAGGTGGTTTGCAACACACTGTCTCAATCTGCCAATTAAAAGTTACTTCAAAGTTCAGTTATGTATCATTTTAGACCTAGATATAAGGTTAAAAATATAATTCTGCATTTTAAGTCAGTGTCATTTAAAAGCGATATTTATTAACCAAGAAAATAATGATCTGTATACAAAAATGATAGGACACAGTTGAAAATAAAATATGGTATGACCCAGTTGATCTTTAATCAGGTACATACATTAACATAATAATAATTAATATGCCTACCTGCTTTTCAAAGAAAGCTTTTATATGGGTTTCACTATAACATTATGAGCACAGTATACCAAATATTTCCGACACAATTTCTTGTCTACGATTCTTTAAATTACAATGTGTACATGTACAGTTAGTTAAACATTGTAAATGCTCTAGCTTTCTGGTTTAACAGTTGCCCATTTTTATTTACAAAGTTGCTAATTTTGAAAAGAAGAGCTTAGTTTAAACTCACCTGGGCACTGCGTCAACTTTTGGTAACAATGGCTGCCTATCATCCGTATGTCCATCATCCACTTAGTACGTTAGCCATTTTATCTTTGATTTGTGCAGAACATGCATCACGAGCAGATCACAATTCCTTGGTTAAAACTGCCTGATCCATGAAAAATGAAATAAAAACTCTACTTAGTTATATTGCCTTCATTTAACGATCGCAGACATAGCTATTTGGTATAACAGGGGTTCCATTTGACCCGGGAGCAGGGGTTTTGACTCTTGGAATTTACAAAATGCCAAATTTTGACTCTCAAAATTTAAGCCTAAGAGTCAATTTTTCTTTAAATAATGGCTTTTTTGACAGGAAAACAGTAAAATCTGGTCATATATGATCAGTATGACCCTTGAGTTTCAGCAGCTAGTGGAACCCCTGTTTAATTGCACCTTGCATGAACATCTTAATATTCATAGAATATGAATACTAGAATTTGCCAACAAGTGTATCATATGCAAAACATATTGTTAGGCACAACTGCACACCTTCTTCAATTACCCTAAATACAACCTACGACAACTGTGTCAGGGCATCGATTCTTTGGCTGAGTGTTCTAGAGTGTTGTCTTAATATACTTGTAAGCCGATGTCGCGAGTTGAATCCCATGCGGGCCAGAATTTTCAGATGCTTTTGCATCTTCGTGTAACAAATTTGTAATGTTGTAAAATGAAGGCTTATTCTGGAACATTGCTCATGGACTTTAATTTCAGCATGATTACTGTATAAACAAAGGTGATCAGTGATCATATGTGCTGCCTGATGATAGCCAGTGAAACAGTAGCACTGAGAGGTGATTGGACAGTTTGTAGGCTAAAACACATTTCTTTATTCAAGGGCCATAACTCAGCTAAAATCATTCAACCGAAAAACCTGTTAGACATACACAAGTACTTGAGGTACTGATCAATCCTGTAACATTTCATTTAAATTGCTTTAGTAGTGAAAGAAAAGTCGTCCGGACAAATTTTAAAAATAAAAATCATTGAAAGGCCATAACTCTGACAAATATAACTGAACTGGAAAATGCTGACGATATCACAACTAGACTTGGTACTGATCATTCCTGTAAAGTTTGGATGAAATCGCACCAGTAGTTTCTGAGGAGTAGTCCTGACAAGTTTTATGATGGACAGACAGACAGATGGACGGAGTATTTCATGTTTTAATTGAAAATATGTAAGTAATGTAAAGATAAATATGTGAATATGTAAAATATCAGTCAATAAATAAAGGCTCTATGACAGAAAGTAGAAATATCTATCATAACCTATGGTGACCTTGACATTGACCCAGTGACCTAAAACCCTACCCATGGGTAGAGGTCTATGCAAGGATCCTATATACCGAATATCAAAGATATTGGTCTTTAAATGAAAGCTGTATGGGGTACAGTATTTAAACCTATTTTTAGCTTTGGTGACCTTTAACCTAATCTAATTATTTGAAAAAGCTTTATAAAGCTTGCTTCATGCCAAATTTTAAAATTCTAGGCTTTGTGGTTTCAGGCATGAAGATTATTTAAAGATTTTCTTCTATACTGCTATTTAAAACTTGTGACCCCTCGGGAGGGGCCAATAGTGACCCCAGGAAAATTTTTCTAACACACTTGAGAGACGTCCTCCAGACATTGCTACATACCAAATCGTAAGACTCAGGGCCTTGTAGTTTCATACAAGAAGATTTTTCAAAGTTTACCCTATATGAACTTATGTAAAAATCAGTTGACCCCCGGTGGGGCCAAATTTGACCCCAGAAGTATAATTTCAATTAACTTGGTTGAGGTTTACTAGACCTTGCTACATACCAAATCTTAAGGATCAGGACCTTGTGGTTTCAGACAAGAAAATTTTCCAAGTTTTCCCTGTGTTAAACCAATCGACCCCTGGGGCGGGGGCCAAATTTGACCCCAGAGGCATAATTTGAACAAACTTGGTAGAGGTCTACAAGACAATGCTACATACAAAATCTGAAGGCTCAGGTCCTTGTTGTTTCAGACAAGAAGATTTTTAAAGTTTCACTATGTTAAATAAGTTGACCCCCAGGGCAGGGCCAAATTTGACCTCAGGGGCATAATTTGAACAAACTTTGTAGAGGTCCACTAGACAATGCTACATACCAAATCTTAAGGTTCAGTGTCTTGTGGTTTCAGACAAGAAGATTTTAAAAGTCCACTATATAAGCCTATGTAAATCAATTGACCCCCGGGGTGGGGCCAAATTTGACCCCAGGGGCATAATTTGAACAAACTTGATAGAGGTCCACTAGACAATGCTATATACCAAATCTTAACGCTCAGGACCTTATGGTTTCAGACAAAAAGATTTTCAAAGTTTTTCCTTTCAATCGCCATAGCAACCATAGTTCTTGATGGAATTGAATTCTTTGAACAACTTTGGTAGAGCTTCATGCAAGGAACATCTCTGCAAAGTTTCAACAAATTTGGCCAAGTGGTTTAGGAGGAGAAATTGTTTAAAGAAATTATTGACGCACGGATGATGGACGACGGACAATGAGCCGTCACAAAAGCTCACATTGAGGACATTGTCCTCAGGTGAGCTAATAAGAATCATAAAAGTTGACCCGAGGACTATAATTTGAACAAACTTGGTAGAGGTCCATTTATACACAATGTTTCATGGCAAATATATAAGCTCTAGCCTTTTTGTCATTTCAGAGAAGAAGATTTTTAATTTTTTTTTTTATATACACATAAGGAAAACTATGACCCCACCCCCCCCCCCCCCTCCTCACGCGTGGGGCCAATTTTGACACTAGAGGCATAATGTGAACAACTTTGATAAAGGGTCCACTAGACAATGTTTCATGCTAAATATCTGAGCTCTAACCTTTGTCATTTCAGAGGAGAAGATTTTTTAAATTTTTACTATATACATAAAAGGAAACCTCCCCCCCCCCCCACCCCTCTAGGCGAGGCCAATTTTGACACTAGGGGCATAATTTGAACAACTTGGGTAGAGGACCTAAAGATGATGTCATATACCAAGATTATTTTGAAGCCCTCCCCCATCCTAAACCACTTCGTCCACTTTGCCACTTAATCTATTATTTATAATACCTTAAAAGTAATTTAAGTTTTCGTATGAATGATGGTTACAACAAAGAAAGGACAATAATTCAATTAATTCAATTAAGTACCAGATCTTTGAGAATTTAATGAATGTTTCAGAAATAAAAGAAAAAAAAAATATGTTTGCCATTATAAATATTAGCCCAGTCATTTCTTTACTTTTATATAAATTCTGTTGTTAAAAAGTACTTAGTAAACAAAATGAAATTATTATAATTGTAAATATAAATGAACAGCAGAAACTATTGTAGAACAACTTATATGTAGACATTAGCAATCATTTTCAGAATTTGGAAGTAAATAACAAGGTTAATAAAAGAATCAAACAAACACAGCATTTTAATTATAAGCAAAATAATGTGCATGCAGAATTAAATCACCATGGAGATATGAAGAACAAGAGCTAATTTATCAATTAGTTATGAAAACACTAGACTGGGCAACTGCACCCAATACGCGAACTAATTCCCTTGATTTTAAAGCTGCAATTCACCTAAAGAATGATACATGTAGTATCATGTAAATAAAAACAGACAATTGATTTACTTTATAAATTTTATCTTCCTGTTACATTTCGAAAGTATTTTACACTGAAAGAAAAATTGATAAACAATTTGATTTTGACCAACACAGGACCCTCAGTTTTATATCTAGGACCCTTAAAATAGTCTGATGAGGGTCCCTTAAAATTACTACAGAAAATCCTGTGAAGTATTTATGTTATTGCCCCTGGCATGTTTTTTTTCTTAATTCAATTATGTTAACATTTAGCTCTGAATACACAGGGAGATTGGAAATGCATAACTTCTGGGACTCAAATATCAATTAGTGAAAGATGAAACAATGTCAAGAGTACTGATAAGATAAATTTATGTCACTGCATCTTACTTCCTCAGTCTGCACAGACAGTACATAAAAAAGAGACATAATTATGTCAACATCAAGAAATTGCACAGACGTGAACTTTTGAATAATGAAAAAAAATTTAAGTTATATACATCAAATAAATGTCATGTCCTTCTTATCCATATCCTTAGAGTATACAAAATGTAGATATTAAATGATGATTTTTAGAATTAGACATATAAGACTAAATAAAAAATGCATTAAGTACACAATTTTTAACATGACTGAGTCACATTAATTTTTTTTGATTTATATAATTAACAAATTCCAATTCTAGTCAAAATAAACCTCTTTTTCCAATCTGATCAAAAAGATCCCTGTCTAAATAAGGAAAGAAATACACTGAATTTAAATTTTGTGATTTTTACAATTCTTAAGAAATAGATAGTTTAAATGTCTTACTTTTATCACTTTGTTTTGTTTAAATTAGTCATGTTAAAAAATCTCGGGAATACTATTTAACTGTCATTGTCATTGGATAAATGAATATTAACTGGCCTTGTTAAACAACCTTCATCTTCTTGACATCTAAGCAAAAGCATAAATAGTTCTCGTATTCAATTTACGGGAGAAGCAAATCAGTGGTCCAGATTACCACACTGGTTTGGTAATGCAGGGGTTACAAGTTTGATCCCCCACTCTTTCACAAACATTACTAATTGTCTTTTGGATGAGATGTTAAACTGAGGTCCTACGTATCAGTCCTATATACTGAGGATGGAAAAGAACCAATTGAAAGTATGTAGACCTATCAGTCCTGAAGACTAACCCTAACTAGAGTAAAAATTCAGCCAGTCAATTGTTTATCCTTGCTGTGTAGCCAGGTACAGGTGACAGATGATAAATCGATTGGGCAGAACCACGTGGCTTGGTAGCTCAGTTGGTAGACTGTCCATCCTGTAAGCGGAAGGCCCTGGGTTCGAGTCCCTGTCGAGTCATGATTTTTGACTACCTGTTACATTTGACGCCCAACGTAAATAACCTCTGTCATAATTTGGCTACTGCTTCGGCACCTCAAGAATGTGTTCACAATATTCTCTGTGACTATGAGAATTTGGGATGAATTCTAAAATTGGAGGGGGTATATGTAGCTAGGTTCAGTTATATAGGTGATAAATCAGTAAGGCAGAATCATGTTGTTTGGTACACAAATGTAGCTCAGTTGTTAGTGTTCGTCCTATAAGCGGAAGGCCCTGGGTTCGAGTCCCGGTCGAGTCATGATTTTCACCACCTGTTACAGCTGAATTTGAGTTCACTTGTTCATTTTTGCCACTGCACTGACATTTTTAACATTTTGTAAATTAACGTTTTAAATCCTTGATAATATAAACAAACTAGATCAAACTAAATCTATAAAGAATTTTATTTGAATGAAATCAAATTTCTGCACAACAGTGAATACATGTATATTGCAGCTTAGGGACTTTTTTTAGGTTTGCAGCATACATCTACTTTAGCAAATCCCATTTTCAGGTATTGTTGCAAAATTCAGAAACTGAAAAAATTCAACGTGAAACTGTTAATAACTGAAAAGATACTTACCAATAAATTGTAAATAATTCCAATATTTTGCTGAATTCTGACTCTTCCACATGAATTTATTCTTTACACATCATATCATGGACGATACCATTTTATTACACAATCGATTCTACCAAATTCGTAAAATGTTCGCTTTACATTTTTCGCTTAGTATATTAAAATAACGTTTGACTGAAGACATTTTTAAGTATATGTCAAAATGTTTTATTTCTATGAAAAAAACCTGTATTATATTAATTAAATTTTATGAGATGTTCATTTGTAACACCCCTACTGATAATGAAGTATCCTTAGTCGGAGTAGAAAATACACACGTCATTCCGCGCGTGTTGACGAGATTTCGGGTCAGTACAGTATCGGATTTAAACAAAAATGTAACAGTTTTTACGAGTCGAATTGGACATATTTTGAACGATGAGATTATGAAGAGTAGTGTCGAAAAAACCCGATGTGGTGGTAGCCTACAGTTCAGGTGAGAAAATTGCAAAATTTGTGTAATGCTGTGTCACTTCTAAAAAAGTTGTTCAGTTTTTTTTCTTTCAACCATTTGTGAAGGCTGTCAGTCAGATTGTATCAACTTTTTTCGTTATGTGTTTGGGACTTAAAATGAGACATTCAGTTGAGAAATGTCCATTGTATCTAAAACTGGGATGACATGGACAGTCCTTGGGATGAAATAATTCCATATGACTTGTTGAAAGGTCAGGTTCCCATTAAATGTATATACATAAAGGTCTTCTTCTTCCAATAATAACCAGGTCTCACTATGAAGCTTGGTGCGTATGAGTGCTGTACAAAGTTGTACAAAGGTCAGGCTTCATACAGTTAAATTCTTTAACCCTAAGGCCTAAGTCAAAGTTTATTTGTACACTGAAGTAATGTTTCAATAAATAAATTTCCGTTTCCTAGCACAATGCAAGTAGTTAAATACATATTATGACATGTTGAATGTTGTCTGGGAAACAGTGTTAGTCTAAAAAAATAGTTTTATGTGCACTAGTTATAGATAAAAAAGATAAAAGAATAAATGGTGTTTTAGTTAAAAATAAAAACAGAATGTACAAGGACTAGAATTTCACTGACTCCAGGCTCTCATACTGAGGCTGGGGCTTGATTTGACATAACCTGGCAGACTATTCCATAGTCTGATAGTCCTTGGAAAGATTAGGAAGCAAGTTCTACTATTACTACTACTTATATAAATCCCTCTCAATGATTGCTTCCTGGGTTTAAACCAGTACTCGTGCTGAAACTGAAGAATGTGGAGTGTCACTAGAGATTTTCGCCCTTGGTGGGATTCGAACGGGTTGGAAACTTCCAGATCTGAAGTCTGGCACTATGACCCTTAGACCACTGCTCCTGTTTCTTTTTAATAAAGTTCAGTCCAACCGGATATTAATGCATTCAATTACTAGTTCAATTAACACTTTATTATATGTGAAGTCAAAATAGGGCATTTAATCTAAAAAGTGCTGTTTCAGAGTATGAAGATTGGTTTAACCAAGTTAATGTTAACTGCTAAAAAAATGAAGACAGCACCTTTGCTCAGTGAAAAAATAAAATACTTACAGCAGTTTTCTCCTCCGAATCGAGTCAGAAAATGCTGCTCTATAGCCAAAATGACATCACATACCACATGGTCAGTAACTGGAGTACCATTTTACCTAGAACCTTCAAACTTCATACGGTTATTATATTAGAAGAACCCTATTGTTTTTGGGGTCTGTAGGTCAAAGGTCAAGTTCACTGGACCTGTACAATGAAACTATTTCTGCTAAAACATTTGAGTACCATTGCACCCAGAGTCTTCAAACTTATTGCAAACTTATTCAAATTTGTGAACAACGGACACCCATAACAACCAGTAATGATACTTGTAACATGAGCAATGAGACTCAGGCGAGAGATTTAGGGCCATCATGGCCCTCTTGTTTAAGAAAGCACCACCATAACATGACTTGTTTAAGTTGTTAGAGAGAATGCAGCTTCCCATAAATAGTGTGTATATTCTAATAGCTTAATTAGAAATATTCAGTAAGAATTTCCTAGATTTCAATTAATTTCTGCAATATAAGTATTTAATGAAAAGATGGATATAGTATATCTTTAGTCTAGTCATGAATAAACCAATGCAAATATTGGTATGGAATACAAATTTGGGTATGACCTCAAATTTGGGCTTTCTGTTTTATCCTTTTTCTTTCAATATCAATACCTATGCTTTCTTCTGAATTAGCAACTTAAATGATTCCTGTATACCAATTTATAGGTAACAACAACATATGTTCCAAAAGTCCACAACACTACATAAATGGAGGCAGTTTTATAAAAGCATAGAGGATGGGACATTTGAGCAGCATATATCATCAGAGTCATGGATATAGGATCATTTGCCAAGGCAAATATAGAGGGAGCAGTTCAATTGTGTGATACCTGAGGTCATTCGGCTTATTGGCAGAGAAACAGAAGTGCCCGAGGTAAGTTGATGGCCAGATGGTTTATATATGTAATTACTTTATAAATTACTTATTGGCTTTATCAGAGGACATATAACACTGAGTTCAGAAGTGTTGTAAAACTCACAAGCCAAAGAAAGCTGATGGAGCTTGGTATGCTACTTTATACACCATAAATGGCTTGTGGTAATTGCACCATATGTGGGTAAGTATTTCAAAATATAATGCTGACTATTTTGTAGAACTCTGGATGTTTATGGGTTGTTTAATGCTTAAATCCACTTTAAAATTCAACAGTTATGAAAGTTGTTCCTTTGAAAAAGAAAAATAATTGGGTATGAAATGCTTAATAATGACATATTCCAGTATCCAATATTTCAAAGGTAATGTTGTTCATCCAATGTATGTAGTTGATTATAGTCACAACTTACTTAGAAATAATATTTTAAAAGAAGACCATCTCCTTAGGACTGATCACATATAAATTGTAAGACATAATTATTTTCAAGGTTCTGTTTCTTATTAACTTCAGATCAGGTTTAGAAAGCGAATACAAGAGACTGGTCTTGATAGAAGGAAGACAACAACAGGTGCTAAAAGGTTTGCAAGTTTACATCAACTATCAAAATGTTTTAAATAAAAAAAAGAGGGCGCTTGTCAGGGGCAAAGATAATGATACAAACATACATGTAGGTCCCTGCTAGTAACATAAATATGGCCTAGCTATGACCATGGTGGTAAGTTAGTTATGATAACTATCACTTTATGTTAGGCTTAGGTTGTATTTACTGGCTGGGTGGCCCGGTGGTACAGCGTCTGCTTCAGGTTTGGAAGGTCATGGGTTTGATCCCTAGCTGTCTTTAAATGGTACAAATAGCTCCCTTGAATATGCCTTGCAATATGAGGGTAGTGCTAGGACAGGTGCAAGTTGTTAGTTTTTAGCAGACATTTGTACTCATAAAGTTAAAGCCTGCCCAGGAATAGTGCACAAACTGACTACTGACTGTAAAATTGTTGAAACTAGGGTTAAACACTAAACAAACAGAATAAGGTTGTGTTTATGAACTAATGTTGAAAAACAAACAAAAGTATATCCAGCATTCTTACACAATCTAAAAATAGCCTATATACACAAAGAAGAAAATAAACTCGGGTTATCCTGCAGAATACCACGCACATGCGCTTGTTGTTTTGGCTGTTCACCGGCGTACAACAATAACAAAGTTTGCCTGCAAAATGGCACAAAAAGCCAATTTACTTAGAATGGGCACAATTTGTGAAATAATAATAGCCGAGCAATGTTTTCTGTCAATAATCCATGTAAATGTTACTTGTGTCTACATTAAAATTCAACTGATGAAAAGTGTGTCGTTTATTTGTTCATTTATTGGATAGATCAATTTATTATGTGGAAACCAAATTACATATATCGAGGGAGGAAATTTTAATGGCCAAACCCAGGGGCGTACAGCACAAGTGTTTTTACGATCGTAAGAAGTGGTTAACACTTATTTCACAATGTAGTTTATTGTTTGGTCATGTTAGAATCAAAATTAAGTATCCAGTTGTGGTTTATCGTAGAATAACTCAAGTTTTTCGTTCTTGCGTGAAACAATAAATCACCCAGGCCCATGGCCTTCTTGATATATTCCTATGCATAAGAACTCAAAACGTGGGTTATTCTACGATAAACCACGCCTGGATACTTATTATTTCTTAATTATACCAGAATGACTTTTTCTGCAAAGTTCTATGACGTCCCATGTTTGATTCCTGGGTGGAGCTAGATCTGTCATTGATTCTGTCTGAGGCATATCAACAGTATTAATAATCAGGACCTTAATATTGAATGATTGTATTTATTGAAATAGCTGCATCAACAGGCTTATTATCAACTATTCCTTCCATTTTTGCTGTCTTTGTCAACAGTATTCTACTCAGACTCCGCCGTCTTTACTTGTTGCTATGTTACGGGCATTGTCCAATTTATGTACTTTGCTGCAGAGAATGAGTCAGAACATAACTGGCGAGTTGCTGCATATTAGACTACTTAAGACATGACGATTTCAAACAATTTCAGTGTGTTGAATGTATTTCTAAATTCAAGTTAACAATACAATAAAAGTTAGATGTATAGAGAGAACTCAGATGTGAAATTGTCCTTACAAAAGTAAGAGGATCAGATTTAATTTGCTGAATAATATCAGTATAGTTCAGCTTAATACACTATTAAAAGTCATAAAAGCCTTTTAGTTTCCACTTTGTAGATTTTTTTTTTAATAATTCCAGGTAGAAGCTGTAGACAGAAGATCATGTCTAATTTCTACAGGAGCTAAACATCATCTTGGACCAACGTAGCAGATAAACGAATCTAGTCATTTACTCTATGTGACTCAAGTGGCTTGAATTGAGTGATAGTTGTTTGAGAAACAGTGACTCTAGTCAGACATTGGAGAGACTTTGGATTATCATGAAGACAAAACAGTCATTGATGTTGACATTAGCCAGCTGTACAAAAGTGTATTTGTAAGATTTTTACTGTGGCAAACATTTCAAGTTTCTACATATCACTAATTTTTTTTTGTTATGAGGTTAGGGTATGGTGGGCCGATAGGTATGCATGCGGGCAGGCGTCAAACTGATGGTAAACTTAACAAAACTTGATATATAGCATCCTTGCATGAAAACCTAGATTTGGATTGTATTTGGGGTCAGCCCGATCAAGGTCAAGATCTCTGTTTCTTAAATAGAAGATTAGTTTTTATTTGTCAACCTTGAGCAAAATTGGTATATGATACACTTGCATGATAACCTAGTTTAGGATTATATTTGGGACTTGTCTGGTCAAGGTCGCTGTTACTAAAAAATAGAAAATTGGATTTGAGTCAATAAATTAGGCTTGAAATAACTCGTGTTTACTTAAACATGGTGTGAAGCACCCTTGCATAAAAATCTAGCTTTGGATTGTATTTGGGGTCAGTTTGATCAAGGTCACTGTTACTAAAAATTGTAGCATCCTGATACCTGCATGCATTTCGAATGCACTCATAGTTATCTTTATGGCTTCATGCATATTATACATATATGTTGCATTGCTCATTTATAAAGTCTCTAGTTTTTATGGTATAGTTATAGCTTTTAAGTAGTCCTCAGTCATGCGTTCTTGGGTTTAGATCAGGATCACAGTTGTCTTTAAAGAAACATCTTTTTTATGCTCCCGCAGACAGGCATATATAGTTTTTTAAATGTCCGTCCGTCAGTCCATCCGAAAACTTTAACATTGTCCATAACTTTCTTATTAGTAAGTGGATTTACTTCAAACTTGGAGACAACACCCCTTTGGACAAGACCTTCCCACTGACCTATATTTGTTTGACCTTGACCCCTGAATGACCTTCACCTTGGACATCCAATTGTCAGAAAACTTTAACATTGGCCATAACTACCACATTAGTAAGTGGATATACTTCATACTTGGACACAACACCCATTTGGACAAGACCTTCCCACTGACCTATATTTGTTTAACCTTGACCTCTGAATGACCTTCACCTTGGACATCCAATTGTCAGAAAACTTTAACATTGGCCATAACTTCCACATTAGTAAATGTATATACTTCATACTTGGAAACAACACCCCTTTGGACAAGACCTTCCCACTGACCTTGACCCCTGAATGACCATCACCTTGAAGATCAAATTGTCCAAAAACTAACATTTGGTCATATTTTCCACATTAGTAGGTGGATATACAATGTACTTCATACTTGGACACAACACCCCTTTGGACAAGACCTTCCCACTGACCTATATTTATTTGACCTTGACCCCTGAATAACTGGTTCTCAGCTCAAAGGTCAAAGCATCACTTCGGGGGCATAGTCATCTTACAGTGACAGCTCTTGTTGTAAGATTATTTTGTGAAACATTGAAAACCTGGTTCCATCACATGGTGGCATTTCTTGTTAAATCATTCAGTGTGATAAATGATTTTAGCTCAACTTTTTTCGAGGAAAAAATCGAGTTATAGTTATAGTCATGGTGTCATTGCCATTGCCGATGCCATTGCCATTCCCGTCCGAAAACTTTAACAATGATCATAATTTTTATTCCTTTATGGATTGTCTTCATACTTGGACACAACAACCCTTTGGACAAGACCTTTAAGTAAACTAAACTAAAATTGACCTTGACTCATAAATGACCTTTACATTCAAGGTCAAAATATTGAATTTTGCTAAAATTGGCCATAACTTTGTTATTAATAGGTGGATTGTCTTTATGCTTGGACACAACAACCCTTTTGGACAAAACATTCAAGTAGACTAGACTAAACCTGACATTGACTCATAAATGACCTTCACCTTCAAGGTCAAATTTTTGAATTTTGATAAAATTGACCATAACTTTGTTATTTGAAGTTGGATTTGATTCATACTTGGACAAAACAACACTTACAACAAACCTGAAATAACGATTCTTTCTTGTTTGACTTTGACCTTAAAATAACCTTCACAGTCAAGGTCAAATTATAGAATTTTGCTAAAATTGTCTATGGTTGGATTTGATTTCTTCTTGGACAAAACAACACTTATGACAATTCCAACATTATGCTTTTTCAGGTTTGACCTTGGCCTTAAAATGACCTCCACAGTCAAGGTCAAATTATTCAATTTTGCTACAATTTGCCATAACTTTGTTATTAATAGGTGGATTGTCTTCATTCTTGGACAAAACAACACTTATGACAGAACCAACATGTTGAATGACACAAGTTTGACCATGACCTAAGAATGACCTTGATCGTCAAAGTCAGATACCGGTAATTGAATTTTGCTTAAATTGTCATTACTTTGTCATTTATTTATGGATTTGATTCATACTTGGACAAAACAATACTTATGACAAATCCGATATTATGATTCTTTCAGGTTTGACATTGACTTTAAAATGACCTTCACAGTCAAGGTGAAATCATTGAATTTTGCTTCAATTTGCCATAACTTTGTTATTAATAGGTGGATTGTCTTCATACTTGGACAAAACAACACTTATGACAAAATTAACATGTTAAATGATTCAAGTTTGACCATGACCTAAAAATGACCTTGACCATCAAGGTCAGATAATTGAATTTTAGTTAAATTGTCATAACTTTGTTGTTTATTTATGGATTTGATTCATACTTGGACCAAACAACACTTATGAGAAATCTGACATGATTATTTCAGAGTTTGACATTGACCTTAAAATGAACTTCACAGTCAAGGTCAAATCATTGAATTTTGCTTCAATTTGCCATAACTTTGTTATTAATAAGTGCATTGTCTTCATACTTGGACAAAACAACACTTATGACAAAATTAACATGTTGAATGACTCAAGTTTGACCATGACCTAAAAATGACCTTGACCGTCAAGGTCAGATAATTGAATTTTGGTTGAATTGTCATAACTTTGTTGTTTATTTATGGATTTGATTCATACTTGGACCAACCAACACTTATGAGAAAACTGACATGATTATTTCAAAATTTGACCTTGACCTTTAAATGACCTTGAAAGTACAGGTCAAATTATTGAATTTTGCTAAGACTGGCCATATCTTTGTTATTTATGGTTGGATTTGAATCACACTGAGACAAAACAACACTTATGACAAATCCGACATGCTTATTTATTCAATTTTATTTTCATTTTTGCAAAATGTTTGGTGCCGTAACATCTTCAGTGAAAACATTCATTTATACTTTTGGCTACTCAGTTTACTAAATATTTTTATTTTCAGTTTTACAAAACGTCAGTGCCCTAACATCTTCAGTGGAAACATTCTTTAATGCTTTTGGCTGTTCAGTGTTATTAAATCAGCTTTATTTTCATTTTTGTAAAATGTTCGGTGACGTAACATCTTCAGTGAAAACATTCATTAATGCTTTTGGCTGTTCAGTTTTATAAAATTAGTTATATTTTCTGTTTAACAAAATGTTCGGTGCCGTAACATCTTCAGTGAAAACATTCATTAATGCTTTCGGCTGTTCAGTTTTATTAAATCAGCTTTATTTTCATTTTTGCAAAATGTTCGGTGCCATAACATCTTCAGTGAAAACATTCATTAATGCTTTCGGCTGTTCAGTTTTATAAAATTAGTTATATTTTCTTTTTTACAAAATGTTCGGTGCCGTAACATCTTCAGTGAAAACATTCACTAATGCTTTTGGTTGTTCAGTGTTATTAAATCAGTTTTATTTTTATTTTTACATTGTTCGGTGCCGTAACATCTTCAGTGAAAACATTCATTTATGCTTTTGGCTGTTCAGTGTTATTAAATCAGTTTTATTTTCAATTTGACAAAATGTTCGGTGACATAACATCTTCAGTGAAAACATTCATTTATGCTTTTGGCTGTTCAGTGTTATTAAATCAGTTTTATTTTCAATTTGACAAAATGTTCGGTGACGTAACATCTTCAGTGTAACATTCATTTATGCTTTTGGCTGTTCAGTGTTATTAAATCAGTTTTATTTTCAATTTGACAAAATGTTCGGTGCCGTAACATCTTCAGTGAAAACATTCATTAATGCTTTTGGCTGTTCAGTGTTATTAAACCAGCTTTATTTTCATTTTTGCAAAATGTTCAGTGCTGTAACATCTTCTGTGAAAACATTCATTAATGCTTTTGGCTGTTCAGTGTTATATAATTAGTTATATTTTCAATTTGACAAAATGTTCGGTGCCGTAACATCTTCAGTGAAAACATTCATTAATGCTTTTGGCTGTTCAGTGTTATATAATTAGTTATATTTTCAATTTGACAAAATGTTCGGTGCCGTAACATCTTCAGTGAAAACATTCATTTATGCTTTTGGTTGTTCATTGTTATATAATTAGTTATATTTTCAATTTGACAAAATGTTCGGTGCCGTAACATCTTCAGTGAAAACATTCATTAATGCTTTTGGCTGTTCAGTTTTATAAAATTAGTTATATTTTCTTTTACAAAACGTTCGGTGCCGTAACATCTTCAGTGAAAACATTCACTTATGCTTTTGGTTGTTCAGTATTATTCAATCAGTTTTATTTTCATTTTTGCAAAATGTTCGGTGCCGTAACATCTTCAGTGAAAACATTCATTTATGCTTTTGGCTGTTCAGTGTTATTAAATTAGTTATATTTTCAATTTGACAAAATGTTCGGTGCCGTAACATCTTCAGTGAAAACATTCATTAATGCTTTTGGCTGTTCAGTGTTATAAAACTAGTTATATTTTCAATTTTACAAAATGTTCGGTGCCGTAACATCTTCAGTGAAAACATTCATTTATGCTTTTGGCTGTTCAGTGTTATATAATTAGTTATATTTTCAATTTTACAAAATGTTCGGTGCCGTAACATCTTCAGTGAAAACATTCATTAATGCTTTTGGCTGTTCACTGTTATAAAATTAGTTATATTTTCAATTTTACAAAATGTTCGGTGCCGTAACGTCTTCAGTGAAAACATTCATTAATGCTTTTGGCTGTTCAGTGTTGTTAAATCAGTTTTATTTATAAATTTTACAAAATGTTCGGTGCCGTAACATCTTCTGTGACCGTTTTCATAAATGCTTAAGACTTTTCAGTGAAATTAAATAGTTTTTATTTATAAATTTTACAAAATGTTCGGTGCCGTAACATCTTCTGTGACAATGTTTGATAATGCTTTAGGCTTTTCAGTGACATAACATCTTTTATATTTTTTATTATGTATTTAGTGAACTTTCGCAAAATGTACAATGCCAGATAATCAGTTTTTTTTTAATTCCTGTGAAATGTTCGGTGCCGTAACATCTTTAGTCTTTAGTGGTAGGGGATTGAGTTACACTGACAAACAGTGTTAGATATATGTAGTGTTAGATGTATAATAGATTTATTTATCAATATGAGTTGTCATTGTAAATAAAAGTTCTGTTCATGAAACTGTGTCTGAATTTTCAATGATTTTTATCAAAAGATGGTCATTTGTGTGAATCTGCTTTGATTTTCATGTACAAAAATAACCCTTAAAATGACCAAAAAGGCCACTATAATAGGGAATGACTGGACATTCCTTTTTTATATTGGACAGTGTTATATTCAAAATTCAAATACACATAGTGCCGAGCAAAGTTTGAGTAGTGTACAATATATATCAGATTTGCTTTCACTGTCAGAATAAATTAAGCTCAGTATACTTCAGCACTGTTTTTTCTTTCTTTGATTGCAGAAATGAAAAATCGTTGAGTCCTTTTAACACGCAATATTTAATCGTAGCATCCGAACTTTTCCAAAACAAGTCAAAGATTGAATTAAGCCTAATTGAATTATCATTTAATGATTATTGAATTTACACCTCGAACATATTATTAATGAGACTAGCAACTACTGATAACTTGGCCCTAATTTCAAGAAAATACTTCAATATACACTCGGAAATTTGATTTTGCTTTTTTGAATAAATGATTCAAGGCAATTCGAATTTTGTGCATGTCAGAATCAAGTATTTAGATTAATGTATACAGATTGAGTAAATCCATTTCGTAAAAAAAGTGTATATTTATTTCATCATATAAATTTAAGCACCCACACAAACACATGTTTTTTTTCTTTTAAACAGTTACAAATTGTTGATAATATGCTATATTTTGATTTTATGCAAATCACAGCAAATAAGTCTGCAACCCATCGATGTAAAGGGAATAACTTGCTCTTACAATAACACAGTCAGATGAGAAATATACGTACTTTCAAGTAGTCTGGTTCATACTTTAAACAGTCAATCTGACCCTGTAAACATTTAATATTTTTAGGTTCAACCAGGGATCGTCGGTTGTCGGTGATGGCAATATGTAGAAGTTACGCTGAAGGATGTAAAAGAAAAGAAACACGTTAGATGTCACTTCTCTCTTTTCAGAGTGGTAGATGATCGTCTGCTGTTTGATATAAATAAATATTGAAAATTTGGGCTTGAATCGTAGAAACAGACAACTACTGACATCTCACATGCACACGATTCTTTAATTACGAAATGTGATTTCCTATTCACGAAATATTAGTTCGTATTTGCAAAATATTATGTAGAATTAAAAAAATACATTTTATTATTTTAAATTGATAATTATTTTTTGTACAGTTCATTTTTGTATTGTTTAAGTGACGAAATAATATACAAGTACGTGTAAATATATAAATGTATAGTAAAGTCTATAAAGTCTTTGTATGGAGGATATACATAATGTAGCAACTTTATAAGTTGCAAAAGCTGTATAAACCGTAAGCTTTTGCTCATTTTATATTATGCCATTTATAGTTAACATATGCAATAATGTTTTTTTACCAGAATGTTGCCAGTAAGATTATATATTGTAGATTTAGTAAATTGGCAATTTAATTCCCATTATATTAAATGTCAATTTTGTTTTGCCATGAATTTTAATTTGACGATTTATGTCATTAAAATATTTGCTTTTGAACTTTTGCCAATGTGCCCTTCTACATGTCTGGCGAAATATGAGTTTTACAAAAAGGTAAAATGGAATCTTTTAATTTTTTTACTCATGGAGAAGCCACACTGAACCTAAATTTTCATTGGAAAATATTTTAATGATCATTTATTGATGATCACGTATAAATGATAAAATGAATGGGTAAAATGATTTCTTTCTTTGTTATGTATTGCTGTGTTCTTTTTAGAACTATTTTAAAATGGAATTGTTTCAAACAGTCCAAAAATGATAGAAAAATACAGAAAATAACGAAGTTAGTAAAGAACAAAAAAGAGAGTATTACATTATGAGCTATACAGCTAGTCTACCAATTCCCAAGATTGCTCCGCATGCAGTTATCTTTCACTTCTATCCAAGCTTCGCTTGTTTGAAGATCTAACAGAATAAAATTAGAATAAGAATACAAAGCGTCATTCTTATTTAGTGGCCACCCGTAACACAACGTTGTGTCAGAACTGCTAGACTGATTGTTAATTACATCAAGACAAAGGATTAATTAAGACATGCTTTGAAACATAAAAAAGGATTTAACAGGAGTGCCCACTCCATTGATATACAGGGACTGCGAAAACTTGCTAGAAACTATCAAAAACTTTTGTCAGCATGTGGAACTTATATTCCTTTGAGCACTGAAGAACACGGAAGAAGAAGCCAAAGTAACATATTTGTTGCTATGGATAGACGAGAAAGGAAGGAAAATTTACATTCTATCAGACCCAATCCACTTCGAAAATCCTAGGAGTGAACATTGAACGTGACCAAAACCTCAGAACATATTGAACTGTTAAGTGAACCACACCTCTGTAAATTACGAGTCAAAATCTAAAGATTTTAACCTTCAACTGGATATTAATTTTGAAAACAGCTAGTGAAAATAAACACTATCATTCATTTACACGGATATAGTCAACATTTAATCGTTTGTGATAACTTTTTTGATCATTAATTGCGGATTTTATAAATTTCCTTTGTTTGCTGATAAGCCAGTATGGTGGATGGAATGGAAAATGTGGCACAGACAAAGGACATACACATGTCGGTAAATAATTAAGGAAAGTCTTCCGAGAGTGAAAAAAAAAGTTTACAATACCCTTACCCTTACAGAAGATGAACATAAATTAGTAAAACAAATATGTCGTGCGTTCGAGAAGCACGTGCAGCCTAAGTCAAACCCTGTATTTTCGCGTTACAAATTCAACAATGAAATGCAAACTGACAGATCAGATGAACCATTTCTGACAGAACCTAAACTGTGCATTTTGAGTGGTTTACGCAGAAGATATGGTCCGGGACAGACAGATTGCATCAGATCAGAGAAAAGCTGCTCACACTGGAACAGTTGCAGCAAATTTAACAATACAAAAAGCTGTTAAAGTCTGTCAATCATATGAATACGCACAAGAACAGCTCAGGAGCATTGCAAACTTGGTCCAGTCTTCTCTTTGGCTCACTGTTGTCTGAAAATAATTTTTTGCAAGACATTACATTTCCAGTCTTTCACATAATTACGAATGCAAATACGCCAACTCTTATATTTCAATTTTTTTTCAACACATAGTAAATTAACATAAATTTAACTTAAATTGGGTCCCAAACATAAAAAAGTTAATTCAATGTCCGTGAGTGAGTTAAAGCTCATTCAAGTTTTAAAATTATTTAGTTGAGGAGGAACTTGGACGATTCAACCATTCTTATCAACTTGATACATGTATTAGCTGATTTGAATTTATGCTTCAGCTTATAATATGTTTTAACTTAAGAATTGTAACACGACTAAAATCTCCTAACTTAATTTGCTCCGTTTATTGATGATCATCTGTACAGTCAAACGTAAGTAAAAAACCCGTCTTGGAACATATCTGACAATAAAGACCACTCTTGTATCACAATGAGATAGAAAGAAGGGAATTCCATTTAAACAATGATCTGACCGACCAAGAGCCCAGTTCAGTCTCCCCAGGATAGTATTTGTATGCTGGTGTAGCATAAGATGTATGGAGTGTTTCTGCTTATTACATGACGTTCATTGTGTCAGTACAGATAGCAGATATTCCTGACTGGTTTAGAGCTTCAACAGAACAGAACAGAGGATTTTTGTGTCCGAGTTTGCCTGAGCAAAGAGCAAATTAGTTTCTTTTTTATATTTGTTTTGCAAGTTTGACCGCTAATATGACGCATAAAAACGATGTATATATCATTTTCCTTTGTGTCCTAACTACGCTGAAACCGTTTAACTTAATAAACGCTGTAGTGGACCTCTTCCTCTAGAAATTTCGCATTTTTGAAATTATGTACACAATAAACAGAAAGATAAATGTTGGCCAAATGAAGCTATTCCGCAAGGCAACGGAGTAAATGAAAAGTTTCTCTTTTTTTCCAACATGTACATTTTAAAGTTCAAAAATGGCAAAATTAGAGCAAATTCTTTATAAAAGCCCTACTTTACCATATAGTTATCGTTTAGTTGCTATTACAACACTCATCAGAAGTTCGCCGAACAAATAGCATGGGTGTTCATTCAGTGCTTCAAAGCGACTGACTCAAAAATTTTGGCTTAAATTTTTCCCTTAAAATTGAAGACAAGTTAATATGGAAAAATATAATATTATGCTTATTTATACCATAAAAACTGAGAAAAAAATGTTTCCCAGGATTCGAACCCATACCCTTTCGGTCAGTAAAATACAGAGCAACAATCTACACCACTGAGCCGCAGAGATTTATTATGATCATTTTTCATACAAAATAATGATATAACCAAAGTATCTACCCCATGACTAACGGGGTAATTTTTTACCGATAAAAATGTGTAAATCATTATACTGTGATGTGTTTCTGTAACCAAAATGGGTCAATTTAACTTAGTTTAGATATATTCTTCACAATTAAAGCTAGAATTTCTAGTTGTATAGACATTATTTTTTCGTCGTCGGCCTTTCTGTGAGGAAGTCGTTTTAACAAATAGATTAACACATTTTAAAAGAAAGACTGAATTAAGTAATCTTATTGTATTTATCTTAAATTTTATTCGTATTACTTCAATGTATTATAATACTTCAGTGACAACATCTATACACAAATACAACAACAATAAAATTTGATAGAAAAATAAAAGTAAGATATTAATATATAACAGGAATAACATTTCAAATCAAGACATTGGAAGTATGTGTCTTTGATGAAAGGAAAGCTAAGTGGATCAGAAGTGGAGGAAAACCAGTTACACATATACATTTTATTGGTGGCCTAGCGGTTAAGGTGTCTGCCTCTCAACCCAGGGATCGTGGGTTCGAGCCTTACCAGGGTCACGTCCATCTTTCCTCATTTGACACCAGTACTGGTTGATTCCAGGAAGCGGACTCGAGAGTGATGTAAATAAGCTGCAAGCTTTTTTTCAGAATCGACCTCAAATAAATAATGTTTAAACTAAAGGGACATACCTAAAATGAATCAATGATGTATTACATACGTATTTCATTGCCCCATTCTCTTTTAAAAAAATAGTATGTATTAGTAATGTAAATTTAAGAAAAAACATGTGTTTAAAAATGTTTCATTCAGGCATATAACAACCAAATAAATGTGCATATGTAATAAATGTCTATCCTCCGAAAAATGCCACAACAACACCTCTCTATATAAAGACTTCTGTAATATATCCGGTTTTCCTTTTGTACTGAGAAGTTTTGACTAATACCTTGACATCGGGTAATATTTCATTCAACACCAAGCACATTAATTTTACAAAATTTCGTAGAAAAATAGACTACTTGAAATTTTAGGTTATGCCTCATCACGATATAAAACAAAACAATGAAATGAAATATATGATATATCAAACAATAAAGCAAAACATACAAAATACAAAATATTGACCAAAGTTGACAAAAGGAGCAAAACAATATGTAACTGAGTTTCTTCAAAACAATTAAATCTGAAATTAAAAGACTGTCCTGATTTTATTGATTATCTTCTTTGAAATCATTAATACGGAAAATTAATGTTCCATTGGCAATCTTCCAAAAAAACAAATGGTCTAACAAAATGATATAAAAAAAAGACCTTAAATGATAATGTATGCTTGTCAGGCAATACAGTTTTTTTAACAATTACATTAAGATAAACCTGCTAAACTCGCATTTAAACCATATATAGAAGAACTTTTTGTTTGACATACTCCCCTCGTCGACACTGAACATAAAAATACCATTTGACAAAACTGAAAGCTCATTGAAGTGAATTTGATTTAAATAGAAATAGATATTAAACAATAATGCAACCTCAATGAATCACTTCTATAATTTTTTCCAATTTTAAAATATTCAGCTGTATTTTTACAGCACACCTCTCAACAACTATGACTGTGTTTAGCATCTTGTCTTCCCCCTCTTTCTCTTTACATATTGCTGTCATTAATTACTGGCGCATCAGGCGTTAACCTGCAACATAAGAAATATGGGATTTTTCATGTATGTAGGGGCAACATATAAGAATATTGGACATAATTTGGTAACTGATACAGATTTAGGAGGAAATTTCGACTATGGCTGCTCTATTTGATGGTCATCATCATCATTATTATAATTGTCATTACTGTTAATTACTACTATTATAGTACACCATGGTATCTTATTTATAAAGAAATGTTAAAAGAATAAAATTTAATGTTACCTACATAAACGAATATTACTTTTGTTTCTTTCTGTTTGAGTTCTTTATGGTATGACCAACGGCCCATGAAGAGTTAATTATTTTAGGTTGTGGGGGATATACTTGTAGTGCATGATAGAGAAAGTACCGCCTTTCAGAGAAACACATGGATCTTTTACATGTTTAGTGTAAAACACTGATACATTGGATCTTGGTTGACAATCAATAAAATTAGTGGAGAAGCGGAGGAACTCGTGTCCCCTGGATTACAAGTAAATCGCATTACCGCTGATCCATTTATTCCCCCAAAGAGGTTATACGGTGTCGGATATAAAATTACGTACTCAGAAACAGGTTTTAAGTCAGGATAGGAACTTTCTGCCCTTGTCTGTGATTGCCTTCTACCAAAGTCTTCATTCTCTACAGAGACACCTCGATCGTCAAACGTTTTGTACTTAGAAGATCTATTCCTACAGTATTGTATAACATTTAGTGTAATTTTAAACATTTGATACTTTGTGTTCTTTGAACGACAGTAAAGAGTTTCTATATTGCCGCATAAGCCATATGCATGATCAAGTAATCCTAAGTTTTACAATGCCAAGTTTACAGTACGCTTCGGTTGACTGTTTATGAAATATTTTACTAATTACAGTCAAAAATAAAGCCCTTTTATTGCCATTTATTTAATATACCATAGGGCTCATTCTTTGAAATTGTACAAATTCAGTTAGGTAAAAGGGGTAAAAAACCTAGGTTTGAACGAAATGAAAAGGCTGCATATTATTGATTTTTTTTCGATAGTCTTCATTAGTCGTTTAGATTATATCCATTCATCTTTCAAAATTTATTTTTCATACTCCCCGAAGCAGCAGCAATACAGCCTCTCAACCATATAATTAAAAAGTTTCTCACACTCCTCTTGCATGCTTATACTCAACAGACGGCAATCAACATATGTCATTTGCTCTGTGAACTGTACAACTCTACATTTTTTAAAACGTGAACTCAGAGATTGTTCTAATGAAATGAGTCCCATTGAGCAAATTTACGACAAAATAAATTCGCTAAGCTTAATTTTTAACACAAAAATACGCTAACATTACCATCAACAAATAAAATTACTTTAAGCAAAAGAGAACAAACTTGACGATCATACTTGGCAGAACTCATCAGCGTAATTAGCGTCCAACAAATTAATTAATCAAAGCTTCTTTTTTGTAAGCTCGTATTTTAAGCTTACTCACGAACACAAACTTGACATCACTAGTAATTATTAATAAAACAATTCTCACAATTTCGAACAAAACAAAGTCAAAGTTTACCCTAAAACTAAATGGTCAAACTTAAATTATGTACTTACTTTCGAACAAAAACGACAATCACAATGATAAGGATAATAGTGACAAATGCCAGCACGCCAAATCCTGCTCCAACTCCGGGCACAGAAAGTTCATACTTCTCTGGAGTTGATTCTGTAATTAAGAATTCAACTAAATTGACTTTATGATACACAGTGCAAACACTGAAGTCACCAAACAGAGTTGACAAGAAATTAAGAAACATACTGTCAATTTTGTGTTTGATAATATTTACACTTGCTGGTATCAAAACTAACCATATTAATCTGTTTAAGTTGGGTTATTTCAGCATGTACTGACTATGGGCACAAGTGATATAGATTTAACTGTTTATAATTTTGAACAACACATGCTAAGTTTAGACTCTTTTGCGAACTAATGTTTCTATGCTTAAGAAAATATTCTGATCCCCGAGATATTCGTACTCATGTATTTTGGAATACGAGGAATTTTATTTCAACAAATACTTACATCGTTTGGGGTGGTAATTTGGAATAACTGTGCTCAGTTTTATACAAAGGCTAGTGTTTAGGTGAAGTCCCTTACAGAATGATTATTGTTCAAACCACCAATCATAACTGACATATGAATGTCTGTCTTTATGACAAAATATCATCAAAAAGGAGCTATCAAACGGTCAAAAAGAACTCTTTACACTTAAAATTGTTTTACCTAAACATAATTCCTCATTAAACCAAACTCCATTATATTTGCAAGTTATGTTTGGATGGCCGTCCGCTCGAACGTATCCAGAATTACATTTGTAATTGCACGTGATCCCTGCTGTTAGGTCACAGTCGATGATTTCTCCGTTAGGAATAGATGAGGGACATTTAATAGCTGGAAAGGAAATAAAACCAACCACGTAAAGTGACTTAAGTGTCACGTGTTTTACACAAATATGTGCTACCATTTTATTGTACAAAATCTACTATTTCACTATGGTTAAACTCTAAACTTTTCATCAAATACAATTTTACTAACACATTAGAACACCCAGGACACCTCAAAATTTTCTCGTAAGTTATTGCATTGTTTTATTTCCTTTTGGTTCATGTATAAAAGATTTTGTAAGTTAAGCTGCAGGCAAGTTATATATTCTTAATTACATTATATGAACACAGAACAAGTGACTCTTAATACATTTATTTGAAGTTCATGCTACAATTAAAGTTAATCATTATCACATTTACATGTATATTTTATACTTTATCAAGAATTCGATAGAAAAACTTAAGAAAACAAACTGAAAAGAAAGTGACTGCATCTCGCTTTTTGCACAAGACCAGATCCCTAAGTTTATTGGTACTGGAATAAAAACTGCATTAAAACCACATGATCAGATTAAAAAGTATTATAATCACTGGCTAGAAACAGTGTTTAATAGCAAAGATTTTCAAAACAAGTTCCGAAGCAAATGCCTCACCTTGACAGAGATCTTTCGTGGCTGGATTCCACCCATCTGCTTCACATGTTACTTGCTTAGATGGGACACTGGGAGTGTAGTATTTATTGCACGTATAGTTGCATACACTACCCAAGCTTCTTGGGCATCCTTGTACAAGTAAACCATTTGCAACCATTTCACCGCATGTATATGCTGAAATGTATAAGAATAAAAACGTGCAATATCTTCTCCCTTGATGAACTTATATGGTGTAAGGATTCAAATATCATTTGTGTTTTTATATGACTAAGATTCACCTTCAAAATGATTTCTACAAAGATAAATTTCCCTTTTTGAAGTTCTATTTTCTTATCAATTGTAATAAAGCGATACACTGATAAAGTTTGAGAAATATTAAACTGGTGACTCAAATCAGGATATAGTGTTTTACATATCTAAGGCGCCGAAAAAAGAGAGTAGAAATATATGTTCGTCGTGACTTTACACACAAAAACTTAAGTTATGATAAAAAAACATTATGCTGCTTTAAATATTTCACAAGGTGTTCACGTTTGTGACGAATGCCTAGACCAACAGCTCCCTGACAATTATCATTTCAGTTACAATGATAGAATTATTTCTTGTTTTTTTACGTTTCAACTTTTGAAGCTGTTTTTATTTTTTCAGGAGTAATTGGCACTAACGAACTTATCACATTCACTGGTTCATGGCATCATTCAATTTTACTTACGTATGCACGAGTCCGCGGGATGCCACTTTTTATCACTCCTGCAGTATGCCGTATCAGTTGTTTTTACAAAACCTTCGTTACACTGAAACATGCATTCTTCTCCAATTGTCATTTGACAACTTGATAACAATGAGCCATTGCCGAAAGAACTGTCATCACATAACGACTCTGTAATAAGTTCAATAAAAAAATCACGTATTTATTTAATGAGCAAATTATACAGTTGTGTCTAAGTAGGTTATGTGGTCTAAATTTGAAAAATGAGAAATAAAACTATCTTTAGACTTTCTAGAAGACACACACGTGTAATCATGTAAATACAACTATAGCATGGTAACTGTTAAATTTGAACTCCGAGAGTCGGACGTGTCGCCTGACGATAGCATACCAGTTATTTAACCTTTTTTTCTATGGAATCGAGAATTTATAGGCCTCGGACAAGAATTAGTATGAAAAATTAGAAAGGGCAATAACTTAAAAAATATGCGAAAGAGAATTATGGTTCTTAAACATTGCACCTCTCCACTGTTAGATCTATTCGCCTATGAAGAGCCAAGTTAATATCTTTAATACCTTTCAAGTTATGCTCCGGACAAGAATTAAGTATGAAAAATAACAAAGGGCAATGACCAAAAATTGTACGAAAAAGAGTTATAGCTCTTTGGATCTGCACCGTCCCACAATGAGATCTATTCAACTAGGAAGTTCAAGTTGGTATCCTCAATACCTTTTGAGTTATGCCCCGGACAAGAATTAAATATAAAAAATTACAAAGGGCAATAAGTCAAAATAATGCAAAAAAAGTTGTGGTTCTTTGGCACTGCACCTTCCCACAATGAGATCTATTCACCTATGAAGTGTCAAGTTGATATCTCCAGTGCTTTTAGAGTTATGCCCCGGACAAGCAAAATGGGCCGCCGACACCGACGCGGACACCGCAAGTAACACCAACGTGTCCCCTGACTAAAGTCAGACGAAAGTGAACAGATGTGTAATAACACTGAACGCTGAGGAAGGTAACCAGTTAATAAAAAATTGACTCATTTTAAAATATGCGTATATTATGGCTACTAGCTACATTTTTTGGTTATTATTCTCTTTTTTACTAATCTAAGAAGGACGCTTCAACAACACTAGGTTGAGATGTATTTCTGTATCATTTATTCATGAACGTTCTTTTCACAATTCTGTTGTAGAACAAAGAAACAAGTTATAAAGTGAATTTTATTTATGGCTATGCAATGTATCTTATTTCATATATCTTGATGTTTACATAGCGTTCTGTATTTAAAATTGGACTGACAACATCAAACGCGCACATTTGAAAAAAATCAAGGCCTCTGTGCAAAGCTATTTTAACTACATATGACATAAGAAGCTCTTAAAATATTCAGAGCGAAAGCACTCAAGTATTTCCTAGTTTATTCACACAATTTTAGTTAACACATATAAATTTTACTTGATAAGTAAACGCCAAACAAACCTTTGCAAAGTTCGTCTGGTTCGGGACTCCACCCACCAATTTTACAAACTACCTCGGAATTATCTTGGGCAGAGGTGAAGAACTCATTACACGTGTACTTGCACGAAGAACCAACTGTCCTGTTACATGTAGAATCCAGCAAACCATTTCCTACTTTGTCATCGCATTTGTAGGCTGAAAGAAAATGTCATTAAAATAGAAATTCAATATACGACCAGCGCTGTGCTATGTTACAATAACTTTAGCGACATGTGTTTTATAACTGATTTAAAATGTTTATACAAATTTAATACTCACAATAGATAGGGGAAACAAAACTAGCGATTCAAATGGTTTGGGAAATTTTCATGTATAGAATGACCAGGAATACTGGAGAAAAAACATGTGTGTTTAGTCTTTTAACTTACTGGTGTTGATGTAGCAAATAAGATACAACAGATCTTATTATGAAGTATGACATATCTATTTTAGCGATTTGTCTCTGTAAACATTTACCAAAATAAATTTGATGATGGTTTCTGGAAACAAAATCTGTCATAGATACCGCTTTCAAAAGTGATATCAAGATGCTAAAAGAAACCAAACATGTATGAGATAGCATGATTCGAATGATTTTATTCTGTTTTGGTGAACGATCTTCAACTGCATCACAGTTAGGAAAGTAATCGTGCAAAATCGGTCATATCCGCAGCTTCCATCAGAGTAACAACGAGAGCTAAGCTTATTTTAAATGAGTTTACCCCTGTAACTAGCAAAGCCATATCAAGTGGGCAGTTTCCAGAATCATCGTTCCTTAGAAGGACAAATACCAAACTTTCATCCAACGCAAAAACCATAGATTGTCAAGGTCGGTAGCAGGACTTGACCTAATGGCCTTCAATCAATGAGAAGTAAAGTAATGCCAAGTCAGCGACCTAGACAAGCTGATCCGTGAGGCATGTTAATCACATTGGTGGTAAAGTCCAAAACACACCAGAAATTTAACAGATAATGAATCTCATTTCCAGATTATTTGTTGTATTGCTTCAGGTATGACACCAAACTATCACGTGGAAATCAAAATATCAGGAATAGTGCTCTCCGTAACACAGAGCCCAATATTTCAAAAGAATAAACTAAAAGTTCGAAACAGTCCTTCATACCATTAATTCGATCCTTAAAAAGCTTTGTGAAACATATGCAACGCAAATGTTACTATATGTAGTTACATCTATTCGAACACCTGTCATTTTTTATTAAAATTAGCACATAGCAAACATACGTGCACACAATTCGCCGTCTGATTTATGGTATGTTGCTGTATTCATGCACACTGCATATTCCTCCGTCTTCACAAATCCTGATTTACATTCATACTCGCACTTCTCTCCAACTTCTCTCTTGCAACTATTGGCGAGCACCCCGTTCTTTATTGATTGTGGACACCTAAATTCTGAAATGAAATACACACACACACATAAAGTTTGCTCTTAATGATATTTTCTTTAATGTAAAATAAATGAAAGAGATCTTTCCTACCAACAAGCTCAAAAAATAAAGTGTACATTTTTTTCTATATAAAATATAATGTACGCTACCTTCACATAAAATTTCAAGCTCGAAATTCCAACCGACATTTGTGCAGGTCAAGTTCTTGAAACGTGGTTTGAAATTACTTGGGCACTTGTATCTGCAGGTATCATCAAGGTATCGGGTACAAGTCTTGTCAATCGTCACGGCCACAGTTTCCTTTGTACCTGTCAATAATGGCACATCTTGGTACAAAACGTCTGTGCATAGGTAAACTGAAATGGAAACTTCCTGTTACAGGCACTGTGAACATTTTACAATAAATTATACAGGTTCTGTGAACTTAAATATGCATTTCAGACAGATATTTCAGCCGTAGCAAACAAATTCTGTGATATAAACCACAGATCATAAGCTTAATAAGAAGACGATGTATGTAAAGGGTCCTATGAACATTTCTAGTATCTGTACGTACAAAATGCACGTGAGTGGATACAACTAAACGTGATAACAATTACATTAAAGAAATGTTAGCGACTGTGTACATGTTAACCTAATGGCATACAACAGGCGGATGGGCAACAACAAACTGATGTCCAATATGTTCCAAAAACTGACCCTTTTAATTGAGTGGTATGTCGATAATCGAAAATATTTACTGATTTATGTCTCCCTGTTCGATTTTTGTTCTATTTTTTGGGGTTATATGAAACAAAGAGAGCCTCTGCCAACTGGCTGCACGAATCCAGGTTTACCATTTTTGAAATGAAAATTGTTTATTCTTAAGTCTTGCGAATTTGTAATATTTTTCGTCTTTTACCTACCATTTGAACAGGTACGACCGTCAGGTTTCAAGTCGACACCTGTCTCACAGGCACAGGTCCTACCCGAGTGAGATGGTAGACATATCGTACTGCAATCTCCAAGACCGCCTCTGTCTTGGCATGCAAAGCTGGCTGTTAATTAAAAAAGAAACTACACTGTAGAAAAAAAGTCAGGCAATTATATATTTTTCTGTCTGCTAATATATCCTCTTTCTTTAAGTGTAGTATATTCAGGTGTAGATTGGTGTATATGGACGCTAAAATTACATGTCCTATTTTTTAATATAAACAGTTTTTTTCTGAAATCAGTACCAAGTCATTCTGATAACAAAAATGATCGATGCTTAACGATAAAAATCTCTATTTTCTATTTGATTTTTTTCTTATTTTTCTTTTTCTAATGAAAAAAAAACATACATTGTTATACATAACATATTTATTTGTCTCCTCATATTGTTTAAAAAATAAGTAAAGTATTCTTTACATTCCTTTTGTAAGAAATTTTAGTCACATTGTTATGCAAGGGTAGATTAAAATTAGTTATCGAATTAAAGTCGTTATTTCTTACCAGGTTGAATGTTACGACTCTTGCTGCTGTAGAAGGCAATGCTGTCTATTCTTCCTAAGCCGTAGTTCTGCCCTATTATAGTTTTTCGGTATGGTCTAGCTAACTCAATTCTTGCGATGTAACTGAAAAGAACGGACAAGCAACACAGTCGGTAAGTCGTGTGTCTTAAACATTTAAGCTAAACTCATGTGTTTTAGCAGGGCCTTGATTGAGCATTAAGGCCCTGGTTTTAGTTATAGCAATTACGAAGTTGAAGTGATGTTATAACGCTTGTGTCTGTTGATTGTCTACCAAGATCACTAACAAAAAATGAACTGAGAAAATCTAAAATGGAGACAAAACGAAAATAAATTTTACGTTGTCTTCTTAATTTTACAGAATTTATGATTTTTATTGACGTTACTAAAAACGCTCAAACATGACGTTAAAAACTGACATGTCCATACTGAAAATAATATTACTCTTTTGATAGAACTCAAATTTGAAGAGAAACTATTACATTACCTGTCTATGAAGGTACTAGTAAACATGTAGGATTATATATACAAAATATGGCATCGTTTTTTGAATAGCACCAATACCTAATAGTTTCAAAAAGAAATATTGCTTAAACAATCATCTCTAATAATTTCACACTGAGCATATTAGAATGATGCAAAAACTAGCAATTTAAAAGAACCCAAGTCCAAAATTAAGAACAAAGGAGGCCCGTCCGCTATTAAGCCCGAGTCATCTATAACTACTCTCTGTAACTGGTCTTTTTGGCGGAACTTGACTGTAACTGTAAATATAATTACTTTCTTTATAAATACTGTAAGGCAGGGTAGCTAGGGGTGTTCTCATACCACACCTCTCCCTCCTGATGAAGAAAACAGACGGTGTTACCCTTCAAACGGGCCTAGAAACGCATCTAAAATGAATTACTGAGCTTCTAAAACTTACTTCCTGCTGTAACTACAATAATACAGATAATCGCCGTCCGTTTCCAGATCTCTGATATCTTCCAAAGCAATATCCGAGGCGGTGTTGTTAACGATAGTAATACAGTCAAGTCCGTCCAGATTACACATTTGGATAGTGTCGTCCGGACCGCTAGACCAAAACAATCGATCGTCTGTAAAAAAGGGTAAAAAATTAAAACCTGCATGACCACATGACTAATTGGTCATTCTGTTATGGAATAAATGTTAATATTTTTTGTCTAAATATTTTTTCTTTTTCTCCTTCTTATAAATAAAATGAGAAAAAATGTGTTAGTCAGTGAGTAAGTAAAAGAACCAACAAATGTACAAATAAATCAATTGAATATATAGAAGTTTGGTAATCTTGTAAACTTAACATTTCTCTGATCTCAGCAAGTGAAATCAAAAATAAAATGCAACCATGTAATCTCCAGTTACAAGTGAGTCATTTTAATGACCTGCCTGGTGTATTTTGTTTATCTTTTAGTTTTAATCAGTTTAAAAAATAGCATAAAAGAGTTGGACAAAGAGACAAACAGTAAAAAGTCGAATAAAAAATAACAAATGTCTAGACTCACTGATATAGTCTATGGCCAAGCCATCTGCAGTCTGAAAATTGTCTGCTGAAATGAGTTTCACAGGATCTGATCCGTCCATGTTTGAACGACCTATATACCACGGGTACGAAGTACTGGTTACAATGTAAAACATCCAACTGAAATGTTGATAAAATACTTATGGTAATATAAGCAGTAAGTATGTACAGTCTACAGTATTTTTACTAAAACAGCTGTATAATTAAAGTTATTTTCAGCACTGCTTTATAAACGTAATATGTTTGGATCGTGAGCAGGTGCTTTTGCATTATTAACAACATTATTTAGTTGTTATGAACCTACTAACCAAGGTTAAGTTACAGCCCGAACAAGCAGAATTGTATCCAACTGACCTCTATGAGTAACCTTGACCTTTGAGCTACCGACCTGGTTCATATCCACCATACACCTTCTCAATGAGGCAAACATTTGTGCCAAGTAACTTTGAAATCCCTTTAACCAAGGCCAAGTTAAAGGTAAGACAAGCAGAATTATAACCATTTGACCTCTAAGCATGACGTCAGCCTTTAAGCTACCGACCTGATTCATACGAATGGCATACTGTCTCACTAAAGCAAACACTTGTGTCAAGTAAATTTAAAATCCCTCCAAATAAGGCTAAATTACAGCCCGGACAAGTAAAATTGTAAAGGGACGGACAACGTAAGGACAAAGCAATGACTATGTTGACCTGATTTTTTTCTTTATTTATCTTACCCCTCTCTTGGATGAACAACAATGTCTGTAAGAGTACTCCATCCAAGATTATCATTTAATGTCAGATACTCTCCAAAAGGTGTTACCACGCCAATGAACGTAAAGTAGTATGCAGTGAAGTAAAGATTTCCAGTTGACATATCCTTGGCGAAACGGTAGGCGTAACCGGACCAACCTGAATTAAGAACACAAAGGAAAATGGTTGAAATATCATTATTTAAAGATTCAAAAAAGTATTAAGCATTATCATAACTTACTGCCTTATTTAGAACTCTTGCAAAACTTATCTGGAGAAAGAAAGTTATTAACTGATTCCCTTTATTAGGGACAAGAATAATACTTACGCAGTTGATTTGGTTATAATCATCTACTCGAGTTAGAACTAAGATATGAACTAAGATATGGTCATACCTCGCTGTTAACTAGATCGAGATATTTCTTAAGTTGATAAATGTACTTACATTACAGGATATAAAAGTAACTACTAAGAAACTATAGGCAATAACATAATTTATACTCATATACCTGAGATTCACGAGTTTTAATCAACCTTTAAAAGAAACGTTTTGCTTTCAATGAATGTTAAAGATAATGCAAACACTTATGAATAGATGAAATAATATTCATCACCTAAATCTGTTAGTACATGACGGTCAGTCCCATTAAGATTTTTGGCGACAATCTCGCTACCGAAGTATTCCGCGTAATTAACCTTCCTCGTCTGGCTGTCAAAGAAGACTCCCATGTAGCTCGCGCTTTCATCACCAGGAACGACATGGATTTCATTGGTCTCCAGATCTATCTGCAATATCTCTTCGTCGGTCCAGTCGGTAACTAGAATAAAGTTGTCCTCCACAACCGCTGGAACGAACACCACGCGAGTTGATAATTTTATTTTGAATGTAATAAGTTACAGATTCGAGTCTTTATAACAAGGCTATACGAAATTTCAAAGCTTTTATCAAACAAATGAAAACAATTCTCTTCAAAAAGTTGTTATCATAGCAAAGGAAAAAAGGCTGAAAATATTACTGATAATTAGGCAAAATTTTCAAGAGATGTAAATTCATTAAATTGTGCTATTGTTATAAGGTATGCAATTTTAAGTTGAAAAAATATGTAGATTTATCGCAGTATTTTTCTAAAAAAAATAATGACATTTTTTCAAATATAAGATAAAAAAAATCATTGTTTTGGATGAGATTAACAACCTCAGACAGTCAAAGTCATAGCTAGTGAACAATTTGCTTAAACGTCATTCCTGTGATAGGCCAGTACTAGACTACCATTCTTTGTAAGCAACTACCAACTTTCTCACATAAGTCATCACGACGGGTAGATACTTTATCAACTATGGTAGGGGCAATGACAAAGGCTGAGCTTTTCGCTTAAACTATTGAAATCACAGTAACGGCCCAGTCTGCAAAAGATATTTTAATTCTTGCCTGTTGTACAGTTAACACCATTTTTAAGTGTGTATCCCAAGGGGCATTCACAGACCTTTTTCAATATGGTATTGTCGTACTTGTTTACACAAAGATGACTGCAGCCTCCATTGTTAACGGCACATGGACCTGTGATACAGTATGAACACTTTACTCACTTTAAATGTACACTTTATTCATGATATATATAACACTTTACCCACTTTATACATAACTTTACTCACCTAATTTAAACTCTTTACCCAGTTTATATGACTTTACTTACACTCAGTCGCGATGAAAGCTCTCACAAGTTAGGACCTTCTTTCTCTTGAAACTTTAATGCAATCAATAAATACCCCTTCTTTCTTTTTTTCAAAGTGACTAAATGCTAAGTGTATTTTCAAAGTCTTTTAATTATATTACATTTTATATTTTTTAAAGTTTTTTAATATTATATGACATTTTATATTTTCAAAGATTTTTAATTACATTACATTTTATAGTTTCAAAGTTTTTTTAATTACATAACTTTTTACATTTCTTTGTAGGTCCACATTTTTTTAAATTTATGTTCAATAACAATAATAACAACATTCTAAATTACAGTTTATTTTTAAGCGAACTATTTTTCTTTCATAAAAATCCTTATAATTTTAATGTACCCAGTTGTTAGACAAAAAGAAAACATAGAATACAATGATATTTTTAGTAAGTATAAACACACATAAATGACATGTTGAGTGTAAAAAGACAAATAAGTGATCGATATTGTCAGATCCCTGCATGCAAAACATTGGATAATGAATGTGACAGTTTCGTTTTATAAGGAATTTAGGAACATCATCACATAACCTATTAAATTCATGGCAAGTGCCAAATGAAGAAGAAAACACAGAAATGAACAATGAAGCATACTTATATGTTCTGATGATTGAAGGTCCATGTCAAGGATTTTCATATCCACAATTACTGAATCACCATAATACCAGGGCTCGTCTATGTCCTCATTGGTTACTATGTCACGTGACCTTACTACATGAGCATGTGTTTCATTTTGATACACCCACATTGCATAATGCTGGAAATTGAGCGTAATACATTTACAAGCAATCACACTTTAAACGCTGAAACAAAAGACAAATATTCCGTATTACCAAAATTATAAATATTACTTTTAACTGGATTGATCAAATAAGTTTAATCTCATTCTCAAAGGTGAAAATCGTCTTTCACAGTATATATTATTAAAATATTGGCCACATTTTATCCAATACGTACACAACATTTAAACTAGGACCAAAACTTACGCACTTATTATTTCAAATCACTTAGCACAACGACATTTTTTTTACCTGATAAAAGACGAGAACGAATGCATTGGCATCCACACCAGTTAGTTCTACACCTTTCTTTGATCCATCAAGCGATGCTCTATGAACGTTACTTCCAGATATGTAATAAAACCTGTAACAACGAACTGACTGCTACAGATAAAGGGGTCTGCTGGGGGTGATCGGAGAATTAGAATGATTACATGGTCATTACAATCTAATTATTAACGCAAAACACAGAAAACAATGTGAACTTCTGTGTTTCTGATTAAATTCTATGTTTTACCACAATGCACTGTACAATTATCGTAAATCTAATAACTTATAAGCGAGTTGTCACAAAATACAATCTATAACATCATTTTTTCGCCAAAATTCATATCTCTCCGTTTAATCATGTTACATTACCCAAACACCAACATCTAGATTTTTAAATTTCCATTTTTTAAATCGCTAGCATTCGAAGACTAGAGCCAACCATATACATCATATTTCAGCTGGTGCGTCAAACTTTTTTAGCGTGTTTTATTTTGAACCTGCTGAAAAACGTCTTACATTATATGATCAGGCTGTAATTTTGTCTTTTAAGTTATGTATAAGTTTTTTTTTCTAAAATTTAGTCTTTCTTACCACAAGCTACAAGTTATATGCATTACACAGTGTTTGATAAATATGACCCGAATCTTCTGACGATAATGGTCACGGTCACCCATATGTTATCCTCTATAAAATGGGTTACTCCTACAACCTTGCGTGGTAAGACATTTTACTTCTATACTAATTCGACGTTGTTGGAAAGTTAACTGACGTTATGAAATTTTTCATTGACTTGATAAGAAATATATCCGATGTTATAAGAATGTCGACTGACGTTATAAGTTAAACAGACGTTATAAGTTAAACTGACGTTATACGAAAGTTAACTGACGTTATAAGAAAGTTAGCTGACGTTATAAGAACGTTGACTGACGTTACAAGACAACTTAGCGACGCTGTAAGATAGATTACTTCTACAATCTTTTATATCACCTTTGTATACTTACATTTCTTTTTCTCCGTCATACGTGAAAGCCTGTATTTTTGAACTTCTAGAAACCACATCATTGAATTCCTCTCCGTCCATTGAGATTGTTTTAATGGACATGTCACCATCTGTACCAGCAATGACTGCCAACAATCTGTAGAAAGCGAGAGAGGAAACACTAAAAGTTAAAATCTAGGTTTTTTACTACTTTTTTCAAAATGACTTTTCATGATTTTTATACCTGCACTTATGTGTATTGTGAAAGATCTAGACAAATACTTTTTAAGATACTGTCGATTTAAATACCCATTACTCCAAAAATAATGCATTTTCATGGATGACAAATTCAGTTTAAACACATTGCCATTTACCTTTTTTAAAATTAGAAATACATTTCTATGATATAAGCCACTTATTTACGGTGAAATGTTCCTTTTATAAACGTTGACGTTAACCTTTTATTTAGAAGAACTTTTATGTCTCTAACATTGTCTATTTGATCATTTTTTGTCACTGTTGCCGTGACCCTTGTTACAGTGTTGATGACCCTTACATGACCTGTGTCTGACTCACACCAGAATAAGTAGTTAGGGTTCTCAGCATCATAGGCAATACCTTAAAATATATATAATAAAGTAAAATTATGTCACAAGATACATTTTTTTAAAAGCTGTGTAACTACATAGGCAGATTTTTTCAACAATTTGAAGAACATAAAATGGAAATATTGAAGACACCGATACACCATTATGCTAAGGCAAGTCTTTTTAATTGTACATGCAATTTATCTTCAGTTCATTCAGATTTATTGTGTTGTATTTTCAGAGATAACTGATTTATAGAATTATTTCAAAGGTAACTTTGTAGATATTATTTAAAAAAAAACACCAACCACTGATATTTCCCGAAGCTCTCACAATAAGTTCTTTGGTGCCATTTTCTATTGGTAGATCTATTGGTCGTTTATAAACTGAGTTATCCGCGGTGGCTATGAAAAGAATCCGGTTCTTCATATCCATGTCAAATCTTGTGATTTTGTCACCAGGTGGCACTGCAATTCGTGAACAAGTTATATTCGTATTAGCAAAGACCAAGATGTATGACGTGATCATGTTAAAGGCAAAAATACAGTGAATGTTCAAAACTCTTCATACAACAAAAAAAAACAACAATAACAACAAAAACTTTTTTCTTCTTCTAATAATGATAAAAATGTAAATGAAAATATACCTCTTACAGTCTTTTTTTTAAATTTCTGAGTGGGCCAGTCAAAAAGAATTTAAAAAAAAAATCTTTACCATATTCAAAGGGGAGTAAAAAGTCTTCACAGTCAATATATTTCAGTAAAACATGTTTTTTCAAAGGGTAGGTAACAGCTGTGCAAAACTGCAAACATTATATAAAATTTTACGTACAATCTACATTGATCTGATTTAGTTATTGCGGATGATCTTACACTTTAACATATACTTATTATTTAGTGACATTTACCATTTAATATATGGAAACATTGAGCATATATCCTATCATTACAGTTATTTCTTCAAACGGATGCAAATCAGCTTTATATAATAATTACTGTTTTTCAAACAGTATGATTGTGCTTGCTCTTGGAAATGGGCACACCATGTGGGATAAGTTGGACAGAGTGTTCAAGTTTATGTCTCCTCTAAGCAAAGTACGCAGAGTTAATATTTTTATAAACCTATTTCAAGTTCTTCTGATTTTCAAGATCTGTAGCAATAAAATTATAGGCCTTGAACGACAGTACAAAATTCACAATTTACATAGGGAGGCGTAACCGTTTCTGGTAAATCATGAAATATGCAGTAGATTATACAAGTACCTTATTTTACAGATATGTGATGTTGACATAACATGCATGTCTTTTAAGGCAAAATTAGGGATCAAAATTTGTATAAGCATAACTGATCACACACCATGTCAAGCAAATGCCAATAAAAAGCATTTAAAACCTGCATGTTTGCATTAGAAAGGTGGCATTCTCATTCTTTTTGCAGACCAACATGTAAAGAGAATTGTAAAACCAACCAATTTAAACACGGTGGGAATCTCACGTTGAAATTGTTTTTAAAGACACTGAAAACAATTACATATTGTAACATGTATATTTTTACATTATTCACTTTTACTCATAAGCCAAATACCTAATGTTGTTGTTGTTGTAGGCAATGTTGTTGTTGTTGTAGGCAATGTTGTTGTTGTTGTAGGCAATGTTGTTGTTGTTGAGGTCGTTGTATTCTGCAGTTGTTTTGCAGTAGTTGGACTGGGTGTACCTGCAGGCGAAGCTGAAACATCTCTTTTATTTCTATCAGCCGCGGATGTGCTCTGCAACAGACAAAAAAACTTTATTATACCATAGTATATCAAAGCATATTTCTCTTGATCAACCTGTACAATCATAACAAAACTGAAACGAATCTTAAAATGTCAAAGAACATTGGAGTCATGAGTAGAACCTGTTCGTGGAAAAAGTCTTCACTGCTTGCCTGTGAATATTTTTGTTAATTTTTTTATTTTGGTAGACGGTTGAATAAATATGACTTACGTGATCCTGTTTTGGTTTTATCACGCTGAAGGCACACTTGTGGTTAAAAAAGTGACCCGTAAACGCTCGAATGTCAACCAGACAAACATGTGTTGCATTTGCAAAAGCGATAGCTTTGTAATATCCCGCGTCATTTTCTGTATAATACAACATTACATGGTATTAAACCATTTTTATCAAACATACCGAGAAAGCTAAGCAATACTGCATTTAGCTAAGGAATCCACATTGAATTCCATACGAAAATTCAATTTGTTCAAACAAACTTTCCCGACATTTGTTTCGCTAGTATTTCTAACATTTTTTTTTATCTTTTGTGTTTTATTATATTCTAAGTTTTATTTTAAATCTATTTAGTTTTTTTTTTTTTGAAAGATCCAGTCTTCTTTAAACGGCAGCTCTATAATTATAAGCACGTGTTGAAAAAGGATTTTTATAGTAACTGTGTGTAAAAACTTCGAGGTTTGTTGAGGGACATCGACAAAATAAAAAAATATAATATTAAAACGAGGTAAAGCAAACTCACGCGTGCATTTGCCTGTAATTCCGTCTAGTTTAAAGCCCTCAGAACATGCACATGTAGCTCCAGACTTTTTAGAGATACAGAAATGATCGCAGTTTTTCTGTGAACAATAATCTGAAAGAAAACAAATCATATCAAGACAAAAAAATAATAAGTTGTTAAAATACAAACTTATTTTACTTCGCGTGTTTAATCGACTTGACATTTACGCTTCTACTTACTTTCGCGGAAAAGTATCGGCCAAGAATTAAGCAAAAACAAAACAACTTTGGAAAGAATACCAACATTCAAGCATGTTCAAGCAAGAAAACTCACCTACAACATTGGATAATATGTTCTCCGTCAATATAATTCAGCATTATGTCTCATTGAGATTTAAAATATTATTCTGAATTTTTACTAAATCTATTATACTGGCCTCATATTATTCAGTTGGGAAATGAGTCTTACTTTTGAAAGATCTTACTTTTGACTTGAAGAAAATCAGTTATGTGACCAGTAGGAAGTTAGCAGTAGCAGTACGCAGTAGCAGTTGGCAGTAGAAATTAAATCAAACGTGAAGTTGGCAGTAGAAGTACCAGCAGTAGCAGTAGGAAAACGTGAAGTTGGCAGTAGCAGTACCAGCCCAGTAGCAGTAGAAAAAATGTGAAGTTGGCAGTAACAGTACCAGCAGTAGCAGTAGGGAAAACGTGAAGTTGGCAGTAGCAGTACCAGCAGGAGCAATAGAAAAAAACGTGAAGTTGGCAGTAGCAGTACGAGCAGTAGCAGTAGGAAAGTCATAAAAGTCTGGAAAGTCTTAATGAATTTAAGACATGTTTTAACATCTAGAGGACCTCCCAAGTCTATTGTAGTACGTTGTAGCAGTTGGCAGTAGAAATTAAATCATAATAACATACACTGTTTATCTGAAGCTTAAACAGGAGTGAAACACCTTAACAGAACTTTTATTAGACGCCATCTCGTCTTTCCAAACCTACAAGTCCGAATAATCACTCTTACAAATTATGTTACATAAAAAAATCATCGAGACAGTTACATTGAAAGAGTTATCGACGCTGACTGGAGACTAAAAGAGAGTATAGAATATGTATATCACAAGTTTATAAAATTAACAAAATACCCCCTGTTAAAAATATTTTACCAGTGTCTGGTACTGGCTGGGTCTCTTCTCCATATACAGCTATGCCATATGGAATATGTGAGGGGATCATCAAAGGCTCTACCACCGCCACGCCTGTGGTCTTATTCAGTACATATATGTAATCATTGTACGTATCGGTAAGATATAAGACTTCCTGAAATATAAATTGCTTCAAAATTAATTCTTCCATATATATTGATAATTTTCTTACAAGATCTTTAAGAGCCAGGTTAGGAACAAAATATCGAGGTACTTTTCTTGGTGTGTCGGGTTCGAATTTCAACAGCGAAACTTGCAGATATTGTTTGAATACTGGTGCTGGCACCGCTCTAGGACTGTGTCATTAAGTAATACCAAAATAACTCGCAAACAATTGTCACTGAATTAAATAAATTTAGGTGTTTGCAATACTGAGACTATTTTTAAATATTTGTGTTATAAATTGGACTTACACTGAGAGTATTGTTTTCTTTTTTAAAGCTATTTCAAGGTCAGTTATGTAAAACCAAGGATGGGACATGATTATGTTCAATGCAAATTGATAGCGACACGCAGAACCACCCATTTATGTCTTATTTACTTTGATAGTTACATTATTAGGGCAAGGTATGACTGACATTTATATTAAAAATAAAAGGTAAACGGTCTTACCCTAAATATAGCCATGTCGTAGAAAGAAGTTCTTGGGACCCAGACAAATGAGTCAGGATCCGATCCATCATAGTTGGCCGACAAAATAGTGTCTGATCTTAATTCAACCCAGTAAATACGCTTTGAAGATACATCCATCTTCAGTGCAGTTATGTCTTTCAAATACTTGTGTATTATTGTATGCCTCTGGCCTCCCAACAAGTCAGAACATTCAATTTTCGGATTGTCACTGTTCTCCGACCAGCACATAATTCTGTTCAGCATTTAAACGTGTTAAGTTTGTATTTTGATAGAAGTGTACAATGAATAAATGTGTTTGGATGTTGTAGCTTCATAAACCCATGAGCGTTTTCTTAAACATAGTTACTCTAGAAAATTTGAACATTATAAGGAATTGTAAGGAACTGCCATTCGATTTGAAATATTCATAACTAAAATTAACGATTCTTTGTTTAACGGCTGATATTCCTGCTATCTCTGTCGGGTCTTACTTATAACATCTCTGGTCCTGAGAAAATAATGTAAAGAAATGGGTATTCTCTGCGATACATAAGACTATTTTACGTGTCTAGACGTCATCAAAACGTCAACATCCATCGAATTAGATGCTTTCAACCAATAAGAGAAGGTTTGGCCCATTTTATCATGTGATTCTGAATCTTGGATACTCCTTATATCAAGCACTTTGTTTTGAGTAGATACAACAAAATCTGCATGCTGGCCATGCAGACTCTCAAATACGGAGCCCATGATGTTCAATATCAAACAGTATTTGTTGTTGTTGTTGTTGTTCTTTTGGAACAATTCTGTCTGTTTTTTGTTTTTGTTTTTTTTTTAAATTATGTTTAACAGTTGCATTCGTAAAATGTTAAGAAGTCCATTTATAATTATCTTGAACTATGACTTATTCTTACAAAATAATGCTTCGTTAATGCGACATAGATTTATGTTTTTATTTTAACATAAGAATTCTATGGTTTAATATTTATTGAATTACGTAAATGTGAATTTCAACTATATCAGTTCAATTGAGTAATCACAAAAATGGCATTTCATTAAAGCAAATTAATAATTCGCTATTTCGAAAAAAAAATAATGACTCGTAATTTTAGAATGAAATCAAAATAAATATTTCAGTCAAAAATGATAATGCGTCAAGTTTCTTGAAGGACTCAATGCAATGGCTATCGACAAAATAAATAAGCAAACTATAAATTAAAGCAATATAATAAGGAAGCAAATCTTGCCCTTCTATTGGATCCAGTGCCAGACCAGTAGGCGCCTCAAGATTTGTCGCAATTATTATATAGTAGTCCATGTCTACCATGTTCATCTGGCCTGGCGCAGCAACGATCCAGAGAAACATCGGATCAGTCCAGTAGACCATATGTGAGACCCAGTCCACAGCTATGTGGACGTTCCCTCTTGACACAGCCGCGTGGATATTTTTGATGTTGGTGCCTTCCATGTTAAGATTTTTGTTATAACCTGTTCCCATTGCTATTGCACTATAAGTTGAAAAGAAAAAAGTTAAATAAGATATTTTCAATAATATGTTTCAAACCGAAATTGGAAATGTTACAACATTCAATGTTTGTTATTGTATTTTCTTTTATTTTTGTTGAAAAATAATATATATTTGATTCGTATTTTTTTTATTGATGTGTCATAATATATTGACCCGTCTAATACAGGTTTACACCTGTATTTAATAATGTTCATTTGTATTCAGTATTGTAAATTTGTATTTCTAAAGTCATTTTAGTATAGAATGTTTTGCCAACATTTTTCATCACATTTCCTTTCTACAACAAATAACTGATTCATTACCATTCAGTCCTTTATGTTAAATAATTTGTATTAACTGCTGTCTGGGATTTGCCTGTTGATTTTGATACAATGAACTCCATCCTAATAAACAAATCAGTGTCATTTCCTCTTAAATATAAGCAAACTGTTTCTTGGTAATATTTATAGTAATGTCGGAAAATATTTCGCATGGTTACCGTTAGTGATTTCAAACTTTCCTCACCTTTTTTCATTGTCATACACATAAAAGGTCTTCGACCTATAGTCGAGGTCTATAGTTTTCATAAGAGATCTGCCGTTTGGAAAACTAAACATAGGGGCATCTGGTGTCATATAACCGTCATCCATACTACCAGGGACGTCTTCATAACCGGGGTACACTGGTATGTGAATAAGCTTACTTTTGACGTCGCCAAAATCATCATAATCTTCGAAATACAGCGCCGCCATTATGCCTCTTTCTGAAATAAATACAGATATAAAGACTGGTAGATAGCAGTTTAGTTCATTTATCTTACTGCTAAAGCAAATCCTTTCATTACATTCATTTGATAATGCTTGTCTTGGATTTTCCGAATTGTTACAACAAGGTTGGATATTAATAAAAACTTATAATGACAAGCTATTTATCTCACATACAATCGACATTCTGTTATACTTTTTCTTTGACCATTCAGTAGATATTTTTCTGTTTTAATCTTCCGGGTGATCGTAACAAGTTCTTCTGATTTTTTGTGTTTCAAACATGCTCTGAGTATTCCGTTCAATAATTTTATAAACCTCTTTCACTTGCTTTACAATTTTCAAACAATGTCTTAAATTGCAATTCATTTAAAGTGTTTAAATGATTCTTTTCGACATGTTATAGTCCAACAGCAACAACACTAACATTTTATTATTTTATTAAGCAGCTACGCCGCTAACAGAACATCAAGATACGGATAGATATATAGGCACATATCATCTTCAAAGCGAAATACACATATTTTCCATAAGTTTAACACTCAAATTACTATTAGGACTGTCTTTCTTCATATGAATTTGCCAAAAATTTACACCCCCGTAAGAATTGTCTTATTTCTGGATGACATAATTCTACAAAATTTGTTTATGATATTTTTGGAAGAAATTTTCGCCTCATCTTAGAATATTTATGGCAAATTAAAAAGTGGTATTTAGTTCTGATTGCAGTTGTTACATATTCTGTTGTTCCTATCTATACCTTCGTATCTTTCTGTTTCTATCGACAAAGGATGAGAAGGTAGTCGTAAAAAGGCAAACATTTTGATCAAATAATCATTGTCTATAATGTCTAAATATTTTTCAAATTCAACATTTTCTTTGTATTTAACATATGTGTCTAATTTGGACATGTTTGCTATGGTTTCATGCCAGTTTTGCTGAAACTGATCTCTAAGTCTTGCTCTTGAAAATAGCCTGTGTTTAGATTTACAGTATTCCACAGATGTCAATATCATGGCTCATCTAAGGCACTTTTTAGATAAGCATTGGTGCGATAATACTTTTTACATAATCGACTCAGTATTTGACATTATTTTTAACCAATGTTTAATTGCCCTTTCTTTGTGGAGAACATTTATAGAGAATCTACCTAATTCGCCTAAAACAGCCATGTTTGGAGATTGTGTCTTGACACCAAGGGGTCTCCTACAGAATCTAATGTGGATATTTTTTCTAAAAAAATCAGTATTATATACATCAAATATTTCAGAACCATTTGATAAAATATGTTCCACCATTCTGTCAAATTGCCATGACCTTGTTTTTATATCAAATTTAAGTCTTGAAAAAACTGGAGTATAAACCATTTACAGCCTTCATTGCTTGATTCCATAAAGCTTTGAATGTTGTTTTCAGAGACCAATTTCTATAAAATCAAATAGCAAGGTACACAAACGATTCTACAGTTTCTAACTCTACACCATTTATAGACCATTTGAAATTATTTTCTTGCGTTCTTTTACAAAAAAATACAGATTTTTGTGAATACATATGTATAAACTATCAAGCTGTGCAAACAGACTGTGTTAATCAGTTGTGAAAATAACCATACCATCTGTGAATAATAGCATGTAAATAAATAGCCGATTTAAATCATATTCTGTCAATGCATACAAATTAAGATTTTCAGTGGCGTCATTCACGAAGAGAATAAAAAGTATGGGTAAGAGTGGTTCCCCTTGTTTTAATCCAAGGACAACTTCAAAGAAATTTGAGGTATTTGACTGTGACTTAACACATGCAGAAACTTTTTCATACATATTTTTTTCAACATTTCCAAGAATTTTCTGCTAATACCAATATAATTTAATTCTTACAATAGCGCATCCCTTATAACTGTATCAAAGGCCTTCTCATATTCTATAAAGGCACAAAAAAGAGGGTTATTATTTTTTAAGAACTTTGGAATGACAGCATGTTATATATATACACAGTCCGAGGTACTACGTTTACTTCGAAAACCAAATTGCATATCTGTAAATTTTAATTATCCTTCACACCACTTGTTTAGTCGATTTATTAACAGTAATGAAAATATTTTGGCCATAGTATTTATAAGTATTAAAGCTCTGTAATTTGCTGGATCAGATTTGTCTCCCTTTTTGTGTATTGGAAAAATTATCGATTCTGTCCAACTGTTTGGATATTTACCAGTTTCATATATTTTATTATAGATTTTAAAAAGAAAAGGCGCATCCTTGAAAAACATCAGTAATAATTTTGATTGGTACCTGGAGTTCTATTTGAACATAAAGAAGAAATAGTATCAGTATCTCTTTTTTCCAAAGTGTCGGTCCAGACATAACAATTGTATTAAGTGTAAGAACAGGGAATTCGTCTAACAATTCGCTATTTTCTGTATTGTTTAAAAATTTTGAAAAATATTTAGAAAATAAATCTACATTTATAATTCCATCGTTATCATTGTTTTCCTTGTATCTGTTTACCTTTCTCTAACTATTTTTGGGGATTTTTAAGTTCGGTAAACCGTTTCTTCTTTTGATTATTCAAATCATTTTTAGCTTTTTTTTCTTTACAAAACGAAAACATTTTCGGTTTCTTTATGATTATGTTTTAATCGTCTTCTGCTATCCAAAAGTCTTGCTTTAGATAATTTACAATCATTTTTAAACCAGCTATTTTTATTTACAATTTGCTTGAATGATTTACCATGAATCTCATATCATATCATATCATATCATATCATATCATATATAAGTTTTGTAAAAGCTTGTAGATGCATATCTAAATAGTGAGTATCTTCAAGAATAGTTTGCATTATTACATCAATATCATTTCTTTTTGTTTCAAGTAACTCCAAAAGCTGCTGGGGTTTATCAGTTTCCCACAGTAACTTTTCATATTCATTGAATACATCGGATGTTCTAGGTGTATCTTTACTACATAATGAACAGTGATCCGAATATTCTGTCAGGTCAAATCTTTCAAGACATTCCTGTTTCTGTAGCTTGTAATCAACTAGTCTACAACACTAGCTCCTAATCTAAGTCATCTATTAGAAAAACAAGTAAATTTTCCATCTTCTAGACGCCCATTCATAATACAAAGTGAATTTTCTTTTACTAAAGCTTACAATTTATGGTCAAAGAATTTACAGTTTTACCTAAAGAACTTCTTTTAATATCTGGTTTATTACATTCACATCGTTCAAGGTTTAAATTTTCTACTTAATCTGGTAATTTGCCTTATAGTGAATAAATGGAAGATATTCATTTCAGACAGACTGTAACACAATACACAGTCTGGCGTGATATTGAAATCAAGTCTAGTTAATTTATCGTCTCCTATATTTTCAACAAAGGTCGTTTATTGCTGTGTGCACATATACAAACTTTATATATATATATACTTATATATTTTATCAGCTCGTCTTACATTCTTCATAATTAAGAAAACAAAAAAAATGTAAACTTGATAATGCTTATTTAATCAGATATACAGGATATACTCAAATGGAATAGGGACCATATAAATAAAAGAACATATGCTGAATTGAAACGAATTTAACATAAGAAATTAATTTTCTCCTTTTAACCTTTGTACACTGAAAACAAATATTTCTCAAGTAGCTCTAATTTTGATTCTAAATAATGACAGATATCAACCTATCAGAGATTTGTATTCTGGTCGAAGATGAATACAGATATTACAGAACAGAGGAGAATAGAACGGTCAAGCGTCAAAAGTGTCCATCCAGTATGATAACTTTCACAGTATGACAACTGATTTTTGATGTTGTAAAAACAAAACCTTTTAAGACATCAATAAGCTCAAAATACTGAGTTCTTTTAAAATGAATCCAGACAGAATTGATCTTACACTGAGCAGTTTTTGCAAAATATATCAGAGAAAAATGCGTCGCACTAAGGAGCTTTAGAAAAATGAATCCCGACAGATGTCCACTGTGATAAGTGCACGCAAAATGATTTCTGACAGAAATGTGCTCACATTGAGAAGATTTTACAAAATGAATCTGAACAGATGCTATCACTGAGCAGTTTCTGCAAATTAATGCAGACGTAAATCTGCTCACACTGCGCAGTTTTTGCAATACAAAACTGGCCAGAAATTTGCTCAGCTTGAGCAGTTTTTGCAAAATAAATCTTAACAGAAATGTGCTCTAACTAAGGACTACTATTCTGCAAAAGGTATCATTTAAGATTTAAAAAAATCATATATCAGTTTTCAAATTTCAAATCTTGTGTACTTGTACACTTGTCACTTGTGTATACTATTTCAATATAATACTGGTACAAAAACACATTTCTTTATACAATGCACGAGATAAAAATTTAACACTGTAAAAAACCAACAAAACATTAATTTGCTTAAACTGAGAAGTGTTTTGTAAAATGATTCCGGGCAGGCACGTTTACTTATTACATTGAAAAGATTTTGCAAAAATGAATGCGACGAGATGCTCACAGTGAGCAGTTTTGGCAAAACGAATCCGGCCATAAATGTGCTGTCACTGAGCAGTATTTGCAAAACGAATTCCGCCATAAATGTGCTGTCACTGAGCAGTATTTGCAAAACGAATTCCGCCATAAATGTGCTCTCACTGAGCAGTATTTGCACAACGAATCCGGCCATAAATGTGCTGTTACTGAGCAGTTTTTGCAAAGCGAATTTCGCCATAAATGTGCTGTCACTGAGCAGTATTTGCAAAACGAATTCCGCCATAAATGTGCTGTCACTGAGCAGTTTTTGCAAAACGAATCCGGCCATAAATGTGCTGTCACTGAGCATATTTTGCGAAACAAACCCGGCCATTAATATGCTGTCACTGAGCAGTTTTTGCAAATTGAATTCGGACATGAATGTGCTGTCACTGAGCAGTTTTTGCAAAACGAATTCCGCCATAAATGTGCTGTCACTGAGCAGTATTTACAAAATGAATTCGGCCTTAAATGTGCTGTCACTGCGCAGTTTTCGCAAAACGAATTCCGCCATAAATGTGCTGTCACTGAGCAGTTTTTGCAAAATGAATTCGGACATAAATGTGCTGTCACTAAGCAGTTTTGCAAAATGAATTCGGACATAAATAAGCTGTCAATGAGCAGTTTTTTGCAAAATGAATTCGGACATAAATAAGCTGTCACTGAGCAGTTTTTGCAAAACGAATTCGGACATAAATAAGCTGTCAATGAGCAGTTTTTTGCAAAATGAATTCGGACATAAATAAGCTGTCACTGAGCAGTTTTTGCAAAACGAATCCGGCCATAAATGTGCTCTCACTGAGCAGTATTTGCAAAACGAATCCGGCCATAAATGTGCTGTTACTGAGCAGTTTTTGCAAAACGAATTCCGCCATAAATGTGCTGTCACTGAGCAGTATTTGCAAAACGAATTCCGCCATAAATGTGCTGTCACTAAGCAGTTTTTGCAAAACGAATCCGGCCATAAATGTGCTGTCACTGAGCAGATTTTGCAAAACAAACCCGGCCATAAATGTGCTGTCAATGAGTAGTTTTTGCAAAATGAATTCGGACATGAATGTGCTGTCACTGAGCAGTTTTTGCAAAATGAATTCGGACATATATGTGCTGTCACTGAGCAGTATTTGTAAAATGAATTCAGACATAATTGTGCTGTCACTGAGCAGTATTTGCAAAACGAATTCCGCCATAAATGTGCTGTCACTGAGCAGTATTTACAAAATGAATTCGGCCTTAAATGTGCTGTCACTGCGCAGTATTGCTGTCACTGAGCAGTTTTTGCAAAATGAATTCGGACATAAATAAGCTGTCACTGAGCAGTTTTTACAAAATGAATTTGGACATAAATGTGCTGTCACTGAGCAGTTTTTGCAAAATGAATTCGGAAATAAATGTGCTGTCACTGAGCAGTATTTGTGAAATGAATTCGGACATAAATGTGCTGTCACTGAGCAGTTTTCGCAAAACAAATTCCGCCATAAATGTGCTGTCACTGAGCAGTTTTTGCAAAATGAATTCGGACATAAATGTGCTGTCACTAAGCAGTTTTGCAAAATGAATTCTGACATAAATTTGCTGTCACTGTGCAGACTTTGCGAAATGAATCCGACCATAAATGTGCTGTCACTGAGCAGTTTTTTTACAAAATGAATTCGGACATAAATAAGCTGTCACTGAGCAGTTTTTTGCAAAATGAATTCGGACATAAATAAGCTGTCACTGAGCAGTTTTTGCAAAATGAATTCGGACATAAATGTGCTGTCACTGAGCAGTTTTTGTATAATGAATTCGGACAAAAATGTGCTGTCACTGAGCAGAATTTGCTAAATGAATTCGGACAAAAATGTGCTGTCACTGAGCAGTATTTGCAATATGAATTCGGATATAAATAAGCTGTCATTGAGCAGTTTTTGCAAAATGAATTCGGACATAAATAAGCTGTCACTGAGCAGTATTTGCAAAACGAATTCCCCATAAATGTGCTGTCACTGAGCAGTTTTTGCAAAACGAATTCGGGACATAAATGTGCTGTCACTGAGCAGTTTTGCAAAATGAATTCGGACATAGATATGCTGTCACTGAGCAGTTTTGCAAAATGATTTCGGACATAGATAAGCTGTCACTGAGCAGGTTTTGCAAAATGAATTTGGGCATAAATAAGCTGTCACTGAGCAGTTTTTGCAAAATGAATTCGGACATAGATAAGCTGTCACTGAGCAGTTTTTGCAAAATGAATTCCGCCATAAATGTGCTGTCACTGAGCAGTTTTTGCAAAATGAATTCGGGACATAAATGTGCTGTCACTGAGCAGTTTTGCAAAATGAATTCGGACATAGATAAGCTGTAACTGAGCAGGTTTTGCAAAATGAATTTGGACATAAATAAGCTGTCACTGAGCAGTTTTTGCAAAATGAATTCGGACATAGATAAGCTGTCACTGAGCAGTTTTTGCAAAATGAATTCGGACATAAATAAGCTGTCACTGAGCAGTTTTTGAAAAATGAATTCGGACATAGATAAGCTGTCACTAAGCAGTTTTTGCAAAATGAAACAAACAAAAATGTGTTCACATTGAGCTGTTATTATAAAATGATTCTGATCAGAAAAGGATATTTTTTTGCAAAACGTTTCATTTAAAAGTTAAAAACCTATATCAGATTTCAATTTCAAATCTAGTACACTGGTACACTTGCCACTTGTCACAATGTGTATACCATTTCAATATAGGACAAGCAGAATTTCTATACAACACATGTCTTAAAACATAAAAGATTCAACATTGTAATAACAAAAGGTAAAAAAAAAACAGTTCTGTTTCATTCAAGCATTAAATGGTCAGCAAGACGAAAGTTAATGCTTATTTCATTTAATCAATCATTAAGTGCAAATATGTAACTGAAGTGTACCCGTTATTTATCGTAGAGTAAAGCAAAACGTGCAAAGTGTTGACATGCACAGCTTTAGATGGTTATATTGCGTTGTGTAAAAGGACTGTCTGAGACGGAGTGGTAATATTTCACACAAATACAAATGACCATCTTCAGAAAACTATTCTTAACTAATTAGAAAATAAATAACATTACTTTCTGCCAACTGGTAAAGAAATAAATGTATACGGTTATTTAATTGCTTGTGTCCATATTATGTCCTCTTTTAAAGAGGACGTTTAAAAATTTGCGTTTGACCTTTCTAAAAGTCGTAAATTGTTAGACTCATTCATTTTACATCGATTGCGATACAAGTTCTTACAACTTAGAGTCATCACGCTCGATGACTGCTTCCTGGGTTGCATACCAGTAATCGCGCAGTGTGGAGGAATGTGAAGATCGTGAGAGAATCTCGCCTCTGACGGGATTCGAACCCGCGACCTCCGGATCAGGAGCCCTGCGCTGTACCCCCTGGACCACGGTGCCTCAAAAGTCGTAAATGCGAGCTAATGTGTATCGGCGGTGGCAAAAAGTAAGTGCTGGATGAAGCATAGATCACTGCAGAGAAAACCGAACTGTATACTTATTATGTTTCAGACGGTGAACTGACAAACACTTTTCTTACCTTCCGGCCAAGACTCTTGTGAAGTATCACTGTCGGCATAACATTCTTTGAGGAAAACCAACAAATGGAGAAGAAGTGCGATTTGTCTGGTCCTCTTCATTTCCGAAATCTGTAGGTATTATATGGTGATGTACTTATGTGTAGCGGTTAAATCTGCAATGAATATGTTACGGCTGATTTGACTTTCTCCTCGTAAAAGTACAAGAAGTTACACTTGCATAATTGTTTTAGAATATTACAAAAACAAATATTTCATTAGATAATGAAAGAAGTTTTGGTGTTAGAAATCACTAGTAGGTACTTTTAACGAGGCGAAAAAAATATCTTAGGATTTGGATCTAATGTATAAAAGATTACTTGTAGTGTAATGCAAGGATATGTTTTCAATTACAAATTTAATGCGCGTCTTAAAAAATACTCACTACCGAACAGAGATATATCAGTTTTCTTATAGAAGATGCTTTCATCAAAATAATTATAGAGTATCTATATCCACGCTTAATGTACTGTGTAAAAATTGCAACCTCAAGTTGAGAAATTGTAATTATTTGTATCATGAACGTCATTTTATCACTCACACATGATTATCGCATTGTGAATTTAAACAATTATTGACGATGAGGGTAATAGGAGAATGTTTCACGTTATTATAACTGTCGAAAATGCATAAGATGGTAGAACTGCATGTAATATTTGAACATTGTAAGGTTGAACGCCTGTTTTCGTGGGGTGTCAGGGTCGTTGATTCCGACTTCATCGAATGAAATATTGTACTACGCATTTATAAAACGTAAAGTTCTAAATCCAAAAACAATAAGAAAAAAAAAACCTGCTTAAGTATAAGGAAAAGACTATTTGTGTATTGATTTTGTGGTAAAAAAATCACAACGTTCAATGTATTACGTGACGTCACTTTTACAGTCCCATAACCTGCTCAATATCTTTTTCAATATAATAAGGGTAGTTTCCATGGCTAAAATGTTGTTGTTGTTGTTGTTGTGTTTTGTTGCTGTATTAATTAACTTCCATTACATTCTTTTTAACGAGTTTTTAATGAATTACTTCTGATGGCCAAAAACGAAGTTTGTATTTTGTGTATAAAAGTTGCCACTTCCTTGTTCGCAACAAAATATTAGAAAATTCAGCTATGGGAAGTATATCTCGTTAATATTAAAGCATGTTAACAATCCAGAAGAAATCATATATCTTTTAGAATGTATTTCATTGTACATTATCTATTTAATGCCATAAACTTATTTTGTACCTTGATAGTGAAAAACATTTTTCATTGTTAAACAGCTGTAAATATTTCAGGCATGTACATAATTATGTTCATGTCAGCACGAGATAAATGCATGATTCGGATGCACTTTGAATGATCTATACACCAGGTATACTGATTTTAGTACCTGATTTAAACTACAATGGTCACTATATAACTGTACCCTACTACCTAGACATCGCATAAACTCAAACCTCCTGTATATAAATTGTAGACAAAGATTGTGATTGATCACTTCATAGAGACAGCATATACAAAATTGACAAGCATCAAGAAATGGAACAATCATTAAATAGTTTCTGCTTACAGACAAAAACCTGTAACATTTTCCTATAAATTTGCAGAATAATTTACAAAAATATTTTCATTATTTCTGTGTAGTGATATCTGCGACATGTGAGGTAGTTTTGCATATATGCGACATGCCGGAATGGAATGACATGACAAACAATGAATTTTCTTTATTTTGACGCCAAATCGAGATGGTACACATTTCGTCATATTAAAAAGCCTATATCGAAAATAAGATGACGTCAACAATACATCCAGTCAGGGGACTGGAATAATATACAAATACAAATTGAATTTACAACGAATTTTCAGTTTGAAAATACAGTCCCTCCCTTGATAGATAAATAAAATTGTACCATAATTGTGTACCACATAAATGCAGATATATATATATATATAACCATTTGTTGAGTTCTGTTCCATGGGCATGTCTGGATGTAGGCATTACTAATTTAAAGATTGCATCAAACAGAAAAATGATAATATTAGATCAGTAGAAACACAAATTTAAAATCAAAATGGGTACATACCTATAAGTAAGAAATGTTTATGTTAGCCAAAATTGTATATCCATCACCCGGCCATTGCTTGTATGTTAAAAAAAAGACAGATTTAAGCATATTACTTGACAGTGAACTTGGGCAATTCAGTAGGTTAACATTTAAATTTCGGTTACTTTATTTAGAATAACGCAAAAAAAGACCTTGTGTCTGCCAAAATGCTTTGTGCGTAAAATCATTCATGCATGCAAAGTTTGCTAAACGCTTTTTTGATTTTAAAGAAATAAAATTTACAGTCTTTGAAAGGGTTTCACAGGGAATGGGCAGCTACTAAACTTGAGATTCTGGTGCTCTTACATCTTATCTTGTTTTTAAAACCAAAGTAAAGGTCTTTTATGAAATAAATGGTTTAAAACTCTATTGATAAAAAAGTTGTAGAAGGCGTAAGATTTAATAAGTTGTTAAGATATCTGTCTTTCCCGACAGAATATAATTATGCATAGCTTAATATTTTTGAATGCTAGTTCATTGTTTACATGTTTGGCTTTTGACAAAGATCTTTAATCGACCAGAAGAAAAATAAATAGTACATGTATTGAATAGGGCCCTTCAAAATGCTTTGTCTGTAGTTTGCTATCATCGCCCGACGAGCAAGCTCCTGATATATGGTCTGTACTGACATCAAGGAGATGTCTTCATTTGATTGTAAACATGTTTAAATGGCGTTCATACAGCGTATATCGCCAATCAAAGCTTTATCGTGATTAAACCTTTTTTCGTGTTTTAACATCTATTAAAACTTTTAATGAAGGAGTAGTGGTTGAGGGGTTAGAGGGTCGAACTCCCGGGTTTGAATCCCACCAGAGGTGATAGTCTCCAGTGACTTTCGGCATTCCGCAGTTTCGGCGCAAAAACCATTGGTTCGAACCAAAGACCTGTCATCAAGCGGATTTTATCTAAGAGTCAATAACTTGTTTCCCAATCGATTTGAAATAAAGTAATAAAATGATAACAAAAAATAAAATGATAATAGAATAAGGTAACTCTAAACTAAATAGACGTATGGCGCGTGTGTGCCACTATGTCTTTTTCACTGCCTTACAGCTCGGCATTGTTTTAGCATAATGACAGGTAAATATTGATTTTTAAGTGATACAAAGCCAAAGAGCATGATTTTATCAAATTGTAATTTTAAACAAAAAGGTAGCAAATTTTACCCTGTTTTCTGTGCGAATTTAATTCATTGACCTTTTCTGTCATTGCTTTTTGTTGATGCTGTTGTTATTGTCTACTATAATTTTGAATAGATTATCAAAACGCTATTTTTGGGACAAACTATCGTAAAATGTAAACGTGTTATTTGACTGACGTCAATGTTTGACAGAGCAAGCAAACAAATGTTGGCAAATACTAGACAGGACATGTTTTGTGAAGGTTTAAGATTCCTTCATAAACAAACATGTCTGATCTAATATTCGTTCTACTTACGCAGGATCCGCACTCCGTTCTCTACTTTATCTAAAAACAAATCCCTTCACCCAACTTGTTTTGCTTTTCAAAATGTTAATGCCTTTCTGATGGACATTATTACTATGCTTACAAGATTCTGTCAACATGTTTGTTTATAAAGATTTCAAGGTAAAATTACATTTGAGTGTAAAATGTGACACTTTTATCACGATCCGGCTAATAACCCATATGATAATTATTTATAAGTGCATATCATGCGTTTTGATAGATCTCTTACTGTCTTCTAAACATTATTAACGATACATATTCAAAAGAATATTTTCATCACACGTAATAGTAGATAGCATGCGTCAGAGACCATTTTTGGACATAACTGTTTTACCTTCAGCTGCTTACGTGTCAAGCACAAGGAGACAGGCCGACAATTAGTCTTTGATACACATTTTAAGAACTAGTGCTAGAAACTTCACAAAATCACAATTTGTAGCAAACAGTTATATCATAAGAAAATCAGGCGTATAGCTTGTCACAGAGTTTGAATACTTGCTACAAGTTTAGATCATTGTTTTACGTGCGAGTCAAAAGATCTCAGCTACATTCCTTGCACGTGTGAGTTTAAGAGTCTTCCAACTAGCCAGGCAAATGCAACTTAGTGCCTCTTTGTGCCCTAAGAGGTTTGGCTGTTAAATTGGGAAGGGATAAATATTACATCTTTAGAAAAGATGTGGAAAAGATTTTTGCAATGTCCGAGTTTATTTTATCTTTATCTAAAAGAAATGCTATTTGCACCGTTTTGATTGAAATATTCAGAAAGGGATACAAGTTACCGCGAAAAAAATATATAGATAAAACGATAAATCAGATGCTTCAGGACATAATATTATTCGTACCTGACATCCAAATGAACATGCATCAGTAAAAAAATAGCTTGTGCAATTTCTGAAGCCGCTTTATTTAGCAGATAAGTGCACAATTTTCAGATTTCATTTTGCGTGATAGTACAGCTTTTATCGAAAGCATGTGTTTTGTGGCGCATAATATGATATTATGAAATGATTAAAAGGTTATTCAACCTGGTATTCCTTGTTGTAAACGGATGATTATATTTCATATGAACTCGGATGCAGTTTCATTTTAATTACGAGTAATAGATACATACATAACAAGACATGACACGACCTAGTCTTGCACGTGTAAAATGATTTAAAATTTGACCCTTATTAACATGTAGTGCATTAAATACTTTTCTATGATTAATTCAACGAGTGCAGTTGTATATAAAACAGTTAAAAACTGCATTAATGCTTTTTTGATAGAAAAATTGTTTCAGTTTTACTTTATGGCTCTGAAATTTGGGGAGCATATGACTATAAAGAGGTTGATAAACCAGGTTAAAGGGGGGCACACCTTGGTATGGGTGTTGGAGTTATCATTAGAAAGACATTTTAAAGATTAAAATGGCTAATTTAAAGAGCAATTCTCAGCCAGCGGGGGGGGGGGGGGCGGGGGCACGTGCCATCCATTCCCTCCAAAAACTTGATCCTGGGTTGTAAACTGCATTTGTAATTGTATTTTAGGAGTAAAACTTCAAATTCTAAATGGTGCAGTTTCAAGAAAACTTGGTCGCTTTCACTCAATTGTAAATAAAAGTCTTTGAAATTTTGGACTACAATAATGAAGAAAATGATTTTTTTACTTTTATAATGAGTACAATAATAACGTGAGTATTGGTAAGGATGATATGTGGGTTTGGAAAATTTAACATGATGTTATTGGCTTGGTTTTCCTACCATTATGGACACGTTTATAAGTGCATTTCACTACATCTTTGTTCAAAACAAGATTAAGAGACCAGGTCATACAAGACTGAAATTGTCATATATGTCTCTTAAATTTTACTATTTTTTGCAAAAAAAAATTATTGGAGATTACTTTAATAAAAATCTGTATTATAGTAAGTATCGAAATCAACTTATTCGGTTCGGAGTAACATCCTATTATCATGACATTGAACTTGGTAGATACACATGTGTATACAGGCTTTATAGACTTTGTGTCACTTTAATCGTGTAGAGACTGAATATCATACATTTTTGTGCTGTCCAAGGTATTGTAAATTCAGAATATTAGGCTATAGTATCAGTTCCAACTATCAACAACTTCTGTTCGTTAATGTCTTCAAATAATAAAACTACATTTTCACAGACTTTGTATTCTCGACAAAAAATGTTGAGAAGATAATGAAAAGCTCTTGGTAGTGTAAATGTTTTGCAAAAAACTTAATTGAATTGTTACAATTGCTTTTACTTAATTTTTTTCACTTAACACCTCATAGGCTACGGCTGATTTATTGTAAATGTTGGATAGTTCCACTTGTCCGCGAGTAGACAACGGGAGATAATGAATGTAAACGTGCAAAAATAATCTCATCCATGATTAATTTTCTTCACAAAAAGGAATTATTGGCCCCGGTATTGTAGTTCCATAGCTTTCCTGTTATGAAAAGGCCACTTTTTTCTCATATGGCTTACATTGCTGCCGTGGAAATATTTCGTGTGGTCATTTGTAGCTGTAAATTATATTAAGGAACATTTATTTATGGTCAGGTGGCTACCGTCTTTCGACATCAATAGGGCACTGCAATACCATTTTGCAAAATAAATATTGCACCAATTGTTCCCTATCTGCCATATTTAGAATAATGTATAGATGCTGGGATTGCTTATAGCGCATATTTGCCAATGAGGGTACTTGCAATAAAATCGGACATTACGGAGAAATAAGCTGTAAAAGTGAGTGCTCCCAAACGAAGAAATTCGCCCATTTCACTACGGCCCCTCTGTAAATTAGTCCTCGTGTTTTTGAGAAATAAAAAAACACGGAGCCACTGCGCTTGATCAGCTGCAAGTACAGTCGTGCAAAAGGTGGCTTGATGGGTTAACTTTTTACGAGACCATTCGCTCAAAATTCAGTGCAAGCATTTCCGGTAGAGAGCCAACAGAAGTGTGTGCACTGAAAGACGTAAAATTATCATTAAAACATTGCCTCCCCTACATAGAATGAATTTATCTGCACAAAGCTTCGAACAAGATCCTTTCTCCTGGCTTTCTGATAGATCACTAAAAGGTACTACTATCATTTCTGCACATTTCTGTTGAAAGTCTCAGAAAATAGGCTCGCAGACAAAAGCTCGGTCAAGAGTGCCTATATGTATAAGAAACAAAAAAGCAAAATTTCTAAAATTTGTCTCCAATGCCCAGATTTCAAGTTGGCACACTGACTGAAGCACATACTAAATCAGTTTGTTCTGTTTCTAGTCAATATATCATATATCAATGGACCTCCTCCTCTATGTTTCCGAATGCTTGTATAAGGCAACTACGTTGTATATGTGGTGAAAATAACCGCTTCGTGTTTTTGAAAACTCAAAAACATGAGCTATCAAGCACAAACTGCACAACCTACACTGCTGCAATATATCTCCTACAATTGCTTATAGCGTCAATTTTCCAATGAGACCACCTGCAATAAAATCGGTACAGGCATTTCCGAGAAATAAGCTGCAGAAGTGAGTACTAACAATCGAAGACGGGTCTTCCACGTCTTTCAGAGCACTCACTTCTGCTGGCTTTCTACCGGAAATGCCTGCACCGCTGTTTAGCGAGAGTCATCGTAAAAAAATAACCCTACAAGCAATCGTTTGAGACCTATTGCACAACACTTCGGGCAAAGTCGTGAGGAGCGCGAGCGAACTGCACTGAGACAATATCGTGTCAGAAAATGTTGACCAGGCCTGCACCGTAGAATACGTTGTTCCGTATGCACGGGCAAATCAACAGAAAGTAAAAGGCGAACTGTTTCCTGTGTTACATGGTCTTATACATGTTATATAGATGAATAGATATAGAAGAATGTACACCGAAAGCGGAAATTTTCGCCGTTTAGAGCATTCAATTTGCACAACTGTAGCTCAGAAATGCACGGACCGATTTTCTAGCATCTAGTGTCAAATAAATATTGACCCTAAAAACCAAAGTTTGAAACCAGTCCGACGTCTGTACGTCTTTAGGATGGTGCAGGAGAGCTTCGTGTTTTAGTGCTCAAAAACAGGACATACTGAACTAACCATATATAACGTATAGTATATAAATCTGCTGGAGCGCGAGTGAACTGCACTGAGGCAAAATCGTGTCAGAAAGTGTTTACTAGGACTGCACCGTAGACGACATTGTTCAGTCTGCACGGGGTAATCAAAAGAAAGTAAAATGCGAACTGTTTCCTGAGATACATTGTCCTATATAGAGGCATTACAATAGAAGAAAGTACAGCGAGAAAGGGAATTAGCACTGTACAGAGCACTCATTTTGCGCATCAGTAGCTCATTAACATATGGACCGATTTCGTTGCAGCTAGTACCAAATGAAAATTAACGCTACAAGTCAGACTTGTCTCAAACGTTGGCCTGTAGCTTCAATGTTCATTTGATGCTAGCTGCAAGACAATAGGTGCGTTCGTTTCTGAGCTACATTCGCGCAAAATTAGTGCTCTAAACAGCGCAAATTCCCGCTTTCGGTGTACATACTTTCTTCTATTACAATGCATCTATATAGGACCATGTAACGCAGGAAATAATTCCCTTTTATTTTCCTTTGATTTGCCCTGCATACTGAACCTGATATACTGCGGTGCAGACCTGGTCATCACTTTCTCACACGAAATTGTATAAATGCAGTTCGCTTGCGCTTCATCCTGCTTATATAGTAAACGTTATATATAGTAAATTCTATACGCCGTGTTTTTGAGATAAAAAAAAATACGGAACTCTCCTGCACCATCCTGAAGACGTACAAACGTTTGACTGGTGTCAAACTGTAGCGTCAATAATCAATTGATACTAGCTGCAAAAAATCGGCCCAGTATTCTCGCCGAAATTTATTTAGAGTGTCCGGAATACCTGAATCAAAAGATGAGGTAACAGATGAGATCATCATAGCTATGTGTAATGCTGTTGAAGCTGATATCTCTCATTGTGAAATTGACAGATCACATAGAGTTGGCAGACCAAAAAGAGCTAAATCAAAACCAGGTTTATCAAAGTCTATCGATGTAAATGATAAACCTAGGGATATTATTCTTATATTTACTTCGTACCG